>JBBMKD010000194.1:6558577-6576608 GCA_037834095.1 Argya squamiceps
AACAGGCCTCAGTGCTGCAGGTGCTGCCTAATGCTGCTGCCACAGCATCCCCCTCTTGTCAGCTGGACTGTTTCCTCCTGCTCCTGTCCCACCTGTGGGGAATTCTCTATCACAGCAGCATCACCGTGGTGCTTAAAGCCCTGAGTAAGCCTCTCTCTCCCTCCCCCTCACTTTGCAGATCTGTCCACAACAACAGCCTTGCAGAGGAATGTGGGAACCATGGGGGGACACCACTCAACCACAGGTCAGGATGACAGTGGTGACATGGAGCACACAGTGACACGTGAGTGCCCAGGGCAGGGTAATTCATCTCTGTGGCAGGAGAAAACCGAGGCAGTGAGTTTGCTCTTCCATAGCCAGATCAGTCTTCTATGCTGAATATGAATTCTGTCTTGATTGTTACCCAGAGAGGAAAGTCAGAGGCTGGCACCCTCCCTGCTTGAGAATGTGCCTGATGATGGGAGGGGACAAGAAAATGTTGTCTGTGTCCCTCTGGGACCAGAACTGCCAAGGCTGCAGAGCTTCAGAGGGAGGTTGCCTGGGGCAAGAGACATGGCACAGACCTCCACACCTCAGGGAGTTTGTGGTGCAGCTGATGGCAAAGGCCCCCAGGCCAGCCAGGGAGTCACCATAGGAAAGAGGGAGTGAAGGTGTCCTCTGGAAATCTAGGGAAGTGCCAGCAGGACAAAGTCAAAGCATTCCCAGGCCATGCTGTAGCCAGGCATGATCATATCAGCCAGGGCTGCCAGGAACCTGTGGGGTGATGGTCGGGAAGGGGACATGAGTGCCAAATGCTGCCCCAGGCCTGCTGGCAAGACACACACAGGATAACAGGTGAGTCTAGGCTAGCAGAGAAGACCCCATTTTCCCAATGCCCAGGGCAGCTCCCAATGGGGCTGCAATGCATCCATCATTCTCCACTGACAGATCCAGTCCCAATGACACGAGTCTCCAGGATGGATACTGCTCCAGTGGGGCCTTTCACAGACACAAGTGAGTGGAGTCTCATATGCTGGAATACACTAGATTTGCACTGGGCAAGGGCAGGGTGGCAAACATCATCCCAGACCAGCTCCACATCTGGCTGCTGTGCTTTGGCAGATACGGCTGCAGGGAACAAACCCCGGCATGCCGAATACCAGGCATTACCCAGGCAGGGGCTGCGCTCCTGACTCCCGCCCACACGCCTGTTGGTTGGGGGCGTTTGCAGCCTGAAGTTTGCTGTTTGTTTCCACGCAGGGACGCCCCATCCCTGCAAATGTCCAAGGCCAGGTTAGGTGGGGCTTGGAGCAACACGGTTGGTGGAAGGCGCTCCTGCCCATGGCAGGGCGTGGAACGAGATGGGCTTTTAAGATCCCTTCCAAACTAAACCATCCCGGCATTCTGTGACTGCCGGGAAGTGGCTGAACCCCCACGCGAGCTCGGCCCCTTCTCAGTTGGGATTTAAAGGCCGTCCAAAGCAGCGGGGGACTGCGGGCTCCCGGCTGTGTGGGGAGTCACAGCGCTGTCCCCCCGCAGGTTCCCCGCGGGTCGCTCTGTCCCCGCTGCTATACGGGCCGGCGGCCGCGCTGGGCGGCGCCGCGCTGGGCGCGCTGCTGGCGGTGGGGCTCGGCTGGTGGTGCCGCCGGAGGAGGAAGGAAGGTGAGCAGCGACAAACCCAGCCGGCAGCGGGCGGTGGGGACAGCCCCGGTAAGGAGGGGACGGGGCGGAGGTGCGGGCGGTGGAAGGCCCGGTCCGAGGTGACGGGCGGCCGGGCGGGACAGTCCCATCCCCATCACTCCCATCCCCAGTTGATCCCTTCCAGGGAGAGACCTGTGGGAGTGTTTTTCCCTAAGCATGGGAATACCTGGAAGCTGGGTTTTGTTCTGTGACACATCAAACAAGTCGATGCGTATCTTAGATTTTTTTTTTTTTCTTTTCAGAACCTCTCTATGAAGTTGCTTTGTGAGTGCAATTTTCTACTTGGGACATTAAGACTGAGGGCACTGTACTGGTATCTGCTCCTAAAAAGCCTCCTTGCTCAGTGAAAAGCAAAGATTTATTTGCCTTACAGGGGGAGGATCTGAACACCTTGGCAATTGAGTTAGCAACATGAGGACATAACGTGGTTATAGGAGACAGCCAGACTGTTCTTTAGTATGGTAGAAAATCAGAAAGCACTCTGGGTGCTTTGCTCTGCCTGTCACATGCCATGGGAAACCTGTTCTCTGTGGGAAATTCTTGCCATTATTTAGCAAAGCAAAGGACAGAAATTCTCAGCTCTTCCTTTATGTTTCCTCTACACTTGCCTTTCTCTATAAGAAACATGTCTTAGTGCTTGGCCAAGTATTACTTTGCAGAGTTCCTATTAGCATATGATTATACAAACACATCTTCTCCCCTGTCCTCATCTCAGTCTTCAACACCTTAATACTGCTTTCCTACTCAGAGACACACCACAGCAATCTGTAGCAATTTTTCCCAATTATTCCTGGCATTTACTTTCCAAAGGCTAGACTATCTGCTGGTAACTTTAGAGTATAACATGATAATGCCATCAGAGTGTGTAGTACCAATATTAACCAGTGCTTCTCTTTGTGTAATCCTTTTCACATCACTTTCTAGCATCTTTCAGAGCCCCCCAGGCCCTCACTAGAATAATACAAATTTTGCTGTTCCACAAATTGTGATAGATCTTGTCTCTGACTAAGATGTAAGTGAAATGCCATCTGCTTTAGTCATTCCTCTCACTTGTGCCTCTCTTGTCCCAGCCACAGCATTGCAGATGCCGCCCTGCTGCACACTGAGGTGGAAGTCCCTGTTAAGTGCCTACATGAGGAAATGCACTCTAACACTGAAAAGACCACCATGAAAGACACGAAGAGTCCTGAGTATGAGAACCTTGTGACTGCAATGGAAACACAATATGAAACAGAAGGAATTTAGTAACCAGCACCAGCTTTTCCACATAAGCAGCCATGCAGGGCTGCAGATACTGAATAGTGAACTTAACAGAAGGAGACTTCCTCCTGTTGTTGCTCCGTTTTGCTCTCACTGCTTGCTTTAACCTAGAGGTGCTGCATTATCTTTTGGTCTTTGGCAAACCAGGGTCTGCTTGTGGGAGCAGAAACCCCCAGCCAACTTTGTCTACCTACTTCTAATAGAGCAAGTTATTTCTGAGCAACCTGAAGGACTGAGGGCCGGAAGAGGGGATCTGAAGAAGTGAGAACATGAAATTCTTTAGCCTGTAAATCCAGAAGCAGTTGGCACAATGCTGCCAGTCACTAACACCAGCAAGGGGTACTCTCCAATGTGTGTTCCTGTTAAGACATCCCAGGCTGCAAAGGACCAGGATTGTGCTGAAAATGGGGATACTCTGGCTTTTGCAGCTGAGCAAATACTGGTTGTATATCCTGCCTGTCCTTGAGTCTTTCTTTTTTTGTTACAGCATGGTAAAGGGACCACAAGGGGAGGTTGATGTCCCAGGAATATAATTTTGCTATCAGACTGGAGCTCTGTCAGTGCTCAGAGAGAGAGGGAATGAGTCTCTCAACTGTCACCCACTGGTTTTCTCCTGGAAAACCAGAAATCATGTTGAAGGAAATGCTGGCATTTAATTTTTACATTATGGGCGCCAGAGACATGATAAAATAGAGAGACATTTGAGGCATTTGGATAATGATTGAGTAAGGGACTTCTCTGAATACGACAGACTGACACCAATTTATTCTGCAGGACGAAGGTCAATCTGTGTGATTACTAATGCTGACCTGTCATGCAACTTGGATACAGTTCCTTCCTTGAGATGCAGTGCATTCCCTACAGTCACACAGCAGCCTGATTTGCCTCGTCATTGTTAATTGTTTGCATCTTGCCTCTACTGCAGTGCAGCTCTTTCTTCCCTGCCTGTGCCTCCAGCCAGCATCCCTTTGTCCTCCAGGCTTGGCAGGGAGGAGGCATGTCTCTTGGCTTTAGCAAACCAAATTTGTAAGAGTTACTGGCTTTTTTAAAATCAGTGGGTGCAGCAAAGAAAGCATGGGGAAGCAGTTCACTTCACACGCACCCTCCTGCTAGACCTGACTTCACCCACAAGGCTCATCCCTGCTGCCATGGATTGTCCCTTCTCAGGTCAGCAGACTAACAGCAGGGTCACTTTTACCTTTATAGCTTTGAATTGCAATGATGCTTCTTCTGCAGGACATGAGGTGGGCAAGATCAGAGAAAAAAAATCTCCTGCACATACTGTGAGAGCTTCACAAACATGCTGACAGCCATGCAGGGAGGGCTGTGCTGGGTGTCAGGCTGCACTCCAGGGAGGCAGACAGGATCCAGTCTGTCTCTGTGGGACCCATGGCAGCCAGCCCAGAAGGTCCCATGCTGCAGAAGCTGCTGGCATCAGCAGTTCCAGGGGTGGTGCAGAACAAAGGAGTTGAGGGGAACGGGGAGCTGCAGCCACGCCCACGCAAGGCAGTAGCATATGGTGCAAGGTCAATACTGGGTGGGAAAGGAACTGAAAATTTCTCAGCTTCCCTATCCTTATCTCAGCAGATCTAGGCTCAAAACACATGACATGGCACTCTCCTTTCCTCCCCAAATATCATCATCATTAATTTAGCTTGGTGTTTTGTGCAAGTTTTCCTGCTGTTAGTAGCTCTGAGCTCGAGATTCACTCGTTGGCTATGTAACACCATGGTTTTTCCATCTTGTTATTCTTCCAAGCACTGATCTGCTCTGATGAGGTCTGGACACCTTCCTTAGAAGACATGAAGCCTGGGAGAAGCTACAGAGGAAGAAGGCAATAGGAGATAAGAAAGGGGAAGCAGATGCCCCATAGGGATCACCCCCCATGTACTCCATGTTGTCACTGCCTCTAGTCAGGGCAACAGAAGGACTTTGGTCACAAGTAGCAGAACAGTGGAAACATAAGAAGCCTGTCTCCAGTGCTGAGGTGTTTTTTTTCCTGGGCAACAAGTGTGTGATTATTTCTTTATTTTACTTTTAGTGTGTTTTCCATGTTTCTAGTGAAACCTGTTGACAACAGAACATTTTTCTTCTGGAAGCCACAGAGGGTTCTGCTGTGTTGCATTACCATCAAACCAGAAAATTTCTCCTTTCCTTGCACTGGTCACTCACTGAGTTCTCATCTGCTGAGCTCTGCTCCAGAACAGAAGGAAAAGTTTGGCTTCTGCCCTGAAAGGACACTGCCTCCCAAAAACACTGTCTCAAGTGGCTGGCAAATTGTCATGACACTCACAGTTCCCCTTGCAGTGCCTGTCCCATGGAAGGGACCTGTTGGCTTTTACACCTGCTGGGTTTGTACCATACTTAAGAGCAGGGAAGTGGGAAATGAAGTCCCAGAGAAATCTGCCCCACTGTAATTTGGTGCTTGTTTTTGTAAGAGAGAAAGGGGTTTACTTTCTTCCCCTTCAGCCCAGCCATCTGGAAGGATCTGGAAGCTAAAGGGGGAAGTTATCTTAAAAGCAGAGGGCAAACTACTGAAAGCAAAAATTGGAAATGCATGAGAAAACAAGAATGAAGGGCATAAACAAACACTCGGCCAGCTGTGGTGCAAAGGAGGTTGAGTCTGTTAAGACCTCAAGGTTTGAGTGACAGCAGGGCTAGGGGCTGACATGGCTGTGTGCTTCATGGAGGATCCACTGGGGACAAAGCAAAGCCTGAAGTCATAGACTTTGCTGTCTTTTGAAGGTAACCTCAGTGATAAAGATCAGGGTGATGTCTGTGAGTCATGAGGAGGTGCTTGAGAGACCAGGGGAGTGTGAGTCATAAGGAGTAAAGCCATTTCTGGACCACTTGTGGACCGTGTTTATCCAGAAGTGCACAAGCTATTCAAAAAGCAGAACACAATCTGCCTAGACAATGATATACATTTGTGGGTCCCAGCTTTGTACAAACTCCAACTTCTTCAAAATGCTTACTAAGGAATAGTTGCAACAAAAAGCCCAAAACCTTAGTATTCAAGTTTATTAATGCTCTCAAATATTGCAAAATTTGCTACTGGTAGTGTTCTAAAACTAGTCAGTAGGGTCTTGGGATGTTTTTATTTTTGAATTCTCCATGTCAAATACTTTCAGAGTTTTATTTGTCAAAGTGGGCTGGATGCTGCCCCTTTCATTCCCCTACCCTGACATATCTGAAATGTTACAAGTCAGTTACTGAAAACACTTATCAATCATTACATCTTCATGTGGGATGATTTAAAGGGAATTACTTTCACTAAACAGCAGAATATACAACCTTGCTGCAAGGGCTGGAATAACCATCCAAAGACAAAAAGTCTTTTCCAAACAGCAAGGCTCCCAGGAGGGGCAATGGAATCCGTGGCCCAATTTAAAACAGATTGAGCAAACATGCATTTTTCATAGGCTAGTGGGCCAGAGGGAAGTTAATGAGCAGCCTCACTAGTTTGTACTCCATATTAAAAAGATTACCACATGTGCAAAGGAAAGATTCTTTATTATGGATAGTGCTGCCTTTACCGATGATGTTGTGATTATAGTTGCTGGGAGCCTTGTTAACTGAACTTAATTTACAGCTGGCTAGTTAATGCTGTGTAAGAGAACAGCATTGTATTTGGATGTAAATAACAAGGACCCAGGGCACAATTCCCTGTCTTCACCCCAGTGCAGAGAAGTTGCAGCAGGCACCACTTGTGCTCTGATTTACTGTTGGGAGGGATACACTTCCAAAACCGGGCTGGAAGGGACACTTGGCAGCACAGGATCAGTCAGGTGTTCTGGAACAATGGGATGGGCTGTTGAGTACCTCGGTGGGTTTCTGGAGAAGTGCCTGGAGAGGAAGACTTGTGCCCGAGCAGGAGGAAAGGGCTGGACCCTCGGCATGGCGTTGCTCAGCAGTGCCTCACTTGGGGTATTTGACAAACTGACACTCTGCACACTGAGTGTCGGACTCAGCTTGTCAAATACACGCAGTGCCACACCGCAGCTCCTGGGTCACAGCGTCCTTGCTGGATGCCAACCTGGGCACACAGAGGGAAAAGAAGCACAGCAGTTGTTGTTAACTTCAGAGGCTTTTTCCAGTTAGCAAAAAACCTCATTAATCCTCCCATATTTCCCACTCCTGCACTCTTTTTTGGGTGAGAGAGAATTACACCAGCAGACACTGCCTCCTGCTGAGGAAAATATCCACTACATTAATTCAAAAGTTAGAAAAAGATGTACAGCTCTGCCCCCTGGGCATGTATATAGGGGTTAATCATAGACTCTGTTGGAGGCTCTTCCATTTATAGAATACTGTAAAGATTATGATGCTGAAAGAAAACCAACCTCCACAGAGGGAAACAATGAACTTCTTCAGAAGTGAAGTGAAACTTTCTCTTCCGTTGACAAACTAACCCCCTTCTGCTTCATTTCTAACAAACAGAAAAAGCCTTTCCTGCAATAAGTGGAGCTTTCCACCTCCAGACACTGGCATAATCCAGCCTTTAAGGGTGACCATCATATTCACACACACACACACTTCTTGCACAAATAAAAAAGATACTATTACTCCCTTGTTCTTTTAACAGGAGTCTGCAGGAAATGCAGAAATACACCTAAAGAAAACTGAAAAACAAAACATGCACAAGAGAAGATGTTGCACAGTATTACTCTGTTCTGTGTCCTTCTCAGATGTTGACTATTTAGAAATTCAGTCTAAAAACAGATTTGAAATTCTTATACTGTACAACTCTCCCAGAAGAATCCATACTGGCTCCTAAGTCACACACCCATTCTGCACAACACTGTTTATGTCATTCATACTCTTTGTGGCCATGTCCAGATACAGCTGAGTTTTTTGCGTGCTGTTTTAGCTTCCTTACCAGTCCATGGATTTTAACTTCACATGACCAGCATCGCCAGTTTGTGAGAAAGTAGTCATGCTATTTTTAGTATCAAAATAAAAACTAAAATGTTTTTAATTATATTTTTTAAAGTAAACCATTAGAGACACTAAAATAGAATTAGATTGAGTATATTTACAGTATCATACAGTGGACAATTCATCAACCATTTCTACCTCCAACTTCTGTGATTCTATTTTACACAGATGATCATAGATTCCATCTAATATCACATACAGAAACATACCTGGAAAGGAAAAGGTTTTTTTCAGGTGAAAGCATAGCAAATACATGTTCTCCAAACCCAGAAGAGAGTGGACTAAGGCTTATGAGCAAGATAACAGCTACAGCTTTAAAGGTTAAAATCTGTTTCTAGACTGAGTCACTGCCCAGGCTTTGCAATTCTGACATTCCCCTGTCCCCACCTTTGCCTTGGGGGCAATGTAGATATTGACCAGTTCTGTGTTCTGGCTCCTCATTCCAAATGCAGTTCAGCCATGGCAGATAAAACTATGTGGCAATGGATAAAAGCATCATGTGCATTTCATGAAGATAAGAGAACAGTGTTAATAAGCTGATTTAAGGTCAGCCTACTGGAGTACCTGTGAACCTGTGATCCCACAAAGGACTCTAAGCCATACCAAAATGTGGGGAAGCCACTAGAGAAAGACTAAGCAGGCTCTTCCACAGGTATCAGTGACCAGCTTGCCTTCAGCTTCAGTGCTGATGTCTAACAGGGGCAGATCTGGCCTTGGAGGGGGAAGAAGAAAACAAGGCAGCACTGCTTCTGCAATTGAAGCTTAAAATAATCCCCTGTTGTGGCTTTCTGAGGGGAAAAACAGCCACTTAAAATGTTGCTGTCAGGGACAGATAAGGGGTGGGGACACAATGGAGATAATTCTATCAGCAGATGGGAATGGAACTTGCAACTCTACCCGTACAGATCATATCTGATGTGGATGGATTTGTCATTGTCAGAGCTTCTGGTTTCAAGCTAAAGTGGGTATTTCCAAGTAAAAGCTCAGTGCTATAAAACTGAGCAATCTACTGCATACTCTGAAGGCGAAACAGAAAGAATTTTTCTTCCTGCATTCTTTAGTCAGTCCCTTACCAATTCACAAAACGTCCCCTCCAGGCTGCACATCATCGCTCAGGTATTTTTACAGGGCTGTCAGACTGTTCTGCAACTTGTAATGAAAATAAATGAAAAGTAAGATTATTGGATAGATTCAACTCTAAACTTAATAAGTGGAATGGAAGTGTGGCTGTGTGGTTTTCACATGCTGAGTAACAGAGCACTAGGATGCAGGCTGCAGCTGTTTCAAGGCATGCATTCGTTATGCAGGATTTGAACTAGAATCAAGGTCATCTCTTTTATCCACTTGGTGAAACACAAATTACAGCCTGAATTGAAAGCAAGATACCCCACAGATCTGTGGCAACAGGGTCTGCTGCACCCTTGGCCAGCTGAAACCCTGGTTTGTGCTTCTCCTAGGAGCTGGAAGCCTTTGTCATAACAGAGGCAAACTAGGCTTTGCTTATGGCAGGCTTCCACTGGATGCTGTCCTGCTCCATATATGACCTTCCCATGCCCCCAGCCCTGCAGTGGACACTGCAGGGACCTTTGTCAGACATACACATGCTCACTTCAAAGCCCCCAGGAAGGGCCTGATAATTCCTCTATTACCTTCAGGTCACCAGCCTCACATACCCCCACAGCCCCTGCACTCCCCTGGGCCCTGCAGCCCCCGTTCCTGCACACTGGACTGTGTCCCCAAGGCTGCTCATGCCCCAAACATCCAAAGAGGGGAAGAGGCTAAGTGCGGTAAACTTTCACCTACTTTACTGAAACCATTGGGATTATGAGAAATGGAGCTGAAGAGCACACTTGCACAGTTGGGACAGGGTCTCTTTCCCTGGTTACACCCTCCTCCATCCCACACCCTCCCCTGTTCATTGTGAGCTGCCTCATCTATGACTAATTTAGATAAAAATCTCCCACTGCCAGCAGCTCACAGGCAGCATGTGTGTGTCTGTGAGCTAAGGGAGCACGTACACACGTACCCTGCTGCTGAGTAGGGCTACATTACACTGCTAATCATAATTCATCTTCATCAAGGAGCCGTGGTCCAGAGCGCAGTGCTCCCTGGCTGGGAACAGTGGCATTCCATCCCTGAGCCTGCCCTCCCCAAGCACACCCAGCCAAATGCTACCTCATCCCTGAAAGAAGGCACCAAAAAGCCTCTCTGGCTTAGGCAGAGGCAGCCCCAGCACTGAAGGGAGGCAGCCCAAACCCAAGCAGGATTAAGACCTCCCCAAAGCTCGAGGTGTAACACAGTGGTAGGACAGCTTTCTTCATTGCCAGGAACATGGATACCCCGCACCTTGCAGTGCCCCAACACCCACGGGGCCTTTGGGACCTCATGAGGGAGAAACAGAAGATGAACCCCAGAGGACACATCCTCCCCTGTCCCCAGCCACCCCTTCCACAGGCAGGACCTGGCACCTACCATAGCTGGGCCATCCTGGCCCGCGGCAGGCAGGGCCGGCAGCGCGGGGCCGCAGCGGGGGTCGTGCAGGAGCGCGGTGGGGGCACAGCCCGGGCACACAGCTCGGTTTTGAAGGAGCTGCTCCTCCTTCAAGAGGAAGCTGCGAATGGGGAAGATAAGGCTGAGGTTAGATAACAGGAAATGTCTGGATGTGAGTGACAACACATCCAGGTTGTGAAAGCAGGTCTCCCCATCCTGCCGCGGGGCACGAGCGGGCTGAGGGCGAGTAGCTCGGCCTTTGCCCGGTGCAGCCGCGACGTCTCTGTGGGCCGGGCACAAGGGCCTGAGGCCGACCCAGCCACTGGCAGCGCAGGGAAGGGCACCAGGGGAGCCCTGAGCAGCTGCTCCGACTGTCCCAAGTCCGGCCACCTCAGGCCATGCATCTCACAGCAGTCAGGCTCCGCTGCCCTGGCTGCTGAGGAGCCATGCAGAGAGCTGTGAAGGCACAAACAGCCAGAAGGGCTCTGGTTTGGGAGACAGGCTCATGCACAGGCTGAGCACAGAGGGGTGGATCTCAGGGTGAGAGGACTCTGAGTGAGGTGCAAGGATGCAAACGTTCTCTTCTCAGGGGTGGGCTGACACTTCAGCCATTGCAGGATGGTTTGTTCCAAAAGCTGCCCCTCGGGCTCACCTTGCTTTTGAATTCACAGCCATGCCTTGGTTTTTCTGCTCCCTCACACTCACATGAGCAGACAGGTTTTGCTTTCCCAGTTGCAGCCTCCAACCAAGGAGCTGGCCCTGCTTCTGTGCCCCTGCCAGTCCTTCCACACACCCTCTGCTCTCCACTGAGGTCCCTGTCCCTGGAGCATCCACAATGCCTGCACAGAAAAGTAAACATCAGTGTTTAGTTTTGAGTTGTAACCAAAGCCAGTCCCTCAGTTTCTCCTCTCCTGTCCCCTCCCTGTACCGCCCTCAGTATGAGTCAGCCTTAGGTGGCACTCAGCATCAGTGGTGTTTTCATCCAGCCTGGCCAGAATCCCAACTGGCCAAGCACAGCTGTGGGGACAGGGACCAGCAAGCTGCATTTTCCTAGGCCCAGCAGCACAGCCAGCCATGCAAGAGCAAAATGAATTCAAGCAAACCCAGGAATTTTAGAGATTCCTCATCTTTCTAGGCCAGTATAGTACACAGTATATTTTGTAAGGCCAGGATTCATTAAAAATATATTGCTGTGTGCCTGCACCATCCCAAGTTTGTTTGCCATTAGCTAGCCCTGACAATGTGATGGATACTTGAGGGACATCTCTCTTATAGGATTGCTTTTCCCATTCCCAGCATTCAGCTGCAGCCCTTTCTGTCCAGTTTTACTTCCCCACTGCTGTCTGGCTCTTCAACCAAACCCCAGAGACACACTCCAGTGCTGGTGGCAGGGGCTTGCCCTAGTCCAGCAGCTTTCGGTTACATTATCAGCATGCCAGGACTGCAACCACAGACGTTATGTTTCTGCAGCTCTGACCAAATCCCTAATCTGAAAAGCACGTACTTATGCCTCCAAGTGACTGAGCCCCCTGGAAGCACCCACAAGGTGCTCCCGAGGCTGTGTGTAGACATAGTAAGACCAGCCATTCTGCTAACAGTCAAACCTATTCCCTGTGCTCAAGGAAGAGTTAGAAAATGAGGAATACAGTTACTGTCCAGTTCCTCTTTCATTTGCCTGTGTTTTAAAATATACACTAAAAGAGAAATGGACAGGTCTGGGTGGTTTTGTTCTGTGTTTACTTTGGTTTTAACTGGGGGAAAGAAGTATGTCTGTTCATGTAGTCTGTATAGTTTTTTATGCAAGCCAGCATGAGCTCCAGCCCATGAAGGCTTTCTAGCCAACATGACACCAGAAACCTGCAACTCATCATCTGGGGCAGTGGGAGATCAAGCATTCTCCCCCAGCCAGGACACTCTGCTTTGCCTACACCTGACCCCAGCCCAGTCCTGTGGTCCCACAGTAATGTCCAAGGTGAAAGGCCCGCAGATGTCACCACCCTGCCCTACTCCGTGCAACAGCCTTGAAATCACACTCAGCATTTCCCAATGAAGGGAGTGTGTTTGCAGTGCACTTGCAGTGCACACAGCCCTGTAGCTTGCTCTGGGAAGAGGAAGAAGGGAGGTAGAGGAGCTGTGGGCATCACAGACTGCCATCAAATAATGTTTCAGAGGTTTCTGCACACTGCTCTCCAAACCTTTTTTGAAAATCACTTGAAAAAAGGTGCATCCATTTGATTAGCATGCAGCAAATTCTCTCACACTGCAGTCTCAAATTCTTGTACTTTTTACCTGCCACAAAGTAGGACATGAAGGATTAGCAGGTTTATACTGGACATGGAAAAACTGAGACTCGTTTAATAGCAATGCTGCTCTGTGCAGATCAATCCACACAGACATGAAACAAAAAAGGACATGGAACTCTTGGAGTAAGTCCAGAGCAAATCCACAAAGTTGATAAGAGGACTGGAGCACCTCCCCAACAAAGACAGGGAAAAGAGTTGAGGCTTTTCAGCCTAGAGAAGAGAAGAGTGTGTGGAGACCTTGTAGCAACTTCAGTATTTGAAGGGCCTACAGATACTGGAAGCTGGAGAGGAATTCTTCATCAGGAGCTGTAGCGACAGGACAAGGAGTAATGAGTGCAGATAGAAAGAGAGGAAATTTAGGTTGGATATTAGGAAGAAATTATTTACAGTAAAGGTGATGAGATACTGGAACAAATTGCCCAGGGAAGTTGTGAAAGCCTCAACCCTGTCAAAGTTCAAGGCTAGGCTGGATAAGGCCTTGAGCAAGCAAGTGAAGGTGGCCCTGCTCATGGCAGAGCGAGTTGGGACTAGAGGATCTTTAAGCTTCTTTCCAACCCTTAACTTTCTATGTTTCTGTGATCCAAACTGACTTAGCCAAGGCCAGGTCATTGCAGAATCTGGCCCTTGGTCAGCATGCCTTCAGAGCATGCCAGGAGATTTTACATTTGGATGGGTCCTTGCACAAATGTCTTCAAAGCCAATATACTCCTTTTGATGAAAGAATTAAAGCTGTGTGTTACCAAGTCAGGCCCAACTCCAGTCATCAATGACTGTCTTCATTTCAGTTTGCTCAGTCAATCCAGTTCTGCCATCCAGCAGCATCCAGAATTACATCCATCAGCCACCATATGAAGGGATGGAAAGACAAATTATGCATACATCAAATTCAAAAATACCAAACCACTCTTAAGAAGTTTCTCCTCCCAAGTGAAGAATACTATTATTTACTCTTGCTTTGGCTAACTGTTCAAACTGTTTTTCTTCATCCTTAGTTCTTGGAGAGCTTTCAGACTAAATCTCAGAGAGGCAGTTGCTACGAGACTTTCTCCTGAGCTATCTGTGAGAACAGCAGGCACTGCCTTGCCCTGCAGCGAGGTGTTAATGACCCAGGCTCCAACAAAGCCAGGAGTGACCCTTTCAACAGTCAGCCTTAACACCACCCTTTTCAGTTTGTCCAGATATGGGTGAGTTTTGACACTTCTCAGCCTTACAAGTGCTGCTTGGGAGAAGCTGTGAGGCCCAGTGAGAGCTCAGCATGGATGCACACGGGAGAAAGACTGAAAAGAAGGGTGTTTATGTGAGCAAACACAGCGACCATGTGAGCAAGGAAAGGAGGAAAGGGAAGACTAGGAGCAGCCCTGAGCTGACACTGCAGCACTTCCCTGTGTCTCTGGAAGCACTCAGGATTCTGGATTCTCCAGGGAGCAAGATGGGGTGAGTGTTTTCATAGTTCCTTCCCTCCAGAGGATGGCTGATTATGACAGCTTAGCTCCAGTCACTAAAACAACCTGCAATGGTGCAGGAAAATATCACAACTATTCCTTGAAGGCCAACCTGTGCATGATGAAGTAACTCACGTGGGAGGTCTTTAATCCCTGCATCTGGGCAGGGATCTCCTCAGCCAGCAAGGTTAGAGACATTTAATCCTCACCACCAGCCTGCCTCTAGGAACAAGACTTCTCAACTGCCATGTCTTGTCAGCAAAACTCACTTAGCTGAACTCTGCCTCACTGGCCAGCCTGAGCGTTGAGTTGTGTGAACATCTTGTTCCCATTTCCATTTTTTGCCTTGTTCAGAAAAAGAAAAACAAATCCACACACCACGTGGACCTTCAAGTTTTGCTGTCAGTGCCATCCTCCATTCCTGCCCTCTTTTCTGGCAGAAGCACAGCAACAAGAGTCAGAGGCTGAGCTCTAGCAAACAGAGGATATTTCTGTTTGTAGCTGATTATGTATTTGGCACATTTATTTTAGACCTCTGGTTAAGCGGGGGAAAATGAGAAAGAGAGACAGAGAGAGAGGGGAAAAAAAAGGCAGACACCAACCAGGAGGTTCAAAGCTGTTTTTCAGATGGACAGTGAGAGATAAGGAAACCCCACTAACTGTCACAGCTACTGAATGACCCAGAAGACATCCTGTACCTCATACACTGTTAAGAATACCATTCAGGGAACAGTAGTAGTGTTGATACTTAATCCTAAAGTAGCAAAATAGCATCAGCCAGAGGTCAAGCAAATTCTGGAAGCTTTGATTTATTCTTATTTAATTTTAATGAGTACACTTGGATTTTTATGAGTGGAGGAAAAAACAGACTTCTTTTTTTTTCCCCAGGTATGGCATACCTATTCAGTTGAGACCAGTTTTCTGTTCATAGGTGCTAAGTAACCTTGTCTAGAAATTTTGCTTTAAAATAAAATTGTATTGAAGCCATCTATATCCTTAATTCCAGTGCATCATTGAAAAATAAAGCTATATTTTCCCACATTTTCTCCCTCAAAGGACTATCTTTTTTCTTGCAGTAATCTTATTACATGGCTAGACAAAGAGTAAAATCCTACTCTAGGTGTGAAAGATTGATAGACTTTATCATTTAAAGAAATCAGGAGCTATGGAGCTGATTTATTCACTGCTGGTATCAATACAGTTAACTCTGAGAAGACAATCTAACCCTGGAATTCTAAAAAGACAACTTTGGATATTTTTTAAATTTTTTTTAAGCAAAAAAAAATTAGCAAGCATTTAAGTTGTCAAAGACAGGATTGCGCCAATTCTTTTACACAGACAATGAAGGCAGAGAGCAACTGTGCTTCTGACACTCATCACTGTCTTTTACTGAATATGCAGTAACTAATATTTTTTTCTCTGCATATTACTTTCAGAAACCATGCATTAGCCAAGTTTCTCTGCTGCCACTTTCTGGATATCCTACCAAATGAATAGCCTGGGTACAAAGCACTGGTGATGGCTATAAGACACAGCAGACAAAGGCCTGTGGTGCATCTGCACACTCCTGTGACTCTGTGACTACATTGTCTGTGCCATGCCAGGCTCTCTCCCACATGGGAATACAGCAGGAAAAGCAGCTTTCCAGTGGTGGTCTAAGACTGCCCTCCCATTGCTCAAGGGGCCAGTGCTGGCAAAAGCAATTGCCAGTCAGGAAAGAAAACCTAATCAGGCCTTCCATGTTTGGACATACCACTTCTAAAGGCTCCTAAGTCACAGATAACTGGAAACCAGGACTGCAGCTAGAGAGATACTAGTTGTCCAGTTCTTCCATTCTTCCTTTAGCATCTGCTATTGGTGCACCCCAAGTGATAGGGTGCTGGGTCAGCCAGCCCCTAGTCTGACCCTGGGCAGATGTTCTGCTCTTCCGTTAAGCCTCAGAAATTACTTCAGGAACAGCATGGGACCAACATACCAGGAACACCTAAAAATCAAGCTGATGTGTTTATCAGTCCTGCACTCCACAGGCAGCTGCTGCAGTGTCACAGAGATGTCCCTCAAGCACTGACCAGTCTCCAACCCTTCACTCTGGGCTTCCGGGAGGAGGCAGATGTGCAGTTATCACTCACCCCCCTTTTAGAACACAGAGAGCACAGAGGGCATTTCAACACCCCTGCCTCTGCTTGCAGAGTCACTGTCAAAGGGAAGTACATGACCGCGGGGCTCTGCCTCGCAGCTCGCCTGCTGTGTTGCTCAACAGTGACAGTTGGGTTTGCATCAGCCACCCTTCTCTGTGGCAATGAAGTGCTTCCCCAAGACCATCATAACAGAACAAAAGGGGGTTTCTGTACAACACACCTCTGCTTCTCAGTACATGATGTATCATGCTGCTAGGCCACCTCGCAATCATTACATTAAACCTCCCCGTTTGGGACACAGAAGATGTTCACAAACATTGTGAAAAGACATCTGTCACAGCAGGATCACCTGCTTCATCAGACCTCTTCAGAGTGGCACAAGAAAAGCCAAAACAGAATTGTGTGGGTTGGTACAACTGCCAACAAGTTTGCAAAAGCAGGAGCCCTGGTTTTCATAAGCAATGCCTTCGCTGCTGCAAAGTTTCTTACCCTTCCCAAGAGGAAAACTGTACTTTGAGAGAAGACCACAGCCCTCATAACTTGGGCAGCCTTTACTTTTCTTTTGGACTCTTTAAGAGAGTATTCATTAAGTCATATGCCTTCACACTATAGCAGACACATCGGAATCTCTCCAACACCTATTATCTATTTCCATCACATCTTCCCTCTTGTATTGGAGCTTTTGAGACATTGCAGGGTGTTTTCCAGTCCACTGAAATTCTATCAGCACACCTCTTCCCTCTGCAGTGTCTCATGTGACAGCCTACAGCAGCGGTGCAGGCTGAAAGGCCAGCCTGTAGCAATTGGGGATTTCTCCCCCTTCCCAAAGTAGCTGAGTTGCTTCATATCCTTTGCTCAGTCAGGTATGAATCAGAGATCCCTTCAGGCAAGAGCACAGAAATACATGGAAGGAAAGAGATTTTATTGACCTTGATGGCCTAATCTTATCCCAGGATGTGAATAAGCTTTAAAAATGCTCAGACTGAAAAGTTCAAATGTAGACACAAACGTCTCTTTCCAAAGCATCTTATGGAACATTGCACAAATCCAACAAGGCACATAAAGTCTATTTTAAGCAGCACCCCAGCCTTATCCAGACAGTGAACTTACACTTGGCACCAAGACAAGTAATTGCCCATCAGAGCACATGGCCCGAGTGAGGTGTTCGTGTCAGAGCACCGATTATCCGCTGAAATGCCCACAGGCAAGAAGTCAGGCCATCCATCTGCCTGCAGGGCTTGTCGGCAGGAATACAACCGTTCTCGTGCTTTTCTGTCAAAGGCTGAGCAAATGTGAGTGTTGAATCTTAAACCTGGAGCAAACCAGGTAGCTTGAGGCAGGGTCACTTCTCTGAGAAGGCAAATCCCAGTCCAATGGGCAGCCTGTGCCAGCAGTGTCCTATCGGGATTGCTTCAGCCTGGAATTCGACAGGCCACAAAGACAAGTGTCGTTTAAAAACTGTTCTGCTGTGTATTTTGCAGTATGTGTTATATTAAGGATTTTAAACTTCTTAGTAGATACAAAGTTAAATTTAGTGTGGCTGGTGCAAGGAAGAGGGGAGAGACACAGAGGGGCAGACTCTCTGCTCCCGACCGGCACACCGGGGAGAATGACGCACTCTCCGAAGACTGCAGGGGATAATGAGCTACCCCTGCCTCGCAGAGCCGCCTCTCGGGGCCGGACCGGCCGGACTTCCACCTGCACAGAGCTGCTCTTGCTCAGGGCAGGGCCCGGAGCTGGGGCGGAGCGGAGCGGGCCCCGCTGCCTCCCGAGGCCGTCA
>JBBMKD010000194.1:6576644-6600327 GCA_037834095.1 Argya squamiceps
CCCTCCTCGGCTCCAGCCACGGGCTCGGCCCCTCTCCAACTCCCGGCCTGGCCCCTGCTCGGCTCCAGCCCTCGGCCCGGCCTGGTCCGGCCAGCCCCGCGCTGTAGGCGCCGGGAGCGTCCCGAGGAATCCTCGCCCCACCGGGGCTGGCGGCCCGCAGAGCCCCGCGTTCCGCGGCGGGTGGTGCCGTGGAAGCTGCGTGAGAACATTCTTGGCGGCCTCTCCAGGGAGAGGACTGCTGGTCAGAGAGGGACAAGGACAACTTTAAGGAGGGGGGGACGGGCTTGTTTTTTGGGGTTGTTTTTAAATTTGTGTAAAAATACTGCAGATAAAGCCCTAGCCTGCTGACAGGTCCGGAGGCTTATTCGCAGTCAGCGCCGGTCAGTCCCATTCAGTAACTGCGAAAAGCTGCAGCAGCGAAGAATTCCTTGACCTGGGAATTTCCTTCCTGACAGCCCTCCTGTGGCCCTTGATAGCGCTGTGTCAGCCGCAGCTTTCTTCTGGGACCCGGTTGAAAAAGAAAACTGCAGGGCCTGCCATTGTCAGTAATGGCAAGAACCTGGTTCTTGTCAGCCCCAAGCCGTAATCAGACTCACTGCTCTGCTGGCCATCTCCATCCCTGTCCCAGCACTGCTGCCAAGCAGAGTGTGTGCTCAGGACTTGTTCCTAAGCATTTCTGGGTACTGTGTGCACACAGGTGATGGCAAACCCCTGCCGTGGACCTGATTCCTGGGCACAGGGCACCTCATGCATCTGCACTGGATCACAATGACCATCTTTCCCTCACTGGTCTAACTTCACATCCTTCAGCCTGACCCAGGTGAAGTTCCTCCTTACTATCTGGCAGATACAGTCTCTCAGGTTTTTCAGGTGTTTCCAGTTGGGATGAGCACTGTAATGAGTTTCATGCTACTGATGCCTTGAGACGGGAAACTTGAAGAACAAAAGGGATGGGTGAGTGACAGACCGGTCACAGCCAGCACGGGGTGTGTGGATGTGGCATCAGTCAGGGTGCAAGTGAGTACTCACCACTGGAATGTCCTGCAGGAAAGGGGCCTGTGCCAGGCCTGAGAGGATGCGAAATGAGAGGAGGAACTGAGCTGACCCACAGGCAGCTCACATCCTGAGGAAGGTGAACCAGCCTCAGGAAGAGCAGGGACAGCGGGTTTGGCTGGGCTGGGAAGAGTGATGGCAGTTGCAAACCACAGTGGAGCAGGGGCAAAAAAGGAGAAATTATTGCTCTTCAAGGACACCTGAGCTGAATCATCAGGAGTACCTGCACTTCACAATGGGAGTTGGAGTTCCTGTGAGTGTGTGGTGTGGAAAGCCAAGGCTGATGCAGACAAAATGACTTGCAGACAAAGTGCCTGCTCTCTAGCTATGTGGCCATGCCAGTGTGCCTCACTCCTGCAGCAGATCCAGAGCCCCCTGTGTGTCTCTGCAGGACTCTAGCTCCCACCCCTGGGGTCCCACGAGCTTTCCTGCTCACAGCTACACAGAGGTTGTTTATCCCCTTTGAGCAGCTCCCAAGTCACACTGTTACTGTGCAATTTGTCAATGAAAATGTGGCTTCTTGCAATGTCATTTTCTTAGGGGATGAAACATTTTGTTTCTCTACTCAGGGACATATTTTTTCACTTGAATCAATCTTTGGGAGATAAATAAAAGTATATATGCATACTGAGTGTAGCACGGTCCTTCTCATATTTCCTTTGATTTATTTGATGAAGTGAGAGGGCTCTGTAGTTTCTTTACATGTGTAACATTTTTCACTAGCAAAAACACAGGAAGAATGAAATAAATGCATATTTCAGATACTTTTTTCTTTCAGCCTTTGGTTCTTAGCCTTTTGCATCATGTGCCCAGTGGAAAGATAAAAAGTATTTCTTACTTCATGTGGCTTGTCTTACTTCATGTGGCTTGAGAATTTGGGGTTCTTTGTCTCTTAAACCTTTTCTCAGTTTACACAGACACACACACCCTTTCCTGCATGTACAGTGTGATAATAGCCTGAAAGCAAGTTTGTCTTCCCCAATTTTTTAGCTCACATAGAAAAGATTGGGAACATTTCACTTCCCACAAGGTCCTGGCTTTAGCCTCTCTTGAGCTTGCCACACGCTGACAGCATTTAGCCAGTTAGACCATGTCTGTCCCAGACTTTCCCAGGAGTGGCACCAGGTATGCTGCCTGTCTGCTGGGAAGAGAGGTCCTGGTGGATCCACTGCAGTGGAAACTCTTTCTCTCAGGAAGAACTTGAAAGACACAAATCCATAAAACCTTCTCCATTTCAGCTGTACACCCAATGTAAATGCATTCGCAGCAAAGTTTGGCAAGGTCCAGTAAAGGCTAAACTGGCACAGTGGGACTGCTTCCCATTTTCTTTCATTCCAGTCTTTAAAGGAGGGTTTTTCTTCCAACAGAAAAGCTTCTTTCCCCCTAACCTGCATCCCACAGCACAGCCATGCCCTGAGGAGCATGGGTCTCAGAGTCAGCCAGACAGCCTGGTGCACTCCATTCCAGGCAGTGCCACCTGGTACAAACAGGCAAGCAGGTGATGTGGGGAGGTGTCCTGATCCTTCCTGCCAGCTGGAGAAGAGGAGGGGAGGGCAGCAGTTCTCACCCAGCCTCCAGCCTGTCCACAGCACTGCACTGCTTCTGCAGTCAGACACTGCCCTTCCCCATCGAGCAGCTCTCACCAAGATGAAACTCTGGTCCTGTGGGGAGCACCCAGCTCTGCCCACGCCTCTGAACAGAGCCATTCCTGAGCCCCAGGATCAAACAGCACGAGTGTGGTTGTGTCCACATTACAAAGCCTTCAAATCCACATGTGGAGCCTTTGTGTTCCTAAAGTATAAGCCTTAATTTTTCATATGGGAGTTTTTTTCAGTTCAAAGCGCATGAAAGAAAACACATCCTTGTGCTGCAGTTCATCTGAGCAGTGTTTGCACAGCATGAAACTGTATGCTTGCCTGTGCTGCCTATTGGCAACTGTTCCTGATTTATCATATTGTCCAAACAGTGTTCAGGCATCATTTAGGAGAGTATTATTAGAAAAGGCTAAAATAGTGCCAGAGTGTGAGCTAATAATTAAGGATAGACAATCACTGGTCCAGTGCTGAAGCTCTTAAGCTGAGAATGTTTTTTTCACAGCATAGCCACAGCCTGGGAATCAATGGAAGCTGGAGGGATGTGATTTGGAAAGTATGTAGTTTACACACTGCTCTGCCAACTGGGATATCCCATCACATTAGGAAACCTTGGTCCTTCCAACACTGCCCTGTTTCTTCTTTTTCATTGATCATCAGCTGCCATACCATAATTCAAGCACTGTAATATTTATATTCTTATATAAATAATCACAAAATCAGTTCTACTATGAAGGTTGTTTGGTTCAAAAGAGGAACACAAATGAAGTGTTGCACACTGTGTAGGGGTTCAGGCAGGAATGGGATGCAATGGATGTGCTGGGTCTGTAGCAAGCAGAGGATTGCCACCTGGAGAGCAGGAGGAGGCTTTTCTCCAAGGAGAGTGACAGCATCACAGGTACCACATTGTTGGTACCATTCTTAGAGATTGTGGATACTAAAAACAACTGGAATCAGGGCTGCATGCAGTGATAATATGGTTTTGAAGTGCTGCCTTGGTTGTTCTTCAAATGTCCAGCTGTGGGAACTGACAGTGGTCAGTAAATAGATTTTTAGGTTCCAGGCAGTGGCTTGAAGCCTGTGGGAAAAGCCAAGTACATAATCCTCCCACTCTGGCCTGGGAAATCATGAGGAGGAACCCTAAACAATCCTTCTAGATACCGTCCTCCTGACACCTGGTGTTTTTCCAACTTGTTTACTGGTAAAGATGTTTACAAGAAGGTGTAGGCTCTAAATGACCACTCGTATTCATTGTACTGAAGCACTGTATAAACAGAGTCCGTCTTTCAATAAATCTTCACTCTAATGCCCTCCAAAGAAACTGCAGTTTTACGTATCATTATTTGAGCCATCCTGAATCATAACAATACCCAGCAAGCTTCTTTGCTCCAGCTATTTGTATGGAATATAAATACTATGGGAGCAGTGTTGGGATCAGGATGGAATCAATGTGGATTATTCCTAAAACCAGGGTGGTCCACATTTCCATGGAAAAGTAGTCAAAAACATCTCAAGGTCGTTAAGCTGAAAGAAAAGCATTTAAGAATAAAGACTTTTAACGTGTTTTGAAGGACATTAGAATCTCTTAAACACCTCATTTTCTTCTCTTCAGCACAGCAGAAATTGCTCATAGTCAGTAATTGATGCAATATGCTTCACCCTCTGTGAGTTTTCTGCTCTGACACTCCTCCCCACCATTTTCTTTATTTACTCACTGTTTAAAACTATTTGTGTGTCCAGTCTGAGATCACATCCTCTGCCACAGGCAGCTCCCATCTCGGGTGCACTAATCAGCACCTGACCTTCCTAGTGATACACCTGGTTCAGCTAGGGTGAGACTGTTCCAATGAGATGGCCACTGCCAAAGGACTGCCTTTTCTGCTGCCCTTCCCTAAACTATTATTTGTTCTCAGCAAGCTTTACATTATTTTATGATTTCTTAGATGTTTCTACCTGTCAGTTGTTCCAGGGACTTTTGATGAAAAGTGAGGGCAGAGGAAAATCAAACTGGAAGACTACAAAGACTGCTGCCTGTACTCCATGGCACCTCTTCCAAGCCTCAGATCTGGAGTGGGAATATTCATGTGCATGGAAAGGTACCATGGCCTAGTAGAAGCTGGTTCCCTGCAGCACATTCCTGAGCTGCAGACTGAGCCCAGACTAACATGATTTAAGTGGCAGGGCTTCCAGCCCCTCACACTGGGAAATGCTGCCAAGGTTTTACAAATCTTGCTGTTAGGGCATTTTTCTTACTACATTTCAATCTTAAGTATCCTTTTGCACAGTTGCATCCCACCAGTTTCAGATACAAGCTAAAATGAAGAAGAATTACATGAAATTAAGCCAAGAGAAATGCATTAAGTGATGTTTGCAGAGTACGTTGATAGAAGGGGACAAAATGTCCTTGGGAGAACAAAGAAATTTATTGTTAATAACACATTCCATGATGCAGACACCAAAGAAGTTTTATAACTGCTGCAAAGTCCCCATGTGTTCACCTCATAGTGCAGACCTGCAAAGTGATCAGGGTAGCTCAGGGTGGGGGATTGCAGGGTGTGCATTTGGATCTTGTGAGTTATTAAGCAGCCCCTGTGCCTGCCCCCACACAGCTGGGTCATCTCCAGTGCTGAGCATCCCCACAGGAAACTTCTGGACCTGCCAGCTTTTGGAATGCACAGGCAAGTGGGTAGCTTCTAGGAGCAAGGTTCAAACTCAAGAGAAGTGCATTAATCTGACTCTAAGTACCTGACAAATTTTTTGATTGTATGAGAGCTAAACAGCATGGAGGGAATTTTAGTGATGCCTGCACTGAAAATGGATTGGTAGCCCAAACCCTGAGCAGGAGGTCCAAGCCCAGCAACCTCTGATAGTAGCTGTGATTGGTTCACACACATCTGGCAAACAAAAGAGAGTTTTAAACTGATCTAAGCCTTCCAGCTTTTTCTAATAATCAAGCCATGCCATGGACAGAAGGAAGGTCAGCAGACCCCCAGTATCTGTCAGGTGAAAGAACTAAGAAGATGGATAAAGAAAAGAGATTTGATGAGGGTGAAGGGAAAGAGGACAAAAAAAAGTTATTACTGAAACTCAATAATGACAAATTGAATAATGACAAATATGAAGTGAGGATTTCTCAGTGAGTAGAGCAACACCAAAACAAAGTCTAAACATGCTGGAGCGTTGGACTGGTCCTGAAACCTAAACCACCCAAATCACAGCCAGAAGTTTTCTTTTGACAGCTTCAGCTACCAGGAGAAAAGGAATTGGGCAGCAGTTGCAGAGGAGGAGATCCAGAGAACCTCACAAGCAGGTACAGCACAGATGGCTGAGAGCTCTGTATCTTTTAGTGGTGATG
This sequence comes from Argya squamiceps, assembly GCA_037834095.1. Classification (NCBI taxonomy): domain Eukaryota; kingdom Metazoa; phylum Chordata; class Aves; order Passeriformes; family Leiothrichidae; genus Argya; species Argya squamiceps. Next base: position 6,582,645 of record JBBMKD010000194.1, read on the forward strand.
TATTGGAGTTCTAGTGGCAGCAACATGTATAACAAATGAGGTCACCAGACTAATATCATTACAGCAAGTTCCACATGAATTAATCATGTTTCAGCCATGATAACAGAGGGTTGGTTAGTGAATTATCTCTGAGGTTCCCATCTCTCTAGCACTTGCTCTTAAACTCTTAAGTTGCCTTGAGATGGGGCATGGACTGTTTTCTTTCAAAAGAATGCAATATTTCTTTCAAAGGTAGACTCATTTAAGTCTGAGTTTTATTCTTAGGTAGGTCAAGATTTGGTCATGGAGGCAATTCCAAAACTACAGTATGATATTTTTTCACAAGGTTTCATGTTGAGTTTTTCCTTCCTTTCTATGCAAGATCCTATAAGGACACTGGGAAAGTTTTCCCCACCAGCCTTCTGGTTTTGAGATAAATGTAATCTCTTTATAAAAACACACACTCACATAGCTTACAGCAGCCTTGTGCTGGATGTGGTGTTCACCATAAATCACACCACCTCACTGCCAAGCCAAGTCTAAAACAAAATGAAAGAAACTTCTTAGTGAATATCCAGCTTTATTTCTGTCCTCAACAACAGGAAACTCATGTGAAAGGTTTTTACTAGTCCTTGCACCAAAAAAAAAAAAAAGGCTTGAGAGATCTCCAGATAAAGATTTTCCTGAATTAATACACACATAAGTTAGCATACACGAATAAATAGAAACTCTTACGTCCATGAGAGGGAAAACCCATGCAGGTGTGGAGCTGCTTGGGGCCCTGTGTGTGACATTGATAGGTCTGGTCACAGCACTGGCTCCCAGTGTGACCATCCTCCCTGATGCTGGGTGGCTGCCAGGCTGTTATCAAAGGAATGAGAAAACAAAGAGAATGAGAACTTGACCAAACTCCTGGCAATCAGAGCAGTTGTTAGTTGACTTGCTCATCACAACAAAAGTTGAAGACAGGTTAATGGCAGTGGGCTATTTTTCTCAGTCTGGTCATCCCAGAACCACTGCTGTGCTTTACTTTTGTGCAGTACAAAAGATGTCTCTGTGGCTCACATGTAGCAAGCAGGAAACCAGCAGGAAAGAGTGAAGATTCCACAAAAATTCCACCTTTTCCTGTATTACTGACTGTGCTGATGCTTTCTCCGTTCAGTTCTTGTTTGGCTCCTGGGCACTCACCCAGACTCACCCTCCGGCAGAGACAAAAAGTGCCATTCATGGACTGAAAATTGGAGCTTTGGTTCTGGGTAACCATTTGGCTGACAGATGTTTCTGCTTGCCTGTCTCCGTCATCGTTTTTTCTCCAACTAATTCCTATCCTAGGCAGTGTGTGCCACTAGTGCAAAGAAGGAAGGGGAGAAACCCACAAAAATTAAAACAATTTAAATGCCTTGGGGTGTGAATTTCCGACCTCTTGGCCGGTAATGTCAAGAGGGAGCGCCTGCACCTCCAGGTGTGGGTGGGAGCCTGACTGCAGTGGATATTTCATGTGAGTCAAAGGCACAAGTTACACAACATCTCCCAACTCTCGTTTCACAGGTCAGGAAGTGCCAGAGGTTCAGAGAAATGCTGTCTGACAAAATGTGCAGAGTTGAGCCCTGGTCCTACAAGGATGAGGCACACCTCTCTCCATGCAGAGCTGTCGGCTGTGTCCAGGCTTCGAGCTAAGATCAGAATCTTAATGAGGGCTGTGGTAAAGCAGGAGGTTGGTAAACACTGGGTAAAGCTCAGGGGGATTTCTGCTTTCTTCATTCCTTGAGCAGATCAGTTCTCATTTTTGCCCCCTTCAATGAGTCCCTGATGGATTAAACTGGCCCATAGAAAGAGGAACAAAGCTCAGTATATTTTGTCTTTTGAAACCAACCTTCAAACATCCTCACAAAGCCGCCTTACCCCCTGACAGCTCCTTCCTGCTGGAAGAGGACCTGAATATGGCTCTCACAGTCCTTGCAGACATTGTTGGGAGCAAGGCCAGAAGGCAGGGAGCTGGGGCCAGCAGCAGTCTGCAGTTCCTCACATGCACTCCCCCAACACCATCCTGCTCACACCTGCTCACCACCACCCCCTGTTCCTGTCGTTCTCCCATCAGTGTTTCCTTCCAGTGTTCTCCAGCAACTCCTCAGGCAATACTGGCCCTTCCCAGCCTTGTAGGCAGTCTTTACTGCCAGGGTAAACCAATGGATGAGCTTTAAACAGCAGAACAGAATAAAAATTTCTTCTTCTCAGCAGTTTCTGCTTTCCCCAGTGCTCCCACACTTGCTGTCGTCAGATGTCTTTCTTCTTACAACCATTGACTCATGGATTGAGACCTTCAGAGAGATCCTCACATCACTTGGTCCCTTGGAGCAACCTTGCTCCTGACAGAGCTCCTGGGCTCTGCCGTCCCCTCCTTGTCGTTTATTCCCTAGAATTCTGTATGAACACTCTTTGCCAAGGTGATGAGCATCTCCACCCAGAGTCCTAAAGGCCAAGTGGAAACCAAAGTGTCTGGATTTTATTTCTCCTTTCTTCTCTGTTTTCCTCCTTTATCAGCAAGCAGCAGTTTTCTGGTAAAGATGGGCAGAAATAATCAGCAATATTGAGAAAACTAGGACCACCTGTTCAGAGCAAATGCCCCCAACATTTACAACAATGAAAGCCCCCTGTACCCAGTTTATTTGTCCACAAAACCTGAAAAAATGTGAGAAGTCAAAAGACAGTAGCTTCATATGTTTTAATAGTTTAATTTCAAGCTATCCAAGGTTAATTTGAGGGGAAAAAAAGAACTAGAAAAAGAAACACAGAATAGGTTTAATTTGTTTGGTTTTAACTGTTTGGTTTAACTTTGTTTCATTTCTGAATTATTTTGAAATGGCCTTTGTGCAGAAAAGTAAGAAAACAGAAAGAAATCTGTTATTTTCTTTGTTCATTTCATGTCTCTCTCATGAGAGTCACAAAAATCCATTTCTGAGATTGTTTTATTCCTAGCTTATGTCAATTAACTGTACAATGTCTCACAATGATCCCATAAAATCCTTGGGAGCGTGGACAGCAGAAGAGCTGCTCATTCTGTCCCAATGCCGGTGTGATGAGGGAGGGTGTCACATGGCTGTCACATCACCAGCTCTGTGACAGGGCTCATCAGCCTCATTCCCTGACCCATCTCATGCACACAACATGTGCCTCATGCTGTCCCAGGACTCACACAATGATGGGCTTTTATTTCCCATCAATGAGGCTGATGGGCCTCACTGTTCAAGGAGGGATGATGGCACTGTATATGGGCACTGCTGCATCTTAGTAGAAATATTTTGAGTGTTTCTGACTTCCTGGAGAGCTCTCTAAGCTGCTCCACCCTTGGAAGCACAGGACAATGGTGTTAGAGAGTAAGATTAAAATCGTGGAACTTTTACATGCACTTTTACAGAAGGAGTGAGGTCAAATTACTGAGTTGTTGGAAGGTGACTGGGACTGTTTCTAAACGTTTGTCATTTTCCCACAAGAGATTTTTACCACCTCAATAAGCAGCTGTCCAAGGCAGGAGGCAGTTGAGGGAAACACTTTGATGACACTTTGGCTGATCTGGTCCTGGTGATGCTTCTAAGGGTGAGACAGTTTTGCAAAACTCCTCCACCCAATTCAGAGCACTGTGACTACCTCTCCTGTGTACAGCCCATTTCCTCAGAGCTGCAGACAGCAGCCTGGTCCTGCCCCAGTGATGTCCTAAGAACAGCCAGCACAGTCCAGCATGTCTGAGGGAGCCTTAACATGGGTGTGATACTCTGCCCAGGAATTCCAGTGTCACAAATAATTATTTGTAATAACTCAGAGTAACAATTTCCATATGTAAGACTCAAAAACAAGAACTACAGGTTAGGAGATAGATACAGCTTGTTAGATGAGAGCAGGATTTCCATGTCCTTTAAAATAAGATCTGTCCTGTTTTCTGTTTTGGTCTCCATCACCCCAGTAAAATAAAATCAGCTGTAAGCAGATGTGTCAGTGAGCAGAGGTGGAATTATTGCTAGAGGTGTGAGGTGGGGAGGGTTTGACATGGACTGAACTCTCAACACCATGATCATGCTTTACTGATTAAAGAGCCTCAACAGATGCACCTTTCCCTTCCAGTTTCAATTAAAACCTTGACTGTCTCCTCCAGGTCAGCAAGTTTGGTGTTCAGGCTCTCTCAGTACTGTCCAGAAGGTGGAAATTCATAAACAGAGAGAGACACAAGAGACAGACACAAACTGAGATCTCTCTAAAAACTTCCATGCAAAGAAGCCTGTGTGCTTCCCTGCATGGAGAAATGGGATCTTCCTTTGCTTATCCCTCAGAAAGTTCCTTTGTCCAGCTCGGCAGAAAAAGCCAGGAAGGTGAAGGGCAATGCCAAGGAGGTTTTTTAGCTTGAATAGTGGATTTTTTTTCTTCTCCACCCCCCATTCCAGCACACACACACACAAACACACACACAGGGTCTGGCACACACACATCCTGGAGCAAGGAAAGGAATTCCCTGCAGGATGGCAGGACACAGGCCAGGACCTCAGTTGATACCAGCAGTTGGTGCATCCTTGCCCTCACCCTGCAGAACCTTCAGCCCTCCCCAGTGCTCAGAGCTGGGTCACCAGCCCCACGCACAGACCTTGCTCTGTTCCTCAGCACAGCATCACCCTGGCTGCGGCCAGCACAAATCCTCTGGCCCCCAGCCAGCCCACAGGGTTTCTTTCCCCCCTTTCTCTGCCAAAGCAAATTGACTTGTGACACCTTCCCTTATGTTTTCATCCTTTAAAGGGTGGAAAGGCTGAAAGCCTGGCTTCACTGCATTCGCTTCCATGCCTCCTTTGTGCTCTCCCACCTAGATGTTAAATAAGCTCTTTGAGGGAGGACTGGCCATTGGAGTCACTGTGGGCAGGCAGGGCAGAGTGTGCCTGTGCACACGTGTGCTGCACCCACTGTCAAGCACAGCCCAGGGTGCCCTCGCCACAGCCCAGGGGGAACACTGCTAACCCTGTAGGGTAGGAGTGTGTCCTGCCTCCTTTTGCTCCCACTGCCCAGCATTTCAAATCCCTGGGCCTTGACCATCCTGCTGTTTTCATTTCAGAATAGCATATAACCTAGTTCATCCCTTCTTTGACATAAAACACATTGCACGTTTTGACTGAAAATAAATGAGAATTTTCATGCCCTATAGATCATAGATCTTATTTTTCTCTAAAAAAATAAATTATAAGTTCACAATCTCAGACAAGATCTTGTGCTGACAAATGGATACCTTCTTCTACTTCCTGCACATCAGCAGAAACCTAATCCACATATACAGTACAAGCTCACCTTCTCAGTCATACATGGTTTGCAGCATTTTTCCCAAATACAATGAGAAAAGGCATGTCCATGAACTGAATGGACTCTGACTCTTCTACTCCTGACTCTTCTATTGACTCTTCTAGTCTTCTCCTTGCGTGAGATGAAATTATGAGCGACCACCTCGTGACTTGTGCTTATGTAAAATATAACACTGAGGTATTATAGCAATCCAGTCAATAATAAAATGGAGAATTAATTTATTATTATTGTTGTTGTTGTTGTTACTACTATTACTACTACTACTACTCAATTTATTATTGTTTAATAATAAAGGTGATGTCAAAACCAGGTGGGATCATCTGACAATTTGTTTTGCTGACAAAGGCACAAAGGATCAAGTCCAAATCCCAGTGGAAGGCACCTGTGCACTTCGATGCAGCCCAGTGAAGTTGGGTGTCCCCGGAAAATCCATTACCTGTGCTGTGACAATGGCCAAGGGTCACAGTACCAGATCCCTGCCCAGGTGATGAGAACAGCGCCCTCTGCCAAGATGAGTGCAAGAAAAGTGCCTTGCCAGCATCCCCTCTGCCTTTTTTTCTGATGCAACTTGCTCTACTACCACACTAGTTACCAATAAGAGGTTCCTTAGCTGCACAGTGCCTTGGTGAGGGCATCTCAGCTCTGTTTATGACAAATTCAGAGCCTAGAGGTAAAAGAGCCACAAGACACCAGAATGTGTCATCTGGCCTTGGAAACTGGGAAACAAAGAGCTTATAAATGTGCAGACCTCCCTGTGTTCCTGGGACCACATAGCAAGAAGACAGAAAAGCTCAAACATATACGGAGAGGAATGTCTGCCCTCCTCCCTTTCCATGTGCTTCAGCCAGGATGTTTGTGCAAGAAGAAAGCCAGTTGAACAATAAAACCCATATGTCAGATGTGGAAGGGAAGTCTAGAATCTAGCACACCAAAAGAAAAGATTGACACGAGCTCATCCTCATGAGAACATTCCTCTCTCTAATAAGGATGCCCATCACAGCATCTTTAATAGGGGGCCAAACTGATAATTGCAGCAGTGTGGTACTTGACACTTTGAACTTTTCACCCAAGAATTATGAAGCGCTTTACAGTTAAACCTAAATATATCTTTATATGAGATGGGAGGGCCCATAAAGAGATAGCTTTGCTTATTTTGGGCATGAAAAACACATAATTCCATTGCAACACAAACTGGAAGGCTCTAACTCACCTGGGCATGGTGTTTTAAATTAATTTTAATGGAATTATGCCCAGTCAGACTACGAAGCCAGACAACTTGCATGTCTTCATACTTAGAAAGTGTTCTTGTGACTTTTTGTAGTTACATTTTTAGTAGTAGAAATTATATAAAACAATGGAACACAAGATCCTCACTTCAATAAGCATCATTAACACCTCAAAACATGGGGTGAGAAGGAAAGTATTGTGAACCAAGTCTGGCAAGCCATAACATGAAGTGAGGTCTAGACACTGGGAGGTTTTACATCTGAGTACTTGCAAAGTTTCACCAAATTTTCATCAGACTCATTAGTTTTGGTTGGAAAAATGTTGGCCTCTCATCTGTCTGTGTGGCAAAAGTCCTTGCTAACAGGATTTCCTTTTACATATAACACAAAGTAATTAAACACCTAATTAGTTAAACTTTGAACAAAGTCGTGGCAATGACCTCCCTGGCAAGGAGAATCAGTAGTTCTTACTGGACTGGGGTTGTCAGATATTTCTAGAAAGCACCACTGAGCACCTCTCAAAGCCTACAACTATTCCTGCTGCCCTAGGCAGCTGACAGAGATGTTAATGCCCCAGAAGTGATCCCAATGCCAGGTTTCTCTATTAAAACCATCTCCAGGCAGCAATCAGGTTTGCCACATGGTCCTCACCACTCTTGGACAGCTGTGGTGTATCAAGGGTTAGGGCTGGTGAATTCAGTGCCCTTTGCTCCTGCCCCCGTCCCTCAGTTCAGGAAGGGTTGTAACAATATCCCTTGCCAAATGTTTCCAGCTAAATGAGAAGGGTTAGAGATACAGAAGTGGAGTCTTCAGGTTCTGTGACTTCCCTGCTTATTTATTTGCTTCTGCCTGTCTCTAGCAAGCTTGAGGGAGCAGCTGCTGACTCTTCAACCAGGGTAGCCACTTTTTATATCTGTAATCTGGAAACAACCGACCTGACTGGTATTAATGGGCTGCACAAAAAATAATTCAGTCCCCTAAAGGTCTGTACAGCATCATGGTTATAAGGGGACTGTTAGGTGAGTATTGTGACCAAAGGATCAAACAGTGGGGTTTGGTGGTTTGGGAGAAAACCACCAAAAGCTATGCAATAGATGGATGACATTTAAAAAACGAGAGCCAAACTCTCCAGGCTGCCCTTGGTGATCCCAAAACTTGGAGTTGTTTTTGTCCTGCCTGGTCACATTCTCAGCCCTGGTACTGACCACCACAAGGGTTTGGCTTCTGTCTGTCCTTTTGCCTATATTTTACTTTCAGATTCTCTTTAAACTGGCATAGGCTGGTTTCACCACCACCAGCAGCACCAACACAGGGTTTGCATGGTGCTTGCAGATCTTATCCCAACTTCATCCCAGCAAAACAGCACATGTATTTCACCCAACCAGCTCTCATTAATTACCAGGGCATCATTTGTACTTTTCCATGCCAGAGTGTGATGACTTTGGGATCAGGCTGTGCTTCACTAACAGCTCCTGGCATCCTGCAGCACTGATTTCACTGGATCCTTGGCCCTGTGCAGCATCACTGATCCCTCATGAGCAAGGTGCACCCTGCTAGCAAAATACACCAACACTGAAGATCAACGAAGGAGCAAGTGTCTTCTAACACATTCCTCTGGGCTCTGTTATGGAGCTGGCAGTGCAGTGACAGGATCTGGGAATTCTGGGGATGAGAAGGAGTAAGTGAAAACTTAGATTTGCTGTGAAAGGGCTGACAAACTCTGCATTAAATAGTGAACTCTAGTTTATGTTTGGCCTCTCATGAGTAGACAGTGGTGGAGAGACAAAAGTGTTCCCAGCTTATGACTGGCACAGGAGCTTCTTATGGGGAAGTCCTGAGGAAGGAGATCAGGGACACTGCTGGAAATCTCTCCTAGTCCAGTGTGGTGCTGTAGGCTGCAGCTCATTGCAACAGAGAAATGCTCCATGCCTGCAAATTAGCTTTTCTAAGAGAGAAACAGATTATATGGGCAGAGTCTTCTTTATGATCTTAATTCTGGTGGATTTTTTTTGTCACCTACTTATAGCAACGTGTCTGTATAACAGGCCATTCTGGTGCACCAGCCAAACTGTTTGGAGATAAGAAGCCACCTGCAGTCTTGTTATTAGAGCTCTCAGGAATTCATCAAATACTGGGAAAATAATGGGATCAAAGATGGGAGCAGAGAGCCTGAGAAATTGTCTGCAAAACATGTAAACCCTAGATAGGGGAGGCACAACGTGAGGATGGACACTTGACCAATTGGATGTCCTGAAGGATGTGCCTGCCTCATGAAGAAGCAGCTCAGCCAACCCAGAGATGTGTGCCCACGTGGATAGCAGACCTAGAATCTATATCTGCCATGTAATGTAAACAATAAACAGCTTCTGTTGGAATGGCATTGGTTCTGTTACTCAGTTGCCCATTTTTCCATCTGCACCTACTTCCACTAAGATTTACCTTTTGGGGTCAGTTCCTTGGCATGCACCAGCTGGTGTTATTTCTCTGACTGCACTGAAGCTGTTCTGCCCGTGATTTGTGTAATACAAACTGGTGGTCTCAGATGGTCATCACTGGTCCTCTCCAGCCCTTTCACCATCACCCTCAACAAGGACATCAAGTGCTTTAGCACTTGTAAAGACGTTGCCATGTCGTTCTGATCCCCATCACGGTTACACATTTTTGCAGACCAGGTGGATGCCCCAGTGTCTGTATTGCAAGAGACTGTCTGTGCTGCAAGTGTCTCTTGCAGAACTCCTTGTTGAAGCTGCCTGTGCCAGGCTTGTTCTTGCAGAGCAGAGCACAGAGATGCTTTGCAAACCTTTTCACAGCCTTTGAGCAGCACAGGGCATCTCGCCACCACATACTCCAAGCCTGAGTTAGCCTCTTCCTCTGGGACCACAGGCAGGAAGTAGTAGTCTACAAGCAGAAGCAATTTGGGGTGAAGACAGCACTCCTGTGTTGTCTGTGTGGCTGCTCTGAGCAGGACTACTTTCACTCTAAATGTGTTATTGCAGGGAATAGACGGGAGCTGGGTGGGGCTGCAAGGGCCACATGGACAATAAAAGGAAATGCCTCTGCTCTGCATATGGTCTGGAGAGGGAGGGTGCTAGTGCCAGGCAGGAGGGAATGTTGTGCAAGACAGGGTCCAGAGGGGAGGCATCTGCACAAAAAACCAGAGCAGAAGAAAGTATTTGAGAGAGAGTGGATGCGTGGGTGGGTGGGTGGTGTCAAGGGAGTGAGAATGAGACAAAAGAGGCTGTGTATAGCTGTGTGTGAGAGGATTGCAAAGACAAGATGAGAGGCAGAGTGTCTGTGGGTGGCATGGAGAAGGATGCAGCGCCTGCTCTGTGCTGCCAAACAGAACACTCCATCCCAGATGCTCTGACCATCTTTTCAGCCCCATCAACTACACCCTTATTTTACCCTGTTAACCCTCTATATCCAGTGTCCTTGACTGAAGAAGAAAAATTGTGGTATAAGAGTCTGGGTAGGGTGCCAAGGTTCAGCAAGAGCTCTCCATCCCTTCAAGCGAACAAACAGCATCTTCTCAAAGCTCCCTTGAGCACACAGAGACACTTCATAGTTGTGTTGGCTTTGAGTGTCATAAGAGAGCAACCTCTCCAGAAATGTTTCTTCTGCTTTTTGAGTCACTGAGCCATCTTCTTCTTCCAAGAAGTATTCACACAAATCAGTGTTACCACAGGAAAACAAAAGCTTCATCCTTCATTGCAGCAGCCTTCCAACTACACTCTTCCCTACAACTTCAACATTTTGCAGTTCAAGGTTTTGCTTCTTCCACTTAAAAAAAAAAAAAAATTGACTTCGTTTGGAGACTGCCTGACCCACATGGCTTAGACCAATATGCAGCTGACCCCTAAACACCCTGGGGTGCTAGCAAGTGACATTTGAAATCAGACCCCTCTATAAGCCAGCTTCCTGAAAAGAAGTTGGCATGGGCCAAAGAGGTTGATAAATAAAATTAACAGGTTTGAAGACAAAGTAGAGAGAAAAAAAAAATCAAGCTTCTTCATAAATATCCTTCAGAAAGTGAAAAGATAGAAATAGTGACCTAGTGGGAGGCTCTGCTCAAAATTCCAGAGGATCATGGTAATCTGAAATGTACACTGACTTCATGAGTTTGGAGTCTTTCTGAAGAATCAGACCACAGCAACACACACTTTGTCTTAGCCCCTGCATGCCATCTCCACACCCTGCTGCTAAGGCTCTGGTTTGTAAGGGGTTTCAGTGTGTTCCTTTGGTCGTTCCTTTGATTGCCCTGGATCAGCTTCAAATAGGAGAAAAAAATGTTAAAAAAAAGACAAAAGGAGCCTTCAGAGGTCCTGAGCACTGTGCATAGGTGGTGATCTCATGGCAGTAAGGACCTCAGAGGTGTGTTTGGCTTGGTTCAGATTCACTGAACTGCTTCTTGCCAAGGATATTTTAAGTGGGCCAAAAACATCTGTAAACACACCCATCCAAAAACACATGCTGTGGCCATGCAGTTACAAACACACATCCTGTGTCTCACATTAACTCCTTTGTGCTCCTCTCAGGAGATATCTGCAGCCAAGGTCACCCTGTTGGTGCTGTTTTTCTCATAGCTCAGTTTATCTCACAGCTCAGTTTATCTTACAGCCCGGATGCCCCAGCCCACAACTCATAGGTGAGTGAACTCAACCCATCAGTTGTAACCCATGCCATCCCGTACAGATGTCTCCTGAGGAGTTCCTGATGCTGGATCCCAAACTGGGGGTCTATTCCCAGGTTTTATTTCTCTTATTTCATGTTAAAAGAATTTTTGGGTAAGCCACGTGAGCTTTGCTGTGCTCCTCACAACTAATCCATTTGAAACAGGAAGGAAGGTGCTCCTGGGGGTCCAGTTTTCCAGGATGAATACTGTGCTCCTCATAGCTGTGGTTGTTTGATGATTGTTGCTCAGAATTGCTCTCAGCAATGACTGCAAAGAGCTGTGGGTTGCCCCTGCAGAGCCCTCTGGCTGCTGACATTCTTGGTGCTCTACACATGCACTAGATCATTTTCACAAGCTGCTGTGCATTCCTCTCCAAACACACGTGGGATGCACTAATTACCTCTTTTTCCAAAGGCTAAATCACGTACCCAGGACTAAGGCTGGAAGCTGGCAAGAAGAACAACCCTGTCTGCATAGGCAGAGTGCTTCCATGGCAAAAACTCATACTCTCAAAAGCACATATTTTCCCATAAATGGCCAGTCACAAAGAAGCAGCAACCACGAGCTGATGTGGGCATAAGGAGGAGCTCTAAGGTCCATTAATGATGAGGAGCAGTTCTGTGACATGATTGAACTGCAGGATAAAATTGTGGGTGACTTCATAGCCAGGGCAATGTGCACTGATGGTACTTGAGGCCCTCAGCTAGCACATGGGGCTTGGGAATTTCACCTGCCCTCCAGCCCTTGGAGGACACAGAGCAGAAAAAGCCCCTTTTTAGCACACTCAGGTTTTCAACAGCTGCTGAACATCCAGTCCAAGCAGCACACACTTCTGACTCCAGCCTATCTTGGGCACTGACAGCATCTGATGGGATCTCCTGACCTAAACAAACTGCCTTTGAGGAGGTAGAACATACTCTAACAACCACAGCAACTCCTTTTAGACTATTTAAGAAAATACACAGCTTTAATCACCTGTTTAAAATACATTTTAAAAGCTTTGTCATATAGGGCCATAGAAAAGGCTCTTTGAGCCAAAATTTAGAGTATTTTCTTTTGAAATTACCCTGTTTCAGTGTACTTTTACAGCAGATACCAGACACCACCAAGGTCAGGTCACACTGTAACATTTGCTGTCATCCTGAGTTTGCTTCCATTGAGTATTTGACCTCATATTTCCCATGCTTGGTCCCTCTTAAGAAAGGTTTTTTGTTGGTATAGAATCCCAATAGGTGTTTTCAAGTTCAAGGAAAGTGAAAAGAAACAAATCCAAGCCCCCACTGTGCAATCCTTCCCCTCTGTACCAAATCAGAGGCCGTGCTTTTTTTCCACAGGCCTCTGTCAAGGAGAGATGAAAGGCAGAATTCAGGACCAGGTCTGAAACTTGGACTTAATCCAACACCACTAAATCTCTGGCTGCAATGATGTTACATTGCAGTGAGACAGGAGGGTGGAACCTGGAGGGAAATTATTACCAGTGCTTGAAAATTTCCCCTGAGTGTGCACTGGGGCCTCTGTTAAGAGTTTTGTAATGGATCTTACCAAGGCTTATTCTCAGTATGGGACAAGTCATTGCTGCTTCAGTGTTTCTGCTGGGGTAGTTTGCATGAAGAAGACTTCGACATCAGCTTCACAAAGCAGAATTCTCAGGTGACCTGGCCTTTGTTCAGGAAAAAGGGAAGTCATAGGTCTCCCAGCATCCAGGAAACTCCTGTCTTTCAGCTGCCTCAACAAATCCCAGTGTATGAGAGCGGAGAGCTGGGAAGGTGCTCTTTTCAGCTGGGAATTTCAGCCCTGAGTCCTAATCTATTCTACAACGATTAAGAAGTCCCAATGCAAACAGACATTCCTGCCCTTTTAAACCAGGTTTGTGTCAAGCTATTTCCAGGCAGGCAATAACAAGAACAGGCACGGGAAGAGAGCCTTCCTCATGCCATTCATATTAAAGTTCTAAAGACCTGTTCTCCAGCTCTTTCCCTTTTTGGTCCCTCCCACATCTCTGCAAAACTCTTGAGAAAATACAGCTTTGCTAATCTAGAGGCTCTCTCCTCTCAGTTTGCAGGACTCTGGAACAGAAGCAAGGAAAAACCCAATCACACTGATTAAATCATGGCCCAATCTCACTGGGTTTACTCATGTGATTAAAGTTTCATTGAAATAGGAGAACAATAGGAGAACCTTGGGGGCAACCAAGGAGTTATCCCACCGATTTCAGTGGATTGTGGATTTTTGCACGGGTATTTACAACTAAATGATGGTTTAACCCCACTGGAACTGCCTGGTCTTGTGTGCATCAAAATGCAAAAGATGAGATCACAAAAGCAGCAACACCTTGGCCAAATAATTTTGGCCAAAACAGGAGTAAGATGTTTTCTAATCCTGCAGCAAGACACGCTCTGTGTTTGTATTGCAAACAGGAGCACAGCCCCAAGCTGGGAGGGAGAGGAAGGGTGTACCTGGGGTAGGGAGAACCCGTGTGTGTTGTAAATACATTTTTTCCCTGACCCAGGAGCAAAACTGTCTGTCACCCCACTCTAATTAATACTAGACAGGCAGTGAGGGAACATATTGCTAATTGGGAAGAAAAATCTTTCACAAAGTACCAAGTCAGCCATGAGAGGTAAGGCTCCTCAGGCTGATGGTAAGCAAGGGCAATGACTGGCAACAGTGGCATGGGAAATGCATGCCTGATGTGGGGGTTCAGAGGACTGTGGCAAGAAATCCTTATAAAATTGACTTTTTGCCCTGAAGGAGGAAAGAAAAAGGAGTATCTGCCATTTAGAAGCACGTTCTTTTTAGTAGCCTTCATGCTCTTCAGACATGCCCAATCATTGTGTAGAAACCCTGGTGGTATTTTCAGCCCAGAATGAAGCTACAATACACAAAGGAACCAGGCAAACAGGATGCCAGCAAACCTTGCTAAAGGAAACACCATGTAAATCAGGGAGAGGAGGTCACAATGACTATAGGATGTATTAATTCTATAGCAGGGGCCAGCTCAACCTTTGCCTTGAGAACAAAACTAAGCCTGAGCAACTGTGTTTAATGACATTGTGTAGGGAGGATGTCACGGTTGGCCTTCGCACATCAAAGGTTCCCATCCAAGTCATGGCACAGGAGCACAGATTTTTTCTTTACAGATCTGACCCGTGCCCCAGCTAACCCAGCCTCCTGCTCTCAGATGCAGCCCATGACTTAGTGCTTGAAGCATTAGGGTTAGGTTTAGAAAAGGAGGGTCCTCCTTGGTTTCAGCTTGCTGACAATGCAGGGCCAGACTTGATGAAGTGTCTCAGCCAGTTCCCACATTTGTTCATCTAATTAGGGTCACTGGACATCAGAGCATCACATGCACATGTAGCAGTGTCAGCAGCATGGCAAACCCTGAGTCACACTATGTGTTTGCAGCACTGTAGTATGGGAGTAGTATGTAGTATGGAACCCTACAGGGAAGAATGGTAGAAATACTTGTTGATCCTGTGTGTTGGTAGACTCTTCCAAATAGTTTCTCTTCACTATCAAGTAATACTTCCAAAAAATAAAACAAGATATTCCTATTGGTTGATGTTTTTTCCTTCTGTTCAGCCCTGGTCTGTCTGAGTGGCTCTGTCAGACAGAAACCTCATCGCTGCTGCTCCCACAACAGCGTCATGGAGATCTGACAGCAGCAAAGTTTCCAGCCCTGTCCCATGAACAAGGGGAGTTTTCCAAGCCCTTTCCTGCCTGCACTACCCTCTGAACAAATCTGTAACCAGCAAAGGAAACAGTTGCATTGGACTGGAATCTCTTGGCTTGTTCTTCATTTTCTAATGTAGGTGGAGCCAGAGGTGTGGAATTGGGTCCCTCTATGACGCCTCCCATGGGATAATGCAGTTTGCATTTCTCTAAAGCAAATGATTTAGAGTAGCAGTTGTCAAGGAATTTATTTTGAATGCCCTTTTGTAAACAAATTCCAAACTGTTGGGGTTTTTATTTTTTTGGAGTGTGCTGGGTTCTTTTTTTAATAAGATTTTTTTAACTCTAAGAGCTGCAGTTGTAACCAATTGGTTTTGATCTGTTTACTAACGGGCTTACCTGCTAGAAAAGGCTGTTTCAGTGGAGCAGTGACATTCAGGGCCCCTTTGAAAGACACCAGGGACCTAAAGACCACTGGTGCTGTCAAATTTCCAAGACTGAATTCCTCCCCATAATATCCAGGCTTGCAGCCAATTTAGCTGGCTTGGAGCAGTTGCAGCTTTAAAACATGCTTGATGTGTATTCGTATTTCAAAAAGGAAAAAAAAAACAAACCCAGCATTGCAGTGATTCAGAAAGATACACAGATGATGGAGTGGAGCAACAAAGTCACAGGCAAAGCCAACACAAGCAGAGATGACCTTTCTAAATTCCACACCACTAATTCTGCTCTTTGGAAAGAGTGCCTGAGCATTTGTACCCCAGCCCGATACAACTATTTCCTTTCTCCATATCTGATTCCCTACATGGCTGCTGTGATACCATAAAAAACTAGTTTGAAAACACAGTGGGCTATTTATGATTCTTTTTTTATGAAGACTCGCTGTTCTTCAAAAAATGATCATTCATAGATGTTTCTTGGGCAGGAGACAAAGAGGAGGGAAGATGATTCTCTTTTTAAGTTTGCTCAAAAAATTAGGAGAAATGTTCCCATTGTTCCTGACACATTTTTCTGACCTGTGGCAGACAGATATCCTGAATTCCCTTGCTCATGGAGTGGAGATAAAGGAACAGCTGGAATCCACCCAGCTACCAGTGGGTATGTAATAAGCTTAGACACTCTAAAACATTTTTATTTAGTATAATGAGTGACGTAAAACTCAGAATTAAGAGGAAATTGCAACCACAGAGAAAACCTTTTCTGCTCATAGATTAGGAAAGAGGTACTTTGGAAAGAAAAGATCAAGAATTTTTATCCATGGGAATCCTTTGGAAAAGACTGTGCTATTTTAATTATTGTATTGTTGCTACAGCAGTAAACAGAACCATATTGAGACTGTGGACACTAGACATGGAAAAATATGGATGAAAAGCACTAACAAGCACTAGTCTTGACTGCAGCCTTAAATTAGTCGGTCCCAGTGGTACCTTTTTGGTTACAGAAAATGCCTCCTGAGGTATTTCCCAGGAGAACGAGAGCTGATGGGGAGGATGGGGAGGGACTGCATAGTTTGGAATACTCCATGAATGTGTGTGGGAAGGTGAGGGGGGAGCGGGGGAGTAGGCGGGAAGGAGGAAGGGAAGGAGGGGATTGGCTGCTTTATTTTGTCTTTTTAAAGGCAAATCACATTTATGGGGAGGAGGGGGCTACTGCTTCATTTTCCGAAAATGCCTCTTATATATCTTACATTCAAAAGTTCTTGTAAGGGTTGTTTAGAGACAGAGGAGATGTCGTTCCCAAAATTTCACAACTTGTCAAATCTCGAATGCAGAGAGAAAACAAAGATTAGACCACCGACTACCAGATGGCAGATACAGTATTCCTCATATTTCTTCATAGTTTTTAAAAATCTTTTGACCTTCCAAGACAGTCTGTGTGACTGAGATATGTTGCACCCTCGTTTTCTAAAAACTTCCATTTATTTAACACTTTAGGTAGTTGTTTGCAGGACTAAACCTCTGACGTGAAAGAGACCAAAATAGCTTAACGTGGATTAGAGTACATTTTTCTCATGTAATATATCCCTTTCAGCACATCTCCAGAGAGGGTTTTTATACCACAGATATTGCTGAAAGTGACTGAACTGTGAAAGTGTGTGCCCTTGGTATGTGTTTACCTTGGAATAGTCTCTCAAGAGGCTCCTTTCTCAACACAAACAGACTCCTCCATAGACACAAAATTTCCCTGCAGTGCAGACAGAAGACTTTCTAAAGGAAACTTCCTACACAATAACAACTAAAACCCACACATCGGTTTTTTGGGGGGGACGAGGGGGCAGAAAGGGAATGCACTTGGGCCCCTATTGCTTCTCGTGCTTCCTGTATGATAACTGGTACTAGAAGCCCCAGCATCGCAGACAGCCCCCGGGCAGACCCCACTCTAGGCAGCACCAGAAATGGAGCGCAGCAGGAGCTCGGGCCAGTCTCTGAGGGCTGTTACACCCCACTCTGCCTTCTCTGGCATGGCAAAAATCCCCATGAGAGGACCCTTAAGAGTCCTAGAGTGGGAAACAGAGTGCTCAGGTGCCCTGGCGTGCAGGAAGAGTGGCCTTTCAGAACACACGTGCCCGGCTGCCCCGGCTCCTGTCATTTCTTGGCTCTCCCACCACGTTGGCCCGGAAAATCGATCTCGTAGCGTCACTTTCTGGGTCGCTCTGTCCCCGTACCTGGGCAGCGCCCACCGCGGTCATCGCGGCCACCGCGAGCTCCGGGACGACCTCAGAACCCCCTTCCCGTGCCCGAAGGGGCTCCGCGGGGCCCCGGGGCTCGGCCGTGCGCACGTCGGGGCCGCGCTCGGGGCGGGG
>JBBMKD010000194.1:6600528-6617260 GCA_037834095.1 Argya squamiceps
TGAGCCAGGCAAGTACCGGGGGCAGCGCCGCGGACGGGACCGGGGAGGGCTCGCCACCGCAGGGGTGGCTGCGCTGCGGGTCGGTGGGGGAGTCCTTCGGCTCTTGGGATGAGGCTCCGCGGAGGCGGATCGGGGGGCGCTGGACGGGCGGTGGGCGGCGGACGCGGGGTGCGGGGCGTGTGCGGGGCCGGGGTCGTGCCTGCGGACGGGACGGGAATGACGCGGGGTTATGGGAGCGCCCGTGCGGTGAAGCGCGTTCGCAGAGCTGCCGCTGCATCCCGCCGCTGCATCCCGCCGCTGCATCCCGCCGCTGATCCAGGGGAGCTGTCGGGGCTGCGTTCCGTGCGCTCCTGTCGGGACAGAGGGACAGGAGCGGTACCTGCCATCGCCGCCTCGTCCCTTTGCCTCCCCGGCGGCAGCTGCTGAGGGCAGCTGGCGGCACCGGCTGCGGCCGGACAGGGCTGCCCGGGCTTCACGGAACCGCAGCTGCCCTTGGTGATTTTTCAACCCGACAGAACAAGCAACAAAACGTATTAGCATAAGGTTAGCCTGGAATAATGGAAAATAAGAGGGAAAACTGTAAGCGTTTCCCAAAATGCCAGTTTGAAATTCTCAAATGAATCATCCAACACAAACAGTAGCTGAATGGAACAATTTTCTTTGCAGGGAGTTTCCACTGGAATAAATAGAAAGTTCTGTTAAGAAAAAAAAAGTAATAAAAATTTGCAGCTAGTTGTAATACTTGTAATGCTTGCCAGGGGCTGGAATGTGCCCACAGCCAGCGAAATACTTGTGATCCAGAGTGGTGGTCCATTGCAGCTTTTGCTGCCAGTTCTTTAGAACCACTTGCAGTTTTTAACTATGAGCCCTACCCAAGACGCAGATGGCTGGATTTCCCTTTACCTTCTGATGTTCTTTCATATTTAGAACATTCCTTAACATTCGTTTTCCTAAGCAGACCCCTGGCTATTGACGCCTTTTGTCACCTAGAGTGTTGCTGTGATGTGGCAAGTCCACATTATCTGCAGACGATAGAAAATGAGGATCTTTAACGGAGTGCTCTTTGCCTCAGCATCACAGCCAGGGCCTCACATGCACAGCCTGAGCAGTAGAGCCATGAACACCTGGTTCTGCAGGAGCAAGGAGCTCTACATAGATTGTATTCCCCAGATGCACAAAGCAGGACCAGGCACTGCACCTCAGCCTTCCACTGATGCCTTCAAGGACCTTGTCCAGCATGACTTTCAGCTCATTAAGCCACTGGTTCTTGATGGGTTATGTACAAATGGGATGTTCCTGGTCCTCACTGAGACCTGACTTCCTGGGCCCCTGGACTGTTGCTTTCCAGTGAACAGCTAAAGAGAAGTATTTAGTCTGTGAGCCAGAGAGAGGTGTTCAGGAGGCTGTTTTGGTAAGCACAGACCTTTTAAACCTACACCCCGTGCCTGCAGCTGACCAGTTTTCTCTGGGGTCTCGCTGCCTGCATAGGCAATACCTTGGTTGTACCCATCTGTTTATCGCCCTCTAGTGAGGTCTCAAAAATTAACATAGATTCCTTCCATGAGGAAAATAAGTCGTTTATCTGTTTAAAAATATTTCCATTTTCTGAGAGTCAGTGGCCTCAGGGAATCCCTCTCAAATACCATACCACACTTTGGATGATTGCATAGCCTAATTTTGGATAAGCATGGATACATAATGATAGTGTGTGTCTCCCCTGCAGTCTCTGGGTGCTCAGCGAAGGTCTTTGGAACAACAGCACTGGACACAGTTCCTTTCTTTTTACCTGTCTTTAAGTGCTGTTGCACTTTAGGTTTTGGCTGAACCCACAAGTAGATCACTTGACATGGCTCTGGTCTAGGTGATTGCTTATGCTTCTTGGTGCTCCACCTTCCTTAATTATATTTCAACTGGGCTGTCCCCAGACTTGGGAAGTGGCCTGGTCTTTGCAGAGGAGCTAGCTCCAGGGGCTGGAACTCTTTTAGGTTCTAACCAGGGGATGTGATTCAATCACCTGCGTAGTCAGACTGGTTTTACTTCAGTGGTGTGGGAGATGATGAGGAATGTACCACGAATATGGTTTCTCTTAATTAACCTGAAGATGTAGCGGATGATTGTTCTTTATGACCAGCAATGAGGGATCTCAGATCTTCTCCTGCTTGCAATGCCTAAGATTCTGATTTGCAACTCCAATGCAGAGATCCTTGTGGATCTTTTCCTAGTCCCTTGTGGACAGCATTACATTAGCACACCATACTCCATCTTCCTTCCTGCCCCAGGCTTAGCACCCCCCTGTCACACCAGCACCCTCCAAAACACCCCCAGATTCCTGTATTTGTTCTGTTCACCTTCATCCACATACTACTCACTCCTCCACTCTTGCCAGTGACACCATTCAGCTCCTGCTGGAAAAGGAGCTCCCAGCACATCTGAGTACAAACACCTCTGAGAACGCCCCTGGCAGCATTCAGCCACTCAGGCTGTTGCTCACCTGTGTCCTGCATCACCTGTGTGCAGTCACACCTATGTCACACTGCACCTGTCTCAAATGAACACCCTCAGCAGCCTCTGGAGCACAGGCAGTGCATCAGCAGCTTGGCAGCACTGCTCAGGGGACACCCCATGGTATCAGACTGGGAGCTGGCTCAGGGAACACCCCACGGTGTCAGACTGGGAGCTGGCACACAGAAGTCACCCAGGGGCTACACTGAAGTGTGGTGCAGTGGTGCACACTGAGCTACACGGATGGTTTCTCACCTAAGTCAGGGAATCTGCCCTGCCAGCTCCCCCTACCCCTCCGTGTGCTGCTGGTGAGGGACTGACATCTTCTCAAGGCATTGTCAGCACTGTGGGTTGCTGACATCTAACAGGGAGAACAAAAAGTTTCCTTAACAGCACCTTCTCCACTTCATCCAGAGGCTGGAAGTGTGACGGTCACCATGGTATAAAACAAAGCTAAAAACCAGTAAACCCAACTTCTATCTTCCACTTCTCTGCATTTCCTCCTGAGGTGTCTTAGAGCTATGGGAAGAGGAACTGGCACAGGGATGGGTGCTCAGTGCCTATGCACTAGGGACCAGCCCTTCTTTGCTTGTGCACAGTGCTGCTCTCCTCATGTTCCCACAGAGCAAATGGCAGGACAGATAAGGACATGAGAGTTTTCAAAACCAGGCACCCATAGTTATCCCCTTGGAAAACAGCTAGGGTGGAGCCCAGTTTGTGGCATGTGAGAGAGAAACTGGAGCAAAACAGGATGTTTTTTGTGATTTAAAACTTATTTTTCATAATTCCTATTTAAAGGCTTGGTTTGGTTTGGTTTTGAAGTTGTCTGCTACATTTATTGGGAAATTTATCATCTGAAGAGCTCTGTGTGTGTGTTACGTGTATATGCAGATGTGTATGTGCACATGTCCTTGTGTAGGGATTGCTCATGAAGAAGCTACTATTCAACCTGAGGAAAATTTTCCTCCTGATAAGTAGTAAAACTAGTAGGTACTAACAGCTAAGTAATGGCAGATATAAATTCTATGTAGCTCTTCTGTAAATCTTACTGGATAATTGTTTTTTGCTCTGAATACCTCAGTATCAGAAAGATTGTGTTGAATTGTAAAGTGTTTACTAAAGACCCATGAAAATACTCATGACTGGAGGTATTAGTTTATGCATAAACATGTTAAGCCCAAGTAAAGGGAAATGGGGCATAACAGGCAGATTAGGAAGCCTTTGGGGTCATCTGTACCCCCCAGTATGTCCTGTATTTAGCCTAGTTTCAGCTGATACAGTTTTCACACAACAGATGTTAAGGCAAAAGTGAAAAAGAAATACTGTGAGAAATTAAAGCAGGGAATAATACATGAATAGAATAATTGTCTTTAAATGGAATGTTTCTTGAAGTTTTCCACTGCCTGCCCCTTCAGGATGTACTGGAAATGGAGGCACAGAGAACAGCATCTCCAAAAAGCCCCATGGCCACTCTCCAGGTGCTCCTGGGGGCAGGTGAACCTCCACGCCTCTGTGCTGCCCCTCTGTCACACAGATCCAACCCCCACAGCCCCAGCCTGTGCCCTTGCATGGGGCATGAGGGGTCATTACTCTGCTTTAGCCTTACTCTGGTTGCTAGGGGATGATATACCCATTCTCACCACCCCCGTCCCTTGCAGAACATTGGCATTTTATTACTGCCTTTAAGGGAACAAGGTTTTCTGCCTTTGTTGTTTCTTTTCCTTGGCTCATCTCTGAGTTTCTGTAGTGGCTTGCAGCAGTTGCTTCTGTGGAATAATTATAACAGCCTTGTGTAAGGAATTTTATGTGCATAGTAGTGATTCCACTGTTTGTATTTTTCCACCTCTCATGCCCTCAAAGAATGGGATATGTTCTTTAAGGCCACATAGCCTGATTTGCATTGGTTCATAGCATTCTTTTTAGTAAAAGAATGTGCACATTTCTTTGCTAACCTTGGCAAACTCTCCCATGGCCTCCAGGCTATTTGATCTTCAGGCTCCTCACCAGTCCTGATCAGCTTCTCTTCTTCCCTTTCTCAGCCCACTGGCAGCTCTTCAGGCTGTGTTTTCAAACTTCTCCTTTGCACCTTCTGTTTCCCGTGGGCTCAGCTCACATAACTCTGCTCCCTCCTGCCTTCCCTTTCTTGACCTTTTCTCAGCTTCTGAGCTATGTCTCTCTCTTGGCCTCTATCACTGCTCAACCCTTAATGCTTTCCTGCACCTCCAAAAACTGGCAAAAAATGAGATTGCTTAAGCCAAAATCTACTTTTATTTGCCCAGCTCATGTAACTTTAAACTCACAGCTCCACTGAAATTCATGACTGGATCCTCATTTGAGGCTAGGATGCCTATTTTTCATTTCAATCAACTGCAGAATTCGGTGGAATTAAATCCTGCAATTCAGCACAAACCTATCCTGGGGTTTGAGAAGTAGTTTGACAGTAAATGCTACTATGAGTGTGCCCACACTGATGCTGACAGGCAGATGAGCCAGCAGCAGAAGGAGGAAAATGCCTTTCATGGTGTGTGTGCTAGCAGAGATGCTGTTGATTAACCCATTTTTCAGCCAGCCAGCTCTGCAAATGCCATTTAACAATCAACAAGCCTGTACAATGCTAACGGGATGCTTATAAGGCATAAAGGGATTAATGTTCAGCTCTAATGAAATCCAGATGCACAGAGCTGCCTCTTCTCAAAGTCCTTTCTCTGGCCAAGCTGCAAATAAAATGATTTAATCATTGTAAATAGATGAGAAAGCACCATCACTCAACATGAAGCAACATTCACTCGGTGCTTAAGCTCACAGGCACCGAAGGCTGCTGGCAGTGGCCTGGTGGAGGGGCTGGGGTCACCCACTGACCCTCTGCCTGCAGCAGCATCAGTCATGTGGGGGGAACCTGGGACCTTCCCTGGGGAGCACAATTTGGGCAAGTTTGCATTAGGGCTGGAGGAAACTTGGAAACCAGACTCCTTCTATCCCTGAACAAAGCCCAAGGCAGTTCTGAGGGTGGTGAGTCTCTGGTCATTCTTCCAGGGGTGGTGTGGGGCACTGGCACCTTGGCCTTGCCCTGGGTGTGTGTCTGGGAGAGGTGAGGACTGGAACCAGTGTCATGTGGAGCTGCACTGTTTTGTCAGGAGACCTGGAGCATTTCTGGAGCCTCGTAAACTGCTTGTGGTTTGCACTTTCTCTTCCTTGTGCAGTTTATATTTTCCTTTGTCACACACCAGATCTGGGTAGTCTGCATTTCAAGCACTGCAAGTTAATCTGGGCCCTAGCAGGGTCTGGACCACCATACTCATTCTCAGAAGCTCTGCATGGAAAGGCTGAAGTAATTCTGCAGCTGAGCAGACCCAGCTGTCTATGAGTTTTTAATTTTTAATATGGCAGGAGGATGGGGTTTTCAACCAAGAAGCAAGGGGAAAAGGAGTTATTTTAAAGACGCTAAGGAATGTGTTACATTTTTCTACTCCTCGGGTTTGGCTGCTCTGCAAGTTTTTCATTTTGCCAAAGTTCAATTCAGTGGACTGTTTATTTGCATTTTTAAAGAAAGAACATGATTCTTAATTTACTTTGGCCTCATTGATGAATTTTTATACTGTGAAACCCAGCAAGTTCCCTTCCAATGTTGTGTATATACAACTTCACAACAGAAACTTCTACGCCCAGTACCAACCTAAATTAAATGGTCCAAAGGGTTTTATAAAAGCGTGCCACCTCTGATTTCCCATGTGAGTAGTATCTGTAGCCACCTTTTAATCACTGATGTCATGCTCATCATCAGAACTTGCCTCAGTTTAAGACCAGAGACCATATATGTGTGTAGAGCTGTGCAGAGGTTTTCTTCAGAGCTATAGAGGCAAGAATTCCTTGTGAGATGTTCCTGGGATGGCTTTCAGCATTGGTTCAAAGGAAGGAAACAAGAGAGAAGAGTCCTGATACAAAATGATATCAAAACATGTAGGGGCAATCTGTTGTGATGGGTTTTCACCATGGGAAGAAGCACCTCAGGAAAATCCCAACAGCTGCCAGCTGTTTGGGCTAATCCATTGTCAATACATATTTCAAATTTACTTGGCCCTGGACATCAGAATTGTGACAAAACTGTCTGGGCCTTCAAGAAAAGGTGAAGAAATTTTGCAAAACAAGGTTTTACATTTTTCACTGCTTTCCACCTCCTGTGCCAGTACTAGAAGAAGGAAGTGCTTCCTCTAGCAGCTGTTCATGTCTTGCCAGGCCAAACGCTTAAAATTCAGAAGTATTTCTGAATCAACATCAATATTTATTGATCTCTTCAGTTTCCATCAATTAGTGATTTGCTGTGCTGTGTTAGTACCTGAGAAGAGAGTTGCATTTGTGTTGTTCAGAGTTTTTCAAATTGATAGTGATGCAAAAAGTACTTTGAGTGTACCCTTTGGATGTTCAGGGCCTACTCCTGCTGCAGGTGATGACTAAGAATCATCCTCATCAGCAGTAAGCTTTTTTCATGCAGTGCTTTTTCTCTTTTTTTTCTTTTTTTTTTCTTTTGTTATCCCAGAATACATAAACACCCCTCTCTTGCTGAACCTTAAGATTTGCAGAGAAAAGACCACTTGTGGATGTTCTCAGCATAATTTTCAGAGATCCTGTCCACCAACACTGTATCAGGGTTGAGACTTGGAAATAGCAGGATATTTTTTTTTCTTGTATTCATCAGTTTTCACCTCTCTGTCTGGTTCTGGGACCTCAGTGAGGGAGCACAGAGCTGCAGGTGGGCACCATATTTTTACAGAGGCACAGCTAATGGATGAGAGCTGTAGTTTGCCTTCCTGCTTCAAGATTTTGGGCCCCTTTTCAGGTGCCTGTCTTTGAGTGACAGTTGAGAGTTTTGGTCTGCTTTGGGACCCCGAGCAGTGCCATGTCTTGGGACCAAACATTTGTTCTATTCTCCAGGCATGGGCATTGTTGGTGGAGGGCAAGGTGAGGCAGTGCTCAGTAGCCAGAAACACAGCCCCAAGGCATGACAAGTTCCAAGTGTCCTTATTTGGGTTCCAGCCCAGTGCCATTTAAGAATATCCCCATTACATCAGCTGCCCAGAAAGACCTGCTTCAGTCAGGAAGACTGGTGCTCTGTGTGGTGACACTCCCCTCCTTGCTTTGCAGGACATCCTCCCTCATTGCCATCCACCGTTGGCATTGCTCCAGACCCCAAGGAAGGCACTGCTTCCCATGGGAGCAGGGAAAAAATATGGCATGGAACAGATTAGTGTGAATTAAGCTAATCCCCAGCCACATCCCTTTCGACCTCCAAGTAGAAAACCCACTTGGGCCTTGGCAGACAAGAATTGTTTCTCCCAGTCTTGCTTATATGGGGCACTTCAAAATAAACCAGCAGGGTTCCATTTCTTGGAAGGAAAAGGAAATATTCCAAAATGTGTCTTTGCAAACTGATTTACTGCTACCATGCTCTGCATGTTTTAAGAAATTTTTTAGTTTGTTTGGAGCTGTGTACTAGCAGCAAGGGAGAGGGAAGCAGTTAGTGAAACATGACAGGAAGATGAAGTTGTGTAAAATGGCTCAGATAAATATTTACACCCGAGTTTCTTCGCTCTGAGTTCACATCAAACCATGGTTCATACAGAACATGTTTTTTGCTGGGCCTGCTCCATTTTGGAGTCTTCTCCCTGTCAGGTCATGCTGGCCTGCCTGGCTGGCAGTGAGCTGGAAGGAAGGTGGTTAGCAATGTCATGACCACTACCCTGGTGGTGTATCTCTGCTATATATGGCATCTTCACAGAATCATAGAATGGGTAAGGCTGGAAGGAACCACATTGGGTCTTCTGGTCCATCCTTCCTGCTCAAGCAGGGTCATCCCAGAACACAATGCACAGGACTGAGTGCAGACACCTCTGGAATATCTCCAGTGGGGGAGACTCCGCACCCTTTCTGGGCAATGTGTTCCAGCACGCACAGAACCTGCACAGTTAAGTTTTTCCTCATGTTCAGATGGAACTTCTTGTCTTCCAATTTCTGCCCATTGCCTCTTGTCCTTCTGCTCAGCACCACTGAGCAGAGCCTGGCTGCAGCCTCTGACACCCTGCCTTCAGGTACTGATAGACATTGATGAGGTCACCTCTCGGCTGTGTCTTCTCAGGGCTAAACAAGCCCACCTCCCTCAGCCAGTCCTTGTAAATGAGATGATCCAATCTGCTTCCCCTGGCTGAGAACTGTGCAAAGAGAGGGAAACCAGTGTAGAAAACAAATCTCAGACCAGGCATTTGTTTTGGTCCTGGAATTCCAAACGTTCACCTTTAAGAGACACTTGGAGAAGCACTGGAGGGTTTTCAATCTTACTCTGAGATGGGCAGGAAACCAAGGCTGAGAAGAAAACACATCTCTTCTAAGGAGCTGATGGCATGATGTAGGAAGGAGTGTAGCTTTTCAAGGCGGTATCAGCCAAAACCAGGCTGGCAGACTGACACAGCACCCTGATGAGACTCAGGGCAGACAGCTGGCCTGTCTCCCAGAGGGTGCCCTGGGATGGATTTCCCATTTGAAGCGAGGGGGAATGGCTGCAAGGCAACAGCTGCTGGAGCCCCTGCTAAAACTGTTCCAGCTTGAGGGGTCACAATCAAGCTGTACAGTTTGCTGAGTGGCAGATGAGGTCTGGGAGCAGGGGTGAAGGAGACAGCAGCTGTGTGAGTGCACTTTCCCCTAAACTCATTTTAAGTGTATGTCCACATACAATGGCAAGCCCAGGTTTTTTCAGTTCATGTAACCGAATGCCTGATTCTCTTTTATGCGTTCAACAATTTCGCCTTCTGTTTCTTTATCTTTCTCTAATAGCATTTTCCAACTAGAAATGCAACAGCAGTCTGACATGGGTACACGGTAGGAGCATCCAGCTCTCACATGAGCAGAGCAGGAGGCAGCAGTGTCCCACATTATCTCATTAAGAGACTTTCATAGGCATGCCTCTGCTAATGTAAACTCATTATCGGATAGAACAGCAGCAGTTCTTTTCACATGGATGGATCCAATTCCTAGTGATGAATTGTTTCTCTACTCTTAACTGGGTTCTTAAGTATTTTTTTTGAATGTTGCCTGAGAACTAAGTGGCCATGTGCTACATTTATTCAGTAACTTTTGCCCTGTTCCAGTAGACCACTAACAGCTGTGCTCTGCTGATCAACAGCAGTGATCTGCTATCTGCTCTGACACCATATGCTGATACTGTGAGGAGAATATTTGTAAGAAGATAGCGTTTCACAACATGTATGCAAAAATAAGAATAATGTTGATGTTGCAGGCTCTGAACAATCTGTGATGCTCCAAATAATCAAAGATATTGTGGCCCATGTTTTAGTCTTTTTTTAGCAACATAAACCTCCCTGACAGATGTGAATGTCAGCATGAAACGGGCTCTTGAGTCCACAATTATAAAAATTGAAGTGGGTTTTTTTTAAAGAGTGTATGATATACCCTTTCATCATCTTTGCAGCTGGGAAGTGGACTGTTTGTCTAATGAGGGGAAAATGACACTGACAGCTTAATGCTTCACATAAAAGATGTAACAGAACCTGGCAGCTAAGAGTATTGGGAGCAGCAAATTTCCCTTGGAAGTATGAACAGGGTGCTGCAACCCCACCCTGCAACGCTGTGGTTGAAGAAAGCACAGGGTGGTTTCAAAGAAACAGTGTATCAATGTTTCTGAAAGAAATTTTTCAATTTATGTTTCGTAGAAAAATAACCCTGTTATGTAGCACTGTTAAATAATTTTTTTTTTCATTTCTGTATGTCAAATAAAACAAACAGCATCATTCCAGTGCCACAGGCATTGCAGACTTTGACCAGCTATTGTCAGAAGGAAAATCCACCCTGTGCTAAGCAGATGTCATTACTTTTCAACTCCATCCCACCTTAACTATCTAGAGAATAACATTCAAGGGTAGAGGTCAGTGGGGGGGAAAAAAACTCACTGCTGCTGGCCAGCTGAGCCGATAGCATAGACCATACATGGATTTGGAATGAAGGGCATCAGACTCACAACCTCCCTGGTGCCAAGAAACACACAGCTAAAATCGGCAGCTCAGAGATGAGTAATGCACAAACATGGTCCAGAGTGTTAGAAGTGTCCGAGCACTTCCAGAATATGTTGGGTAAATGAGTATCTGTTTCCATGGCACCAAAACAGCACAGAGATCACGCCATGTCCTTCAGCGGCTCTCTGATTCCATGCCCGGTGAATGAGAGCAGAGCTGACCTCCAGGAAAAGCATTCCCTGGCTCCAACGTGGAGGAGCACAACGAGGTCCCCTCTTCATCTACAAGCCACGCTCGTGGGCATGGGCTGCCCAGGGGTGCTGGCAGCCAGGTGAGCCAGGTGAACCCTTGGAGTCCAGCCAGCTCTGCTCAAGGCCAGCCTTTGGGCAGGAGGATGAGGGGGCTCCAACATCAGACAGAGGATTTGTAATTCTGCTTCTGTGCAGTGAGATGGGAGGGGTTTTTTGCAAGAAAACCATAAAACTGCTCTAGAGCTTAGAAACATGCTGGATTCAGAGTGTATTTACATGGCACTGTGAGAACACTCAAGGTGTTAGGAGACTTTGTCCTGGTCCAGCAGTGTCTTAAGAAAATATCACTTACACGGGCTGGCCCATACACATTCAAATTGTTTAAAATTAGGTGTACAGCTAGGTTCTCCCATGCAGAGAGGGAGCACACAAGCTAACTGTTTTACTTTGTATGCCTACTGAAACCAACGGCAGAACAATTTATTATTCCTCTATTAAATATGCAAATCAAGTATGTTAACCCTGAAATTGTGCCAGTTAGCTGTGTCAAATTCCCTCAGTCAGATGATCATTTTAGAGTGGCCAAAGTGATTGTCTTACCTACAGTAAGGTGATTCCGTAATGTCAGTGATGTCCTCCAAAGGAATATGACTGGCTGGGATCAAAGAGACTTTGGCTGAGGTCTTAGAAAGCAGGTTTTTTTGTTTGCCTAGAGTCTTTTTGGGGTCAGCCAGCTGGACCTCTGGACAGCTGATGATTTCAGCAATTTTTTTCAGAGAGATCAATATGGGGAGTACCTTGTGTCCTGTAGTCACAGAATTTCACTAGAAAGTCACAGTGCTGTCTTTGTTAGACTGGGGTAGCCCAGTGCCTGCTGGAGGTAGTGCTGTAGGTCAGGTCCTCAAACAAGGCTGCTTGAAAGGCATTGCTGCCTCCATTTAGAAACAGTGTGGAAGTCTTCCCAGTGGAAGAAATCTACCAGTACCAACTCCCCATCCTGAGATAAATGTCCTCCTACATTAAAATTATCCCGAGATAAATAAATTTATCCCGAGATAAACGTCCTCCTACATTAAAATTCCATCATGTGTGTCTTTAGTATCACTTGTACCCCAGAAAAGAGTGGTTTTGCAGTGGCCAAAAAGAAGGATTACCTTACCCACAGTGAGGTGCTGTGTGCCATGGGATCCTTTGGCACAGAAGATGCTATCATGAGCAAGGGTTTATTACAGTGCCATTGAAGACAATGCTGTAATCTGCAATGCCCCTGCACAGAGGTGCATCAGCTCACCCTGTCCTCATCAGTGACCTCTGCAGCTGGCAGCTGCTGGCATTTGCCCCCAGGCACCCACACCCATCCGTGCTTCCCACCTTGAGATAGTGCATGACTGATGCTTTGCTGCATTATGTTTGTAGGAACATTTTATCCCATTAAGGCACTTCCAGAAGCCAGATGTTCTGTTTTAGTAGGAACTTCCTTTTTTTAAAACAAGCATTTCTGAGCTGATGTTATTTTTATGCAGTTCTCCTTGTGAAACTCCCAAAGACAGATTTTTGTTTGGCAATGTCATAGCAGGGTATGAGGGAGAAAGTGCTGTCCATCTGCCTCTGCCTACATATGTACATGTACCCAGGGAACCTACTCGGGGGACACTACTGATACTGCAAACCTGAACATTCATGTGTTAGGAAATTGATTTATTAAATCACACAGTCAGGCCCACTCCAACTTTGAGTTATGTAATCATACATTCTTTTTCACAAGGTCATCTGTGCCTTGGAGGCCTCTGTTGGACCTATCATGGAGTCAGGAGCCTGTGTTGTAGAAAGCTCTATCCTGTAGGATTGCCAGGTCCTTGGCTGCAGAAGTCAAAAGGTGTCTTGTAAACTAAATGGGAGATGAGGAGGATGTCCCTTCCCTGGCAGCTGGACTCCACTCCAGCCTCTGCCATGGATTCCCTTTCTGAACAGCATTAAATGACTTCCAACAACTTTTATTTTCTCGCACAAACCCCTGGAGACAGACATGCAGCTGTGCTGAGCTCCTGTAGCTCCAGGGAGGATAAACAGAAGCAAATACTTCAAACCAGCCCCAGCCAGCCTTCCAGTTTGCTCTGAAAAACCAGACACAATATGGTGAACACCAGTCATGCAAATTGACTGAAATGGCTCTGTCCTTTGTGTTTCCATCACTGATATGAGGATAATACCTTCCTCTGACATCACAAGAATGGTAATGTCATAAGGTGCTGAGCTGAAACAGCTTTGCATCCTCAGAGATGGGACCAGTGAGCTCACATGCAATGAATGTTTTCACTGTTCAGCACAGACCTTGAAAAGTACACTGTTAACAAAAGCAACATACTTTCCCCATAGGAGAAACCATCCTCCCTCATCAACCAGCAATCATGGTTTCTTTTATTCTTAGAATTTTTCATATTTTGTAACATTCAGAAGTCAAAAGATCAGTAAGTCTCAACATGCTCTGAACTCCCTGGCACTTAGAGCTCCAACATAGGCAAATGCTGAAATTAGAAATGAGCCACGGGACAGATTTTCCCATGCTTACTAATCAAGAGTCACTGATGTAAGGATTTCTCTCTCAGGCTGAAATCTCTCATCTTTCTCCAGCACAAAATTTATTTCGCAAATAAAATGAGACCTGTGACCTCTGTATATGTTGACTTGGATAGTTATAATTTCTAATTCTCAGGTCTCACGATTACAGTCACCCCAGCTCTGTGTTATACAAGACTTGGTGGCTGTGGCTGTTAAAAAAGACTCAAGTGTCTTGAGGTTAGGCTGCCTGGAGAGGGGCCTAGTAACAACAGTTTGCTGAACCTGTGAGTCGTGGAAAATGAAAATAGAGAAAAACATACTAAGGAACCTCATCCCTTCCTCCAGCTGATAAAGTACAACTCCCTAGTGTATTATATGCTCTTCATATCCTTGTCTGGTCCAGTTTTAAATTGTATTTCTATACCTTTCCTTAACAAACTATTCCATGGCATGAGTGTTTGGAATTTTTTCTTGAACTTCATACTTTGGTTTTTTTCCCTGTTTATTTATATAATTACTTTGAGATTTGGCTGTGAAAACATAAATGTGAGAGTTGGCCAGTGTTTTAGTGATCAGGAAGGGGAGGGAGGTGTCTGACAGCATAGAACATGGCTTTCAGTACTGAGATTTAGTGATTATTAGCTAGACAAAAAGAAAATTTGTAGAGTGCAATGAGCAGGTCAGCTTCCAAGGTGGCCAGGCTAACTTGAATGTCTTTTTGTCTTGCAGAAGATGAAGCCCATTGTTCAAAGAAGACGATCTACCTCATCTGCCATTACTAAAGCTCTTGGCAAATCAAAGTCCCATTCCAGGTAGAAAAAATACCTTTCTGACTCCTGTTTCCATCTTTCAGCCATGTCCCTGTCAGGGGACAGCAGCTTTCCCTTACTGCCAGCTCGGGTAGTGGAAAGCTGCCCCCTTGCCTGCATCTCCCTCGAGTGTCTCCTGATGCTTTGCTCCTGCAGTGTGAGGCACCAGGAGTGTCAGCAGAGTCAGGGAGCTGCATGCCAGACATGCACATCTTCTGCTGAAACACTAAGTGTTCTAGGTTAGCCCTGAGCTGAGCACCTCAG
This sequence comes from Argya squamiceps, assembly GCA_037834095.1. Lineage (NCBI taxonomy): Eukaryota > Metazoa > Chordata > Aves > Passeriformes > Leiothrichidae > Argya > Argya squamiceps. The sequence goes on from JBBMKD010000194.1 coordinate 6,614,932, forward strand.
TCCAGTGGGAGCTGAGTCCTCCTTGACCTCATCCCCTCCTGCAGCACTGTGTCACTTGTTACAGAAAATAAGGGTATACCATGGTCCTTTCTGCCTTGCTCTCATAGCAGTCTTCTAAATAACATTTCCTGAGGGATTTGTTTAGTTTGATTTTTTCTTTCTTTGTAAGAAAGAGAAGATAAAGGTGAAGTGATTGACACTTGGATCTGGACCAGCCCTCGCGAAGAATATCCCTTTTGTGTCACACCATTGGTGATCAATGCACAGTACAGCCTGCTTCTCTGGAATGAGGGGTGGGGAGGTGTCAGTCTCACAGGATCATTTAATGTGAAGGGCAGGACTGATTTTCGTTTGGTTGTCATTTGACAAAATTATGTGACTTCTTTTTCCTTCCTCTCCCCCCCCTTAAATTGCAGTAGGGGAAAAAAAAAGTGAGGAAGAGAAACAAATTCTTGACTTTATTTGGCTGGAGAACATCCTCATGAGGGAGGGAAGCATTAAATGTTTCTTGTGATGGATTGTTACAGAGGGAGCTGGTCCAATGCCATCTTTGCTTAGGCCATGAAAGCATCGGTGAGATTTTTTTTGCTATCCTGCCATTGTGTATATAAAGCTGGGTAATCCTCCAGTTTTAGGAAATCCACTGCTTGGGATTGTAAGATGCTGTGGCTCCCACTGCTCAGCTGATGGACATGGAGTGCTTTTAATATCATATCTAAAGGTTAAGATTAAGCTCCTCACTTATCGCCCCACAGCTGCATAAGTCAAGGATTCACTCGATGGTGGCTGTGGAGGAGGGAAGAGGGAATTTCTGTTTGCCAAAGCGCAGGTGTTCCTGTGACTGGGGGAGGATTTTAGTAAAGCAGCTGCTGGCTGGTTTAACCTCACTCCTGTGAAATCAACTGAGTTCAGTTATGAGGCCAGTGGAAATTGAATTAAGACCAACAACGTCGAAAATACTACACTCACAGCTTGTGTGTTTTTTTGTTTATTTGTGCAGAATGTCCTCAGAGTAGAGGGTAGAGCAGTAGAGCAGTACAGGGTAGAGCAGAATTGCTGAGGAGTGAAGGGAAGGCAAGTATCCCTGCCTGCAAGCAAGATACACATTTTTGTCTCATGTGCAGAGACAGTAGAATCTCTGTGAGGTTTTTTCTGTGTCAGTCTAAGGCCATGTCTCAGAGGTTCACAAATTAAGTCAGGTCCAGGCACATGAACACACTGTGTGAACAGGAACTCTTCCATGTTTACGCAGCACATCCCACATGCTGAGACCCAAAAATGGCTGTGGGAGCTGCTGTGTGCCAGCTGACCTGAGCCCAGAGCAGTGCTGAGGAGGTGCTCTGTGGGGTACTGAGGTGCAAGTGAGGAGATTGCACTTGGCAGAGCTCTTCCAGCTGGGGACAGCATAGGGAGAGGGTCTGGTTCAATCCCCATGCTGCCATGCTGACTGCAGTCAACACGCAAAAACCCTCAGGGATTTTTGGAAATGGTGAGTACCTATATCAATCTCAGTGGGAACAACAAGCTGGATGGCAGCCAGGCAAGCCAGAATCAGATGTCTGGAATTAGATGAGTACATGCAGTTCATTTTGGTTTTGCTGCAACTCTTGTGCTGACAAATTGTTCAGTCTGGATGAAAAACATGCACAGAGAGGGCAGTGCCCCCCACACCCAGCTGAGCCACGCAATGAGCCATGGGTTCTCCATGTTCAAGCCATAGCTCACACACATGGGCAGGAAGTAAATCTTTTACCTGAGTGAGAAATTACTCAAAAACTGCTCTTTCAGCAGCTTAATCTCACAAGATTTGGTGTGGGCATTTAGGCAGTTTTCCATCTAAGGCTGGTAAAGTTAATTGTGCAGAGGCAGGCGAAGGTGGGTCATAATAGAGAGCAATAGGGGCTGGGAGAAGCCCAGGGCTATCAGGCTTGTCCAAAACAGATGCCTGAGTCCAATCACAAACCCTTCTAAGGAAAGCTTGTAACAAATTCTTCTGATTTTTCTTACTCCTCCAGGGAAACTACTCTTCCCTCTTCCCATTCACACAATGGGCTGCCAAGTGGGGTGTTCAGAAGCCCAGGCTCCACCTTCGTCCTGGATGATCGAGTGCAGCTAACCGTGGGCCTGCAGACCCAGGAAAGACGTCTGATTTTGTTCAGTGATGTGCTGGTCATTGCCAAATCCAAGTAAGAGGAATTCCCACTCATTCCTTTTCCCCAGTAGGTGCTGTTGAAACTAGGCTCAGCATGTGGTGGTGTGATGGTTTAGCACAGGTAGTTTTTTTGTTTTTTAGTCTTTAGGGAAGTATTAGCAAATACTGACAGCTTGT
>JBBMKD010000194.1:6617360-6687623 GCA_037834095.1 Argya squamiceps
GTGCAGCGTGGCCTTGGAGAGGCCTTTGAGAGACTGAGCAAAGACATTAACCCTTTTCTCTCCTCCATGGAAGACAAAGTGATGCAAGAGACAGCATTGAGACAAAGTCAGCAGAAGAACTGATAAAGATTTTTGGAAGATGGGATTGAGGAAGTGGACATTTCTGGCCGAACTCCTCTAGATGCCAATTATGGAGAAATGGACTATCATATAAGCTATTTTGGGGGAATGCACGTTTCTAGCTGAAGGGTTGTTTTGACTAAAGTATGTCCCCGGCTCCTGGGAAAGAATAAAGAAGTTTCTGTTTCTTTTGAAATAAAGACGATTTTAGAAATAGATGAGAACCCTTGTTTAGTCCTAAAAAAACATTCTTAAAATGAGTACCCCAAACATGTGGAGGCCCATAAGCAGCATAGAAAATAGTATATGAGTGAGAGCCACCAGGCCTTTCTTGTGGCATTTGTCTCCATAAAACTCTCTAGAGAGACTTCTCTCCCCGTGATGCAGAATTGTGTTTCAGAGTTGCAGCTGACCAAAGATCATCATTTTCTCCCAGTGTTGAATAGAAAAGTAAACAGTTTGTAGTATGAAAAGGGGTTGGTTTTCATTTTTTTTCCTTTTAGTTTTTTTCTAGTGTATGTTAATAAAACTGTTTGTTCACTTCAAGTTAAGCCTGTTAGTGCCTTTTTCTCCCAAAAATCCTATCTCCCAAAAAATAAACCACTACACTTAATTTAGCAAACGTGAAACCACAACAGGTGGGATTTTTGGGGCTGTCATATGCAGAGCCAGGTGTTGGACTCAATGATCATGTGGGTGCTTTCCAACTCATGAGATTCTGTGATTCTGCAAGGCTCTGATCTATTTGTGGAGCACTCAGCAGCCTCCAAAACAACACTTCTTTGGAAATGTGGATTTAAAATGTGGCATTTCCCCCTTCCACCTTCACAAACTATTCTTGGTATTAATGTTTCACTCCATTTGTCTGAAGAAAAAGGTTGTCTAATCAGTTTTGCCCAGTTCCTTATGAGGTTGCTTGAAGATACACCATGAGGACAAGAGGCAGAAGGACAAAACTGACCTTCAATCTGACCCCTTCTGTCACGTAATAAATTAAGACCTCTGACTGCATCTGCATGACTTGAAAGGAGCATGATCAGACTGTGGAGGTCTAAGTGTTATTCTCTGGCCTAAGGAATTAATAATTTCCATTGCAGATCTTCCTCCAGCCCGAAGCTGAAAAAGCAAGTGCATCTGAGTGAAGTGTGGACCGGCACCTGTCTCAGCGAAGTTACAGAGAAAAAGATGAGTCCTGAGAATTCGTTTGTCATTGGCTGGCCTATCACCAACTATGTTGTCACCTTCAGGTATCTTATACAACATCAGACCTCCCTCTGCATCCCAGTAGCTATTCAGGCCTCCCGTGTGTCGAGTGAAACACTGACTGAGGCTAAAAGGCCCATTTCCTTTTCCATTTCCTTACCCTGAAACCTGGGTAGCCTGTGCTGGCAGCAATAGTTCTAGGAACAGCAGGCATTGGGAAGGAAATACTAGCAGAAAGAAAATACCAATTAAAGGTCATTGCAAAAATAATGAGGGCTCACAAGATGAGTTAACTCCAACTTCACAGAAAGGGATTTGTCCCTTATCTGAAAAACCCAACCGGCTGAAAGAAAAACTGGTCCGTTGTGTTGTTGGGGTTTTTTTTTTTGGGGTTTTTTTTTTTTTTTTTTTTTTTTTTGTTATTATTATTTTTGTTATTTTTTAAAATAGAACAGAAGAAGGAAAGGACTGTGCTTTTGTTCCAGGGCTTTGCAGGAACCAACTTTGACTTACAGCCGTATATAAATGAAATTGGGTAGAGTTTCCAAAGGCTGTTATCCATTCAGCAGTTGTTTGATGATCTGCCTCCCTTTTTGTCTTCAGCTCAGCTGATGTGAAGAAACGATGGCTGTCAGTGTTACTGTGGTAAGTGACTCTCCTTTCATCCTCCTTCCAGGTCATTGCTCTACAGGCCTTAGAGAAAACTCCCTGTCAAATTGTGCTCTGATTTTCAGCATTTTAAGTGCCTAAGTGCTGTTTGAAAAATCCACCTTTGAAATCTGAATATAGATGTCACTAGGAGAGTGCAAAATTGGTGTTAACAGTTGGGAAAAAAGGAGATCCAAAAGATTATATTGTTGGAGCATCCTTTTTCCTTTGGAGCTGGAAGTCAACTTTGCTAGTCACTGTGGAACTGTCACAAGTATTACTGATTCTTCAGATGTTTTTTGGTTTTAACTAATTTTTTTATTAGGTTGCATCTAGAGGCTACAGTTTTTTCTTTTACTTTAATGTTTTATATGTTGCTTCCACTAACACCCAGACAAGTGTTTATATAAAGACAAAGAGGGGAAGAAATCTTCTGATTTGTGGAGAACAGTAGTGATCCTGAGGGAACACTGGAAGGTATTATGCCAGACATATCTACCTGCACTGAAGTACTGCATGTGAGGGATTGTTAGTCTTTGTGCTCCAGGTAGATAAAGAAGTCAGTAAGAGCATGTGGCCTCACTATGAACATTACATTCAAATATGTCATAATTAATCTGTATTTATTACAGTGCCAAGGAGGATGTCCCATCCAAATTTTAGGGCCCTTCTCAAATTTGATTGGGAAAGTACATCTCCTCCCCTTTTCTTTTACTTTCAGGCATATCAACAAGGTAAAACAAAATGAGTATCCAAAGAATCTGACCCTTCAGATCGTTGTGCTGGATAATGACAACTGTTCTTCTGTAAGTAAAGCTAAGAACCTCCTCATCAGATCAAGACTACACAGGGGTCTGTGGAGTAGGGGAGGGAATGCAGGGCTGTGCTGGTATTCCACTTTCAAATTCAAGTCCCAGCTAAAACTATTTAGAAGGTGTGCATCTGGGTATCTGCATCCTTCCCTCTTGCAAGCCCACTTGGAGAGTTTTGGTTTGAGAAATGAGGAGGTAGCCAGACCCTTACCAAACAGCACTTAATTTTTAAGATTATTCTTCACCTCTGACTTCTTTTCTCTATTCCTTTTGCTTCACTTCAAAATTCATGAACAGCTTGTGGCTGACTGCCACAGTCAATTCCTATTTCCAGTGCTGTGAATTGAGGATATTGATCATGGAATCTCTGATGTGTTGACCTGAACTAATCTACTGGATTGTGTCCCAGTCTAGCATACATTTCTTGGCTTCATGCCAAGCTTGGTGGGTCACATTTGCCTCCTGGGTATCCTTCCCTCAAAGAGTGACCCCTGACATGTATGGTTGATGAGCATTGCCATGTTCCATGATCACCCTTGTGAGTGAAACACGGATGGGATCAAACACAGCATCTGAGCACCACCCACCTCCTGTGATTTCTGCTGGATGAAATGTTTGGATGGTATAATAGACCCAGGACAGAAGTAGTGGAGAATAGCTTTCACGTTGTATAGCCATCATCCTTTCTGGTGTAGCTCAAATTCATACAGCTCATCCAACCATGAACATTTAGTAAAGACAGTCAGTCATTAGACACAGACGTGACATTTTCCCCAGATTTTGAAGCTACAGGGAACTGCAACCAAACTTCTCACCTATGTTTGAGCTTCCTGTATTTTCTCTGTTTGCCTTTCTAGACTGCTCTAGTCAAGGTGTCCAGTGTGGAAACTGCAGAGAGTGTGATGAAAAAGACCCTTCTACAGCTTCAGCTCCCTGTAAGTGGCAGGTGACAGATCTCTGCTAAGGATGCTGGCAACATCTGGTTCACAGGGCAGTGTGGGTGTGGATAAGTGTAGATTTGCTGTCTGTTGCTTTCTGAGTGGAGGGCAACCTCATGGACCCTCACTCTGGCCCCTCTCAACTAATATTTTTCTCTTCTCTCTTCCTCACCCAACAGGGTACGACCAGTGAGCACCGTCTCTGGGTGGTCTCAGGAAAAGATGAGCCTGCTTACCCTCTCATTGGTAAGAGCCCTCCCATACTGAGCATAATTTTGGTGCTTAATTCTGGCGCCAGAGGAACAAGTGATAAATTATATTAGAATGTGTGGCAGAGACACCTCACAAACATTGTACTCTTCACATAGAAAACAATGGTAAGGACACTGTTGCTGATGTAAGATGTGACATCAAGTTGCTGTGAGATGTCACTTGGCTTTTATCATCTCAGCATCCACACTTAATCAAAGCATGGTGATATCATTGAAAAACTTCACCCTTACCTCCTTTTTCCAAGCTAATCTGTGCATTTCTGTGATGGGTGGGAACCCATCACACTTTTCAGCAGATGCTCCAAATAAATGGGAGATCTTTAGACTGGCCCAATACATACTTTCTTTGCAGCAGATGTGATGGAGGGGTAGGACATGCCTCAGTCTCTAATTCAGTCCTTCTGGCTGCTGGTATGAGCTTGCAGGGCTACAGGCTTGGAGGCTGGTGCTACTCTTCTGCTCAGCTTTGCAGGCATCTCCTCACAGGCAGAGCAGGAGGTCAGGGGCAGCCTCAACCCACCTTCATTGTTTGTGATAGAGGTGTCCACTGATGTCTGTCAGACAGAGCATCCGCTGACACTTCCCAGGCCCTTTGCCTTTGGGCTCTGTCAGAACCAAACCAATTGCTGCAGTCAGGTGGTCATTCAGCAAGAGTGTGTTAGATCTAGAAGAAAGCACTTTGGCAATTGAAAGAAGCAGATTTTTAGATGATCTATTAGTGATTTATAAACCTCTAGTTAGGAAGCTAACATGTTTATCCTTGTTTTTTAGTTTTTGGTACTTACTTAATTTTCATTGCATTTCAGTTCACAAATAATGTAACTGCTTTCTACACAAAATGTTGCATCATATTGAAAATCCAGTTTGTTGCATTTGGGTTGTTATCTTCTGAACTGTTACCTTAATCCAATACTAAAGTGACCTCACGTGCACATGTGGGCCACTTGCATCAATGCCTTTGCAGGCTGTTTATTTGAAAACTTTCCTTTTTAACAATTTGTGTTTAGGTTTTAGAAACTCCTCAGACTTGAGGGATGGTAGGTGTGTATATGGAGGTCTTTAGGACAATCACAGTGGAGGAGAATGCTACAGATCTGCAGGGGCTGATTTCAGAAAGGACATTTTAAAGGGTTTCAGAAGGGACATTTTAAAATAAACCACTGCATTTTGTCTGTTAAGTTCTAAGCATTTATCATGGAGATGACCAAAACTAGAATTTTCCAATAACAATAAGAGTTTTTGCCATAGCTCTGCATCTTTGCTTGCTCTTTACACAACTCTCCTCAACAGGGCACGAGCATCCCTACAGCATTGCCTTGAGCTGTCTCCGGGACTCTGCTGACCAGCAACAAGGAACCAACAATAACACTCTCCTGGCTGATGGGACAGAGGCTTCCTTCCTTGCTCAGCTCCCAAAGGAAAAACAGTGTCAGTTTGTCCTGAAACCCAGACTCCAAGCTCCCACGCAGCTGAGGAGAGGTAGGGGCTGCAGGAGTGTGGTACAGCCAGATAGAGACTTTACTGCTCTCCAGTGCAGTGCTGAACTCTTCTGGCATCATACATGTATCATACATGTATCCGGCATCATACATGTATCCCATGAGTTGCTCTCATACCTGAATGGAATGTGAAGAGGAGGAGATTGCAGAGAGGTGAAATTTCTCTGTGCAAGTGTTCAGACTTGGCTTTCAGTCCTTCATTAGTCTTCAACTGCAAGTCATTGTAATAGAAACATTGGAAATACTGAGTTGGAAGAGAACCATCAAGATCATTGAATCCTGGCCCTGTACCCATAACCCCACCATCCACTTGGAGTGTTGTCCATACATTCCTTGAACTCAGGCAGCCTTGATGCTGTGACCACTGCCCTGGAGAGCTTGTTCCAGTGCTCAGCCACCCTCTGGGTGCAAAACCTTTTCCTGAGATCTAACCTAAACCTCCCCTGACTCAGCTTCATATCGTTTTCTCAAGGCCTATCACTGGTCACAAGAGTCAAGTCATCCTTGCACTGCAGAGACAGCAAGGTTCTCTGAAGAATGGTGATTGAGAGTTTTGCAGATGGTTGAGAAATTAACAAGTAGTTTCACTGCTGTATATTGTCTAACCATCCCCATTAAGAGTGCAATTAATAAATGGGTGAAGGTAGAAAGTACTTGTTTTGCTGGGAACTCTGCCTCCACTGTTGATTACTCACTGTCCAGCAGGAGGACAGACAGGTGTGTAATGAAGGACTGTGTTTTCTTGCAGAGTCCCTGCAGAAACACACCAAGAGGAAGAAGTCCTTGATTGACTGGGCCCTGCGCCGCAGCACCAGCACCCCCACGGGCAGCCCTCCTTCACAGTCACCTACCACACCACAGAAACTCTTCGGCCTGTCCCTGTCCTCTGTCTGTCCTGATGGAAGCCTTCCCAAGCCAATCATGGTAAGCATCAGCCTGGATTGCTTGTCTTGACATAAACTTGATGTATTTGGCCGAAAATTTAAAGCCACTTACAGCATTTATGAGGATTGAATGAGGAAGAGGACCATCATTTACTTGTGTTCCAGACTAAGCTCATTAACAGGGGTGGGAACAAATCTCTCCTGGGTAATCCCTGTCACTTCATTCACAGATGTCTGTCCTGTTTCAATGGGCATCTCCAGCTGACAAGGGGCAATGTCAGTGGATCCTGCCATGCTATGTAGCCTAGAACTCACTCACTGCAAGAGTCTCCTGGGCTCACACTTGTCATAGGATAAGCGTCCCCACATGAGCTGTATCTGCAGCCTGGCTGTCAGGTTCTTGTCCCTGGTTAGATACAAGGATAAATCTCTTGTGTTGTTTTCTTCCCATTACTGTTTGGTCTTCTGCTAATTACATTACAACACACAATCTGTAATATACACAAACAAGAGGGTAAAGTGTTAGGCTCTAAAGTATGCCTGGGTTTTCTCTTAGGATATGCTGCTCCTTTTGTACCATGAAGGTCCCTCTACTAGGGGCATTTTCAGACGTTCTGCCAATGCCAAAACTTGCAAGGAATTGAAAGAGAAGCTGAATTCTGGAGATGATGTTCAGGTGGATGGAGAGTCAGTCTTTGTGGCTGCAGCTGTCATCACGGTACGTTTGGCCAAATAACTTAGCTGTATGGGCTAATGGTACCTTCCTTCTTTGAGGAAGCAATGAGTCTTTATGGGTAGGGAGGATTTCAGGGGAACAGAAAGCATTTCCCAGCAAGGAATATTTTCACCTGATGGCTTGGTGAGTTTGTGTACACAGAGGTACCTGCCCGATCCAGTGACCCTGGTTTTCACATGCAGACCCTTCTGGACAGGGCTTCCTTTGGCACCTCCCTGTACCAAACCACCCCCAGGATGAAATGCAATGATGTCCACCTGCAAGACAGCCATGATGTCTGTACAGTGCCAAATAACATGACAGATGTTGCACTGACATGTGCATAAAACCCTTTGGTGGCAGCAGCACAGGTGTTCTTTGTAATTTCTGAATGCAAGGAAGAGGCTGCAGAAGGTTTGGGAGGACTTGTGCCATTTGAGGGCAGCTGCTCTGCAACCCCCAAAACAGGAGCTGACCTGTGCTCTCTGGACCCCCAGCCTTCACCCTCTGATCAGCCAGCAAGCATGAGGGAAAGCAGCTGCTAAATCCAAGTTGTGGTGGGTGGGGAATAAGGGTTGTGATAAGACCCATGTTTCAGTAAGGAAAAGCCTGTATTTTGTACTGGCAATTAAAACTGAAGTATCCAAAAAACATCCCCTTTTTTCTTGTTGGCCTGATATTCAGGCACTTCCCAACACAAGACATACATTGAGCTGTTGAATAGACCCCTGAGAAAAACCAGCAGTCCTGCTATCTGAGAATTGTTTTAGAAAGATCTGTGCAGAGCCTCAGGGCTGAGTCCTCTGCTGGATTAGAGGTCAGTCCTGCTCTGGAGAAGGGCCAAAACAGGAGGGCTGTCTGTTCATCCTGCAGTGCCGCCATAGAAGAACCTGAGGAATAGAGCTTGGTGGGCATGGGAGGGGAGAATAAACATGTTTGTGTAGTGTCTTGTTTTATCTTGTGCTTAATATGAATAAACAGTGACTATATGCATTGTGAAACTGAAACCAGGAATTCAAAACTGACCAGACTGCTCTGCATATATATATTTAATTCAGGATTTTCTCCGAAATATACCTGACAGTGTTCTATCCTCAGACATGCACGGACTGTGGATGGAAGCTGTGGACACAGAAAATCGGGCACATAAGATTGAAGCTATCAAACGGTTTGTAAAAGCCTTGGTAAAGGTTTATTTTGGTGGGAAAAGGGGGATCATATGGCCCTAAGAATAACCTTCATTTTCTGTGAGACTACTGGCAACGCTCCAGGCCACAGTGGAGGAGCTATTGCTGATTGCCAGTGTCACTGATCAGAAAATGTTCTTTTGAATTGTCTTTTTTGAACATCCTTAACATTTCTGACCCCAAAAAGGTAATTTAAAAATTCTCTTCTGATGATTAGTTCAAATTACCAGAACAAGTAAACTGAAAAAGCTTAATAATTCAGCCACCATCTATGGTAGCAGAAATAGATCTTTAATGACAGTAACTTTATACTTATGTGCACAAAATGAGGCTGATCATCATACTGGCAGTTAGAAGAAACAGCCCTGTCAGGGTGGAGACATGGACCTTGAAAACAGCTTTACTGCCTTGAAACTGCTGCCCTGATCATGAGCAGTTTATCAGCCTCCTGTTGGATATCCCATTTATTCAACCATGGCTCAGATCAATTTTTGAACCTTCCCATTTAGCCTGGGCCTTCTTTATCCATGTTCTCCATAGCACATGACACAGCAGTGGCATGGTCTGGCATGCTACTGGCCTGGAGCTGTCTCCTGTCTGCTCTGGGCAGTCCCTGTTTAGTCAAGGTATTGTGGGGAGCTTCCACATGCTCTGAACCCAAATCCCTTGTCCCTCCAGCACTGTGGCCAGAGCAGGTGGGCAGTTTGGATGCAGAGTTGTGGCTCTCACACAAGCTGGTGGAGGGGAGTGACACAGATTCACCTTATTATGAAATGTGGATGTTTCAGGCTGAGTACAAAGGGGCAGGAGGGGGAAAAAGCTTTGAGATGCAACTGCCTGAATTCAAAGAGCAGATGTTTATGAACAGCACTGTTTCCCCTTTTTTCCACTCCCTGAATAGTCTTGTCAACCAGCTTCCAGAGGCCAACCTCATCCTACTCAGACACCTCTTTGGAGTCCTCCATCATATTGAGCAGAATTCTGGAGTGAATCAGATGAATGCCTTTAACCTGGCTCTTTGCATAGCACCTAATATGCTGTGGCTACCAAGTCCCACTGGGCCTGAAGAGGAGAGCCGGTCCACAAAGAAGGTAACCTTCCATGGGTTTGGCCTCACCTCTGTGTTCTCTTTTCACTGCTCTTTATGGGCACTGCCTTTTGTAGTCTAAAGGAAGGCACAGAGCCAGTGACTAGGGGCATCCAGGCCCCATCCTTTCCTCTGTACAGCTGTGCCCATGCTGGGAGGGGTTTAGCTCCAGAGTGAAAAGGGAAGCAGTGATTGCTTCACCAGATAAACTTCCTATATGGTCAAGCAAGCGCAAGAAAATTGGAGCAGCTGAAGTTGGGCACTGCTACCTCATCTGGGGCAAAGTAAGCAATGAGCACAACAGTACACCAGACAGGAATGCTTGCTTGTAGCTTATGAGGTGTAAGCAATAGTGAGGAAAACTGTAGAATGTGCTATGCCTGGCTCACAGTACCAGTTCTCATAGTTCACATTCTTGCCTCAGGTGTTCATACAGATGCACTGCCACATTATTAACAGTTTCTTGAGGAAATTACAACTTTGTAAAAAAAATGGGAATGATCTGGGTATGATTTTCTTGCTCTGTTTTCATGAAACTGAATCTGCAAATTCCTGTCTTTGCCAGGTGGCCTTGTTAGTGCAGTTTCTGATTGAAAACTCAGGAGAGATTTTTGGGGGTGATATTGCTTCCTTGTTCCAAAGACCTGACAAAAAGAAGTCCAAAAACTCAGCAGAATCTCTGGGTAAGTTAGTGGTAGTAAATCTTCCAGAAATATTTAAAATCTTTTAATAGGTAAAGACCTCAGACAAAAGAGTTTGCTTTACCTTCATGTTTCTTCTAAGGAAAAGTACTGAAAACAAATTGGGTTTGGTTTTCACTTTGTCTGTCAAGCATAGGCAGGAAGAGATAGCAAAGCAGAAAGCAGAGGGCTGAGGTGCAGAAACTCCAGTGTGTCCCCAGGGCTGGTTGTCTTTCTCTGTGGCCTACTCTAGCCATTGCAAGAATTTAGTGTAGCCTTAGCACCACCATGTCCCAGCAGTATTTTCCAGATTAGTTCTGTAAAGCTAAAACACATGGTTTGTATGAAAAGAGATGGAGTTGTCTCTGTTAAATATCCTATGAATACAGGCCAGTGATGAAAACTGGTCATCAAGCCAGAATTTTTTTATTATTTCCTGTGAGAATAATGGATCGTCTTTGTTTTTCCATGGGCTTGATATAATTCCCCTGTTTTGTTTGTGAGGTATTATATATATGGCAACAAATTAATTTGTGTCCTCTACCCCAGACATAGGCTTGGCTCAGCACGATGATTACTCTGATGAGCTGGAGTTTTCCACTTGTGATCCAGAAGGGCCAAAGCACCACTCGGAATCTGAAACAGACGCCATTTTTGAAGTACCCAGCAGCTTGTTACATAATGAGGATCAGGAAGACTGGGACTTATTCAGTGAGATCACAGCCTGCTACCAAAAAAAAGCCCAGACCAACGCCAGTGCAGACAGCTATGAGCTGCTGGAGGAGGATGGCTCCTTCTGCTCCCTCGGCTCCATACGCTCGCTCAGCCCGGCCAGGGACCGCTGCTCCTCAGAGCCCAGCGTCTGCCTCAGCTCCCAGCTGCCCGCACAGAGCCACGAGCCGGTGGCCCGCCAGTCCAGCTGTGATGCCACCATCATGAGCAGCCACACGGACTACATCCACAGGCTCAAGCAGCTGCATATGGAGAGCCAGAAGCTGATTGATGAAGGCCTAAGCCCTGGGGTTAATAAGGCCACGCAGAATTCGTGGCAATCGCCTCAGACCACCTCCAAGGTGAAGCAGCTCAGCCTTCAGAAGTCCAGTCTGTCCACCAGGTCCAGCTTCTCGAGTCTGTCCTCTACCACCACCTCCCCATCTGCTTCCTCACTCAGCTCCTTAGACAGTGCTTTCTCCTACTCAGAGTCATCAGCCATTAGTCCCACAGATGTCTCATCCCTCCCGTTCATGTTCGGCACTTCTGCCAGGCTTCGTGCCGCGTCTCCCACAGCTGTCAAGAGGTTCCAAAAAGAGTGGCACAAATCCTTCACATCTTCTGTGCCTTTACATCTGTCCAATCTGGACAATTTTCATGAGGATGAGCCAAAGGCTGGGGAGAGCAGTCGTTGCTCTGGAGAGCAGAAAAGTTTTCCATGTGTTAGCAGAGATGCCATGGGAAGGCCATTCACTGACATTGACTGGGAAGAAGAGGAGAGACAGCTGAGTTGTTCAGGGTGCCCTGGCCCAAGGCTCAGGAGCCAGGATTATACCAAAGAGCAAAGCCATGAGTACCGAGCTGCCAGCCCATCCAGCGAGACATCCCCACAGGTCAGCCACCAGCAGCACAGGGAGAAGACAGTGAAGAACGTAGAAATCAAAGGCATTGATAACTGCCCTCTGAGCCAGGAAAGCCTGAAGCGCACCAAGATAACTTTTTATGTGGCCCCAAATAAAGAAAGCTCTTGCATGTCTCAAGTGGGAGAAGAGGAGAGATCTGTGACCAACACCAGCAGCAGAGACTCACCCAGCAGCAGCAGTGAGCAGAGCCTGCCCAAGAGCTTGCAGACTGTGCGAGTCCACATCCCCCAGACAGTTTTCTATGGGCAGAACACCCCCCTTGTCCTGCAGTCCATCTCCAGGCGCCACCACCATGAACCAACGGTCCCACCCCTGCAGGCTGAGCACAGGGAGAGCCCCCAACGTGCCTCTGCTCCCAAGGAGCTGGAGAGACAACCAGTGGAAATGGCGCAGGCGCCAACACCAGGCAAGGGCTCTGACACATTCAGCCACACCATCCGCATCATCCTTCCTGATGCCAGCCGAAACACCATCAGGGACTATTTCAAGCACAATGAAACAGAGCCCTGTCCCACAGCAGAAGTGGAAGCAGTGGAAAAGGAACTCCTCCGGAGCAGGATGGAGTGGCTCAGGAGCCAGCCTCTGGCAGAGGTGGGCACAGAGGAGCATGACACAGCAGTGTTTGCAGAAGAGACATTTGTCTAAGGTGATGGATGAGGAGGAACTAAATAATTTCTTTGTGTATGTGCAACAGAAAATATTCTGTAATATATGATCAGGGTGTGAAGAATTTAGCAGGCTGTATGGGGCATCAAGTGTAAAGTGATACTAATGTGTATGTGTCGATGGGGTTCAAAACTCATTTTTGGTGGGTGGTCGGGGGGGGTGTTCTTGTGTTTTCTTTATGCCCTTTTCTGATGGAAGAGACTTCACTGACTGGGTGTGGAGAGGACTGAATACCATCAGACTCTCTCCATCCTTGAATCAGCTGACCTGTACAGGGCCTGACTCCGTTGTTTTTTTTTTTTATATAGCAGGAAAAGAGAAACATTGCTTTATTTTCTCCAGTCAGCTGCTGATGTGCATGCATGACTGGACAATGGGGATAGCTAAATATAAATTAGTTAAAAATCTTTACACTTGCACAAAACCCACCATTATTTACTGTTCATCACAACCATTCATCCAAAGGAAATTCCTTCACCTTCATTCCAGAAATCACTGCCGCTTCACTCTGCTCATCTGTTGTCTGCTTTGGTCTAACTCCTAGCACGCATCCATTATTGCCTGAGGCTGGGTTCCAAAATCAGCAACTGGAGCCCAGAGTCCAAAGTCCAGCATTCAGTGACAGACAGCATGTGTAACATTTTAAGCCCAGGACTGCTTTTTTCTGGAATTAATTATGCAGTGATTCTTTCTTCTTATACCTTCCCCAAAGTTAGCATTTGACAGAGATGCAGTCGCTAAAAAGGATTTTAGTAATGTCACTTTGACAGGGCTGTGAATATTCTGTGTCGTCTGGGTGTAGCTCAGTAACTAGGAATTTCAGTCCTAGTGAAAGTTGACCATTTTCTGTCAATGCTGATGCCCCTTTCTAGAGGCAGTGTGGATGAGGCAACTGACCAACTCCTAGTCATGCTGAGAAGGGCTTGAGCAGGGCTTGGTTTTAGCACGAGGTCAAGGAGTTGTGGAAGTTGTCAGGAATGTTGTTACGTAGATGCTGAAGCAAAGTCACATCTGGCCAGAAAGTTGTCAGTCCATACACTGAAACTGTGCAGGCTTCATCACCAATGCTGGTTCAGAGAAACACCGAGTTCCCACTCAGCAGAACATGTGGCCCTGTGCGCTCCAGCAGAATTAAGTCTGGAGAATTCCAGGCAGGAATGTGCTAAGCAGGCTGCTGGTAAGGACCACCAAAGAGATGCAGCCAGTGGACTCCTGAAGTATCCCTCAAAGCCATGCTCAGAAGTGCCACAGATGTAATGGGACTTGTTAGAGGGTTGTGATACTCCCAGCTGAGCTCTAAAAATACGCTGAGAGCACCACATCAGTTTGTTGTTTGACAGGTTGTTTTAAGGAAACAGTGGGAAAAGTCTCAAAGGTTAAAAAGGTTTGGGATGGTTCATTTGAAAGTTACATGTACGTTTTCTATGGTGGTATCCTTTTACTCAGTGAACAGCGATTGGGTGAAGGAAAAGAGAAATACATTAATCCTAATGATTGAAAGGTTGTGCTTGTGGAATAAGTATCCTTGCAAGTATTTGCTGAGTGTCTGTGAATAGCCAGAGCTGGAGCTGCATGACAGCTGCCATGGTTCAGTCCTTGTACTGAGGGGAAAGCCACCTCTGTAAAATCATCTAGTGTCAGATCCCTCCACTCATCTGCCAGGTGTCTGTGGGGTTCAGTGGCAGAAACCTGGCCCAGCATTCCAAGTCCAGATCAAATACTAGGGCAAGGGCAACAGGGGGAAGCCCAGAGCCACTTTCCAAGGTGTATAGAGTTTGTTTTGTTAGATGAAGGGTGTTTAACTCTCAGATGTGGCACTCCCTGTCCCAGATCACCTTTGTGGCCCTTGTATAATGAAAGGTATATATAATCAAAACACAGCTCCACCAACCACCAGAATTTTCCTCACACGTGAACAGTAACAAGGCATTCACAGTCTTTTTTTCCAGAGTTGTAACTGCATTAATAAAAGACACACAAGTTGTTGTTGTGGTGGTGTCACCTTTTGTTCCCTTGCTCTTGCTCCCCTCTTCCCCGTGTTAGAGTGGTGGCATTTGCACTGAACTGATTTAAAACACATTCACTTCCCAGCCCAGGTCTGCCACACTGGCAAGAAGCCTTCTGCCAGCACAGCAGTCTAGGCATTACTCCTGTCTTTTCAAGAAGGTGAAACAGCACTAAATATTGTAAGAAAAGTCTGCCTATTCTTGGAAGAGTGATGATTCTAAACATACTAACAGATTGTAAACTCAGTGGCTGGGCTGAGGTCAAACAAAGGGGACCTGAACCAAATGCAGAGTAAGAGCTCACCACTTGCATCACCTAAAAGGATCACAAGAAACTTAGAAAGAGATTAGTTTAGAGAAGCACTGGGAGAGGCAGGGGAAAACAAGGTTTTCCTTGCCTCATCTTAGGCTGCCTAATGTGGGCACAGTTCCCCGCTCCAACCCAGCTCTGTATTATAGCATTTTTCTTTATTTTAATCAAAACAGAATCCTGCAAAAACATAGCACAAAAACAAAGTTCTGGGCTTGGAAATTTGCAATCCTCTTTTTCCACGTGCAACTCAGAGACCAATCTTGAAAATGTTCCACAGCCCCCAGCTTGCTCATAACAAGAAATAACAAATACACAGACACTTGGTTGGCTTTCTGCCCTGGAAAGGCCACATTTTGCCTTAATGTATAGCCCTGAGAGGCAAACAGGTTTCCCTTCTTTCTCTGCCCTTTTTCAGATCGTTTAGACCACACTGGCCTGTCACATACTGAAAGCCCTACTCAATGCCCCACCAGATGCAGGCTCTTGGGAAGTTGTGCTCCATGGTCACCATCCAGGAAGAGAGAAGCCTTGAGGGCCTGCTCCCAATTTAGACCAAGGCCAAACAAGTCCAGCTCATCTGCCTTGAAGAGAAACGAGTCACGCAGTTCAGCCTCATCTTATTTCTGTTCAGGATATAAGATTTCTTTCCTTATCCTGCACTCTGACAGAAACGTGATGGAAGTGCCGGAGACAGCTGTAGTTTACTTTAAACTTTCCAGTTCTATTTCTGATGTTTCAACTGTCAGGAAAGCCAGTCTTCCAAGACATACTCTCCCTCATCCTTTGCAGATAGCTCCTTGGTGCAGAGGTACCATCAAGGGACAGACAGCCCCACCAGCGTAGCACAGGCTACTTTGACTCATGCATTTCAATGCTCACAGCTTGTCCTAGAAACTCTTTCTTCAGAGGTCATCCACATTCTGAAGAGGATCCCTTCCAAGCCAGAAGCTGCTCCCTCCCTTGCCATCCTGCCAGGATGTGTGCAGAGAGCTGACACCTTCCAGCAGCAGCCTGGGGTCCAGCTTCAAGCTGCAACAAGGTTGGGGGTGGGGAGTGGGACTGCAAAGCTCGAGATCACCTTGGTGATGGTGGTGCCATCAGGAGGGGAAGAGACTTGAAGTGCTACTGAAGGTGATGGCTTGACTGCTTTCATTTAATCCATATTTATTCTCTTTTCTTTTTTTACCATAAACCTGGGACAAGTTGGAGAAGAGGTTTGGAAGAAACAGGCACAGCCTGGAAGGCTTTTCTGACATATGACAAAGCAAAGGGCTACTCTGTCACGTCCCAGTCACAAGCCTGTGGTCCCCAAACAGGGCTGGGACCCTGCAAAAATCCACCCTGCTGCCATCACCTCCTACAGCACATGGCTCTGGCCCATGCCAGGAAATCCTTCCTGCAGATACCCTTCTGCTAAGGATAAAATTCTGACATGGACAAACATTTATACCGATTTTTGTATGAAGGATCAGAGAAGAAGACAAAGCCTATTGAGAGGATTCACAGAGTTTCACTCATCACCTGTGCCTGTGCTGACAGGGATACCGGGACACACCGGGCGTGGCAGGGCTGGTGTCAGCAGTAGGAAGGCATGGAGGTGCACAGAGGACACCATTAGACACAAATGGCAATTGTGGCTCCCCGAGACATGCTCAGGCACCGGCCAGTGCGAGAAGAAGGAGGAGGGACGGGCACAGAGCAGCGGCCCCGCCGCCACTGAGGCTTCCTCCTCCTCCTCCTCTTTCTCCCCCTCACAGCCGCCGCCGGCGCCCGGCCGGCGCCCCCTGGCGCCACAGCAGCCCCCGCGGCCTAGGCCTCAAAGTCGCATTGAAATCTCACAAATCACAGAATCACAGACTCACAGAATACCCTGAGCTGGAAGGGACCCTTCAGGACCATCGATTACAACTCCAGACCCCGTGCAGGACATGCCAAGAATCCCATAAGGTGCCCAGGAGTATTGTCCAAACAATTCTTGACTCAGACAGGTGGGGTGCTGCTGCCCTGAGGGTTCTGTTCCAGTGCCCAGCCACCCTCTGGGTAAAGAACCTTTTCCTGAGGTCTAACCTAAACTTCCTCTGACTCAGCTTCATGCCGTTTTCTCGAGTTCTGTCACTGGCCACAACAGTGAAGAGATTGGTACCTGCCCCTCTGCTTCCCTTTGTGAAGATGTTGAAGACCACAATGAGGTCTGACCTCAGTCTCCTTTTCTCCAGGCTGAACAAAAAAAGTGACCTCAGCCACTCCACATAAGGCTTTCCCTCCAGACCTTTCATCATCCTCACAGTCCTGCTCTGGACTCTCTAACAGAAAAATGTCTTTTTTATACTCAGTGCCCAAAACTACATGCAGTATTCCATGTGAGGCCCCACCAGTGCTGAGTACAGCAGGACAATCACCTCCTTTGATCAGCCGGCAGTGCTGCGCTTAATGCAGCCAACCAAATTTCCATCCAACTCATTCTCTTCCAGCCAGATTCATGGTACCAGAACAGTGCATCTTGTAGGTCTAAAAGGTTCATTACTAGAATTTTATTTGACACGTGGGATAGTATGGCAATGAGAACAATTAACATTTAGAGAAAGTGGCTGCTCCCAGCACAGAACAATTCAGGGACCTAAAACATCTCAAGTTCATAGAAGTAGTTCTGCTTACAGGAACTGTCAGCACATAAATGTCCTCAGTGTGTTCTTGCTGACCAAACACTAGTCACCTACATCACCAAGCCCAACAGTACACTGACTTGCAAACAGCAATCTCTTGTTAAGCTTCCCAAGTTGGAAAAGTCTGGTCCACACTTAAAGAGCAAAGCCTTGCAGAACTCTCAGCCATTACTTAGAATAGCAGAATTCTTAAATTTCAAAGGAGAAAGCAAATCACATACAGCAGAGATATTTACTGACACCCACCCAGGGAAATACAAAACCATACACTTTCATCCAGTTGTGTTCAGCAGAATATTTAAGCACTCAAAATACATACCAAATACCCCATTAAGCATGATGCCTTGTTTAAATAAGAGATTTGCCAAATACGCCTTTTATACTGAATCAGACTTTTATGACCTACTGCAAGCCAGCCACAAAAAGCAATAGTGTCAACCAAAAGCTAAGTACCCTGCCATGCCTAAATGAGGATGTAAGCTGTGCAGCAGTCGTTTCCAGTTACTGTTTGCTTTGCTTTCCAACGTCCTGCTGCTTCCTCATGTCCGACACGTCCATGGGGACCCTCACTGTCAGACCATCCATCCACTTCTTAACGCACACCTGGCAGCCAAGGCGTGATCTGAGAAGAAAACATGAAGTGAGGCTCCTCCGTTCCCAAACTAAAGGGAGAAATCCCCCACCCACACTGGGATGTCTGGTTCAGCATGGGTTTTCACTACAGCTCCTGTCAAAGATCTTCTGTGTCTCAAGAGAAAGCAGCTCTCTCTAAGGCACAACTGTAATATAGTAAATACATGCCCATCCCCTTGGAAAGAAGTGCCACATGGTGACAATCTGCCTTAGAGGCTTGAGGATCTGCTGCAATCAGCAGGGAGGCTTACGTGTCAGTGAGTCCATATGCCAAGTCCAGCATGTCTAGCTCCTCATCTGAGATGGCATCAAGCTTTTGGAAGGTGTCCTTGTCAAAGATGAGGTGGCAGGTAGAGCAGGCTAGTGTCCCTTCACACGCACCTGGTGGAGAAACAAGGGAATGAGAGCATATCAGGAAAAATGAGGGGGTGACAGACCATCTTTAGGAACAGTGTGAGAAAAGGCCCTTTAACAGATCTGAAGCATGTCAAAAGAGATGCTAGGAAACACAACAGATGGGTGCAGTTTCCAGCCTGCCTCTTCTCTGGGAGAATCACCATCACTTGTCAAATTTTTACATCAGCTCTTTGCAGCCAAAAGCACTGACAGAGGCTGCTGGAATGCCAGTGGTGACCGTGTGAGGTTACATTGCCATCTCAGCATGGTGAGCCACACAGCAAGCAGCTGGTGGGGAAGGGAAGCTTGTTTATGGTCTTGGCAGAACAGTATTACTGTTGCACTATTCCTAAGTACCCACTGGCCCTAACAGCACATGTACATTTGCTGCAACACCTACCAAATCCATCAATGGCCAAGTTGTGATTGACTACCACCTCCAGCAAACTCTCCCCTTCTTTGGCTGTGGTTGTAAGTCGTTCTCCATCCCGATTTATAAAATGCACTGTCACCTGATCCTTAGAGCTGTAAGACAGATTTGCAAAAATCAGAGGAATCCACCCTTTCCTGCACATCCACAACTGAGGTCTTTTGGCTGAGTGCTAGAGACATGGCACTTAGAGGGAAACATGCACACGAACACTTTCTCGAAGGATTATGCCATGCACCTGAGAAAAAAATCAAATTATCAGTTCTCAGTGGCAGGCAAATCTGAGTTGCCCCAAAATATTTCCCACTTTATCAAACAGCCCACAGAATAATTTTCTGTCTGTACACAAACAAGTGCAGGTGCTCTGCCCGTGCTGCCCCTGCTTGGGCTGGCTGGCAGAGGGAGCATGCAAGTCCCAGGCCTGGGATGTCAATCCTGAGTAGAGTGATGCAATAATAAGCAAAGTGTTCAAGATCAGATACTAATCCAGCAAAAAGGGCTGTTATCATTCATATTTTGCTTCCCCTTCCCTTCCCAAGAGGATAACTTTATGATTGTTCCTTTTCTGCTGTTTTTTTCTTCCATGAAGTGTCCACTCCTTTCCTTAACCCCACCACAGGGAGCCTTCTTGTGGTGAGACATGCCCAACCCCAGCTTACAGAGGTACTGGGCTGAGTAACTTCCTCTGAGCTGATGTGATCCATGCTCAGGAAAAATTGGTAGTTATTTTGACAGCCTGCAAGATTTAATCTGGCCAAGAGTTAGGAACATGGCCATCAGCTTCTGTTAGTGATAACTTGCAGAAAGGGCATCTACAAATGAGAGGGAAACAGCATCCAGTCCATCTCCTCCTGACCAAGCTCTCACACCAGTCTGGAGAAGGCTGCTACCCTGACAGCAGTGTTCAGGACTTCTCACCAACACAGTATATTCTGAGACTGTTATATTTGCCAGAGGAAGCACATGAGCAAACACTGGGTTTTTTTCTTAGTGTTTTTCAAACTAAATGCTCACCTAAGATATAGGAGGTCACAGTTACCCAAAGGTCCCACCTCCTGTGCTGAAAGCAAGCAGCATTCTGGAGGTGGGTGGGCCTTTTGCCCAGTAACTCTCAGTGTGGCACTGCCCAAGTGCCCATTATCCCAAAGCCCAGGGCATTCTCCAGTGGCAGAAGCTTCCCTTTCATCAGACTGGCAACATACACCACAGTTCCCTTCATAAAGACACCTACAGATATTTCTTTGCAAATACACAATTTGAAGACTAGTCCTCAAGTGTCAAAACAAAACAGAACCATCCTCCTCATTTTTGATGGATCAGAGTAATTACTTCCGTTAGGAAACATGCAAATAGGCATGTTTCTAGGCAATGTTTAGTTTATCTTTATGGGTGAAATAACTTGTTACGCAATAGAAATGGTAAAGTGATAGAATTCCACTTAGTGCTGCAACCAAATGGATTTTTCAGCTGGATAATGACAGATGCCTGCCTGCAGATACTGCTGGATCCAAGAATCCCCAAAGCTGTCTGCACATTTACTGTCAGAAAACTTAATTCCTGTTATCCTTGAGGCACCTACAGCTTTGGCCAACATTAGTTACAGGAGAATCTCTGCACCAACCTCCCACAAATCCCATCAAATCTCTGCAGTTCCTCTGAGTTCCAGCCTTGCTTTGGCTGTTGCTGCCAGTTACGTGGGACCCAAGGCGATGAAGCTGCAGCCAGGGACAGCACACAGGATATGCAGTTAGGTACGAGGAAGGACAGATGCTACTGTGAGACACCCTGCACGACTCTGGATAAGCCTGGCTGCAGAGTTCACTCCTCTCAAGAGCAGAGATGATGCCAAGCACTCCTAACCATGGTGCAGGCAGCTCCTTCAAGCAGCTTCCCTCTATGCCAGCTGAAGGAAATATTTAAGGTATTTGTCTGTGTTTTCAGGATTGGTCCCTCTGTTGGGGGCATAAACCCAGTCTGAGGACTACCTGTTTTCACTGTTCAGTTCAGTAACAGACTGACTTGCACACTGGCTCATTGACTTTATATCACTCAGACAAGTCCCAGGTTCAAGTCCCCTCTGAAAGACTCCTGCTTTTGGGCACCCAAAGCTGGAAACATAGTCTGCAGCTTTCTATGGGATTTACTTTTGAATTTGTTTATTGGTGTTTTTGAAACAATGAAAAAATTCCTTTCTCATTTTGTTAAGTAATTTTGAACTAGGATTAAAAAAAAAAAAAAAGAAAAAAACCTAAACAAACAAATAAAAAACCCCCCACCAAAACTGGTTAGACTAAATTTTGCTTCATTTAGCCTGAACTATTTTACAATGGCATTACTGTCACAGGATACATGGTCAGAGGTTTGGAAAGATCTTACCAGGATGATAAACACAACACTGCAAATTCAGTGTATGCCAACTGATTATTCCCTTTGAAAAAATAAAATCTCAAACCATTTGTGACGCAGGAGGTGAAGGAGATTTCAAGAAAGTAGCTTAGTTCCTCCTCCATCAATGTTTTCCTTACAAGATACTTTCCAAGGCCATACAAACCAACAAGAAGCCTACAAGTACTTCCAGAGATAATTTCATAAGCAACAAACCAATTAGAAAAAAATCACCTTGATAATGAGTCTTCATAAATCCCACCAAGCAGAGTTATCACTATGACTTTTCTCTAAGGTCAGATAGCAAAATAGTTTATTGTAGTTTCTGCAGTGTTGCTTGGATCTCTCTCTCAATGCCTAGCAGATTACAGTCTGACCAAGATCATACCAGTCTAGCAGATACACAAATTACATTTATTTTACCATCTCTTCCTGAACTATCCCTAAAGCAGAGAGAGGAAAGGCTGGCAGGAAGCATGCAGTAGGTCCTGCTGTGGAAATGGGCCCAAGGACTCTTGTGCCTCTTTGTCACCTTCACAAGCCAGTTCCCAGCCACTAGCTGTGGGCCCCACAGCTCTGGAGGCAGGACTAGCACCTCTGACAAGTCCCCACAGCTCCAGGGCCAGGAAGGGTCCTGCCACCGTCTTCCTCCCATCAGCATCTACTCATCTAAAGTGAGGGTCTCATTCCCCACAAGTTTTGCTGGCCTCTGTCCTCCTCCTGTCACAGGGCAAGGCACAGGGCAATGCCCATCCCTTCAGACAGCATTTGACTCACCTTGACTCCCCAGAGCCATCCTGGAACCCTTGCATGGAGCTGAAGCCTCTTTCTGACCACCACTTTGCTGGGCTGTGGTGCTGCTCAGGCACACCACAGAGGAAAATGAGGCGGATTTTGCTCGTGTTCAGTCCCCTCCACAAGGGCCGCATGAGCCCCAAGGTGCTGTGAGCCATTCTGCTGCTCTGGGCCCTGCTCCCTGTCCCCTGAGCTGTCCTTTGATGCAAGGACAGCTTGATCAGGGACTTATGCAGCTGGGGAGGATGGGGGAAAGAAAGAAAAAAGAAGAAAAGAGTAGGACAGCCTCCCTGGGGGTGGAGGGAGGGAGGGAGGAGGGAGGGGAAGCAGGAAGGAAGGATGGACAAAGGAATTGTGCTTGGATCTTGCTGCATTCCCATCAGGGCATGGGAATTGGTTGAAGCACAGGAATGTGTGAAACATCACCTCCACATGCCAGTTTCTGAGCAATGCTCACTTTGTTCTCCTTTCAGACTTCCCTTTTAGGAGCCAGAGCTAAAACCAATTTCAGGAGAAATATTAATTGTGATGTCCAATCATACAAGGAGTTGCAAGTTGAGGGCTGGAAGGACAGAGAGGCAGGAGTGCTGATAACTGCTGCCTTGAGGAGAGGGGCACACAGTTCCTGCAGCAATGGAGTAAGGCAAGACACATGAATTCTCTTTGACAAGATGGCATCCAGCCACATCATTGCCTCACCCAATACAGCAGGCTCCCATCTCTAAAATGTGAATATTCACTTACTTCACATGATGATGCTGAGAAACAGCCATGCTTAGGTCATTTGCTAAACTCTCTGCTGAAAGGTACCATAAAGGTGCAGATAACTGTCATTCATTTCATGCTAACTGGTAATCCATGCTATTGAGCTTTGAAACCTTGAAGAAGAAAACTCTTAATTTATTCCCAGAAACATGGTCACCGGTTTAGTCTACCCTCCTCCTAAATCAATATGAACCCAAGGGCCAAAAACACAACAGCAAAGACAGTTTCACTTCCTGGTTTCTGTGGAGTTAGGGAGCAGCTCTCACCTCAAGAGCCTGAATGGTTCCTTCCACCAAATTAACAGCTCACCATTTGGTAGGATGTCTGCTTTAATCAAGTTTGGTTGTTTTTTTTTTAATGCAGTAACATATTGGTAGCCAGTATAATTTAAAAAAAAATGTTGATACTGGACTCTTTAATCTGTACAGGGGAAAAACTACAGCATAAGATAGAAAATGTCTGCTTAACCCACACACACACATACACACAGTGGATTCATAGTTCTGAAGATAACCAGAAAGTTTTGGCTTTTTGCCCCAAAATGAAAATTTTCCACCCAAAGCTTTCAGGTTGGAGGGGTTGGAAAGAGGTGCTTAAACTTTCTGAAAAAAGCATCAAAGACATTCAGGAATGCAAGTATTTTCCATAAGCCAGGAGAGAAATGTATTCTTCAGTTCAAAGGCAAGTGTTCAAGCATTCAAACACATCCCTCAGACAGGTCTAGTTGGAGAGAAATTCATGGGCAATGCATAAAGGATTAAAAGCAAACAAAAAAAAATTCTCAGGTCAACTTTTCCAGGTGGTTTGCTCTCTCCTTCAAGCTGCCCCAAATGCTTCAGACTTCAAAGCCAAATTCTTGAGCTCCATCTCACCCCCAAACTTAAAACCACTCTGTGCAGCTTCTGCAGCTGAGAGACTCTGGCTAGTTCTGCCTTAGTTTTTCAGGCACTACAGAGAGGCAGCAGACAGCCCAGTTCTGTCTCTCAGCCATTTCCACAGAAAGAAAGCAAGGCCTGCCATCAGAGACACAAGGAGAGGGGCTACAGCACATACAAACCACAAAGCATCTTATCTCTCCAGCAAACCTTGAGCTGAGGGAGATACATTAGATATATGCACAGCAGTTTCCACAGCAAGGACATTTGTGTGTTTGCCTGGCACTGACTCCTCTCCCTGCCAGGAACTCAGAGCACAGCAAGTGACAGGTCAATGTCACCTGATGGAAGAGAGGCCAATGCAGAGAGGGAAGTCAGGGGGATGAGGTGCAGCAAAGGGGACAACTGCTCCCTGGTGAAAGCAAAACCATTCTGCTGGGGCAGGAGAGAATCAGGCTCTTACAGATTTTGGATAGTCTGTTTTAAGGTGTTAGAAATACTGAGAAAGGGCAGAAGCAAGATCTCCTTTCCAGAGTAAATCATTGTTCATTTAGCCAAGGCCACAAAAATAGAAAGCTTTGCAAATAACCATCCTATCCCACAAAAAACCAAACCAGCCAACAAAAACCCCAAACCAAACAACCAACTAAGAAAAAATACCATTGCTTTATAAAAAAAAAACCAAAAAAGCCTCAAAATTTTGCTTCACAGGTCAGCACATATTTTATGAGCAGCCCAGAAAGAGCTCAAGAGAACCCTTGGCTCTGTTTCAAATATGGTTTGGTAGAAACCAACTTCCCAGCAGTGCACACAGGCACATTGCCCCCCACCTCCCCAGCTCCTTGCAGGGGCTGTGCCCACACATCCAGTCATGTGTTAGCACATGCTGGTAAGGAAGTGGTTTTCTAGCTTGAAATACGCTGTCCAATGTCTTCTGTACCACACAACAAACAATGTGGTCCTCCCTCCCCCCAGTCTAGGGACTCTCATGCAAATATCCAAACTACCTCTGAGCTGCTGTTAGCTCCACCTCAGCCCCTATTTCTGCACAAGGAAGTAAATGCTGAAACCAGCACTGGCCTAATCCAACCAGAAGTTACACAACACCTTTGCAGCCCTCCACATCTGAGAATCATACTTGGATTTTTGAGATACCAAACCCAGCACCTCCGACCACTGTTAGTTTCTTGCCAGCAAGCATAGCTGCCCTGGCTCACTCACTGCCCATGCTATTCAGGTGTGGATAGATGCAAGCTCGTGCTGTTCCCATGGGGGAAGTCTCAGGGACTGTAGTCAGATCAGCAGGCACACAGACCCAGGAATAATGAAGATTTCCAGAAGGCAGCCTTCATTACTTGGAAAAGCAAGAACAGCTGACCCCTCCCCTCCTACCAAGCCCACTGCCTCACAAATACTCCTGTAGGGAAGCAGATATGGGGTGCTTGCTGACACAGAACTAAAGCACTGAACAAAACTAAAATTCACCTTTCCCATTGTCACTTTAAAAACCCATTAACCACCTTTCCTGTTCCTGAGCAAGTTGCTAATAAAAGCAAACAGAACAATTTGTACTAGTTTGACTTTTTGCAAGCCTACAAGTCCAGACAGAGTGCTTCTGCTGCCTCAAAAGGGATGCACTGAGCACAGATCCAGGGCAAAGTGCACACACCAAGTGAGCTCAAGTCACAGATACTGCCTCAGAGGCTGGGGCTTGGGGAGAAGACTGTAAATGTGCCTCAGTTTCTACATCTCTCATGTTTGCCCCATTCTAACCTTCCCTAGATGTTCAGCAGCCTTCTGAGAACGACACAAACAAAACAACCATATCCTCACCACTGGAAACAGAAGGGCAGACATGCAATCAGAGCTGGGCTGACACTGCAACAAGACAGCACAATGAATTCAAAACAGGGCTTCTGGACAGCAGCCACTTCTGACAATGCAGCTGCTGCTGGCTGGGTGAAGGCCACTAAGAAGTTACAGTGCCCCAGACAAGACCTTCACTTGCACATGCTTCTCCTTCAAGCATCCAGTCAAGGATGCTTCAAAGATGGATGAGAGTGCAGTATTGCTGCATGAGGGGTATAGACAGCCTTCACCACAACCTCCCAGCTCAAGAGCAGTTTATTTCACACCCCCTCCAGTCAAACTTGTTGACTCAAGACCAATCCCAGCCTGCATTTTGTTAAAGGATGTAGCAATCATGGGGGCTTGTAATTTTTAAATTAACTCTGCTCACCAGAAAGATGTGAATTAACACCTGTTCTGAGCAAGTGCATTCTGACCAGAAGCTGAAGGTACAGTCACTTCCACAACCATCCAGTATTACTTTTTGCAGTTTCAGCACTACCTTTTCTCTAATACCTCCTCATTCTTTCTACCACTTTCCACTATAGCACTCATCCTGACACCTGTCCTGAAAAGCTCCATCTTGGAATTGCTAGTAATGTTCAGAGATCCATCACCTGGAGC
This sequence comes from Argya squamiceps, assembly GCA_037834095.1. Lineage (NCBI taxonomy): Eukaryota > Metazoa > Chordata > Aves > Passeriformes > Leiothrichidae > Argya > Argya squamiceps. The sequence continues at coordinate 6,643,439 of JBBMKD010000194.1, forward strand.
TAGATACTCATTTAGGCATTGCTCAGACACAGGAACCCGCTCCCTTGTCTACAAACTGCACTTAGAACTGCAAAGCTGCAAGACAAAAGCCAGCCTCAGCCTAACATTTCGTACATTGATGCCCAGACCTTTTTTTACAGAATGCTTTGGGTTGGAAGGGATAAAGATTATCTAGTTCCAATCCTCTAATCATGGGCAAGAATGCCACCCACCAGCCCAGGTTGCTCAGGGCCTCATCCAGCCTGGCACTGAACATTTCCAGGGATGGGGCATTTTTCTTACAGAAGTTATTTTTCTACAAGGGAGACATTAACATCACATGTGGCATCAATTTCCATATGGGTATGCAACAGTTATGGGTTGACATCAGCCACAGAGGCATTCTGTTCTCTGCCAGTTGTCATGTGCTCTGAGATGATATGCCCTGGTATAAGACATTTAAACTATATAGCCAAGACTGAGTTATGCACAGCTGCAAAGCTGGAAGGGAAGAGAACAGTCATACGGATGGTAGAAACAAGCCATGGGTAAACAAGCCATGCCTTGGGTGCTCTCTGCTTTCTCATTTCAGTCTGTCTTTGTAGGTGCTCAAGCAGTTGCCATGTGAGTGCCTACAATTATCATACCTTATCCCATCTATTACCAAGCTTAGGATGCTGGAAAAATGCTTGTGTTTCCCTCCAAACATATTATCCTGAGCAAGAAACTAGTAAGCTGTTCATCTACCTAGAGAAATCCCTACAGGGCTTGTCTGCATCACAAAACAAATCAGAATTTGGAGACCATGCCCTTGCAATTCCCTGCTTTAAACAGAGCAAACAAGAGAAGGAGGAAGCAATCTAAGTCTTATTTCTGCAGTTACTTTGTCCTGCTTGAAGTCAGTGTATCTCAGGCCAAATGCATTAGTCTACCAAACAGATTGATCTCAATGAATATTTTACTCTACAGAGTTGCTTTGGCTTTTCTTTAGAGTTCTTAATAAATTGCTCTGCTTAATAAAGCAACATTGCAGAACCTGCAAAAAGACAGTGTTTCTAGACCCCCAGCCTTCTGAGAGCCTTTTATGCTCTAGTCTGCGCCTGTCCCACAGACAAAAGCAGGTGGGCCGCAAACATATGTAGATATAGCCTAAACTGGATCTACAACATCCCAGACAGACTAAAAAAATCCAACAGAAGCAGTCTACAAAAATTAGAGGTTAAATGCAGATTTCTGATCCTAAACTACAGAATGCCTTACAACCAACTAGAAGAATCGGGTGGTGGTGGATTTTTTTTTTCATGGTCCTGTACAGAAGCAACCTTTAGCCTTTAATGGTTTACACTTCCTTTTTTTCAAAGACAAACTGAATATAGATAAACCTAAATGGAAAATTACTAAGCCTCAAGCCTCTAAGGTAATGTCCACTGAGAAGCAAGGGCACTAGAAACAGCAAGAACAGGATCAACCTTTCCAGACCAGTCCAATCTCCAATTGAAGGCCGCTGTAGCATTAAAGGAGACATGCAATTCCTCCAGTGCTCACATTTTTTGAATCCTGGCAGGAAGGAGCAAAAAAAAAGGACTCACCTGTAGAAACTGAAGCCAAGCCATGCCTGGTGGGGATTGCAGAAGCCTCTATTGCTGCACACTTCATATTTTGTTTATAGAAAAGTTCAGGTCTCTTCCCCAGCACCAGACCTCTGAGCACTAACATGTTCCAAAGAAACCTCCACCTTATTCTGTAGTGCAGCAACGATTAGGCAGAAGTTCTGTGAAGGCCCCTCTTCACAACCACAAAGAAAGCAGCTGCAAATAAAGATCACACAGTTCATTAGCAGAAAGGTGGCAGCAGCCACTCTTCCATTCTGGAACCCATCCCGAGACACTGGGAAACAGGTAGAGACAGCCACAGCAAGGCAGCTGTGAAGTAAATTGTGCCAGAATTCCCAGTACAGGGTGATGGCAGCACAGACTTGGCAGGGTGTCCATGCAAGCACCAAGGCCCAGCCACCCTCTCCAGGCTAACCTGGATGCACACAGGCCTGGGCTCAGCAGAGCAGGTGCTCACCCACAGCAGCTCCAACCCCTCCATCTGGCCAGCCCATTTGCAAGCTGAACATTTATACTCAGAGCCTCCACAAAGAAGTGTCAATTCCAGTAGTGGCTCCAGCTGGACAGCTGGGGAGGGGAAAAGGGCTGTTACTCAAGCAGTTCCTTTTCAGAGTGCAAGTAAGATCTCCCTTCTTGCAAGGGAGCTCCCAGGCTGACCTCTGGGCAGATTTGCTCAGCTACGAGACACCGCACTGGACTTAAAGCAAATCTTAAGTAACCAGCCAGACACAATCTGCTGAATTTCTCTGAACTTTATTGGCACTTCAGGAAGAAGAAGGTATGGATTTTAACAACTCCTCTCAACAGGAAAAACATATCTTAATCAAGGTTCTCTCTGCAGATAAGCACATGGACCCATTAATTACTCCACAATCTTAAGGAATTGATGTTTTATTATAATCCAGTAAAACAACGGGTTAAAAACCTTCGATATAATTTACAGCAACAAAAAATAAAACAAGAAAAATAAGCCAGGCAACATGTGATAAAGTACTTCCCTCCCCCCACCCCGAGGAGTAATTATCCAATTAAACTGAAACATGAAGAACAATTCTCTGTATTCTAACAAATAAAAAATGTGTCTACAAATCTCACCATAATACTGAAAGCTTCTTACATTAGTTTTTTTTGCAAAATATCATCTTTATAATACAGTATACATTTCCAAGGGAAGGAGGACCATAAACAAACCCTCCATCCCTTGACTAATATTTTCTAATTGTGCATAGCTAGAAATATTGAAATCAAATATCATTAGATACCACTGGAATATAATACTGGTTAAAAAGAAGATAGGGCTGAAACAACTACAAAGAGTTAGGTGGACTCACTGGCACAAGCAGTTCTATTCCTTTATTGGACCATATGGAATTAGAACGTTTAAAAAACCATAAAAACAGAAGTCATGCCAACATCATAATACATGAGAACTCAGCAGTGTTGTGTGACCCATCAAAGCAGAAAAGATTTACTGGTTTGTTATTTAAACACATATTCCAGGCACCAAATGTCAGCTTGTTAGGAAATTATTAAAATATTAGATAGGCTTTTCTCCCCTCAAATGCATCAATAGTTGCCATGGACAGAGCAGAAGTGCTGAGAAACAGCTTTAAAGCACCAAAAGAGAAGTTTAAAGGTTGTCTGTTCCCCAGTAATGAGACTCACGCAGAGCCAATGCCAATCACCTTCAGTACAGAGATAAGCAAATACATTCTGACATATTTAACCACAATCTTTCATTTGTGACTTTCATGGTACTGAGGCATATTTTTCTTGGCCAACAAAAAGCTTGCCATGTCATGTGGCCCCCAAAAGCACTCTGTGTCCATGGGAGAGAAGGGGGCTTCCATGTGACACACCTGGATGTTTAAGAGCATAGGTTGGCGTGTTGCTTGTAACACAGGTTGGCTGGTATTTGTATGAATCTCCACACAGACTTGCATTGCTTTTAGAAAATAAAGTAGCACAGAACTGGTGAGGTTGTTTCCAGCCACCCAAGGAATTCTTGGGGAAATACTGCAGTTTGTTAACACTATCATGAACATTTCTTTTTTGGCACAGTCCCCCTTTGCCCTTTTTCATCCACCAGGGAGCTGAAAATGCTCCAGTTTTCAGATGTTTTCCTTCCATTATCATTACCAGTAACATCATACAAAGGGAGAATCAACAAAACTGAGCACGTAACAAAATCTGGGATTATGCTAGGCAAGAAAATATATCCCAGGCTAGCCTAATGACTTCCTATGGGGACAGGCTTATCCGAGGAGGGCAAAACAAAAGAGGACTTCAGTTTAGGTGGAACCCATTTTTAATATGACTCTCCTGAAGGTTAACCTTTCCTTTTATGAGGGATCAAGGCAACATCCAATTCAACCCTGAGCATACATGGCTATTTCCTCCACAGAAATTGGCAGGGAGGATTCTGGGTAGCTACAGCATGGGCAGCTTGGATGACAGGAGGTGATGGTTATGACAATAACTGGCACAAGCAGCTCTCAGGACCAGTCTCACAACAATTTGAATCCCATTTCTAAGAGGAAGCCTTCTGTTCTCAAAGCTACAAAAGGCCAAAGCATCCTTCTGGGGAAGGAAAAGCACTTGAGCCAGGGATGTGGCAGACTGCTAGTGAGGACTAAGAAAGTAATTGGACAAGTGTCTCATGATCCTCTCCCCTCAAATGCTGCTTGAAGCTAGGAAAACAGATGCAGTCTTGTATATGACCCAGATATGAGAGCAGTTTTTGGCCCCCAGCTGCTGATCACTTTTTATGATTGCATCTAGTTTAAACTGAAGGTATTTGAGCTACAGTAGATCTATACACAGTCATAAGGCACCAACGACTATGTGCTAAAAAGGCCTCTTATGGAAAAACCTGAAATCTGTTCACATAACTAGAAAAGTATCTGTTCAGCAAGGGAAAATACAGCTACAGTAATTTTTAGTCTTTTACATTTCTACCTCCCACTTTAGGTTTTCATTGGCAAAACCAAAAAGGAAGGCAGTGTACTTTAGCTATCTCTGCCTCACTGGTTACATTGAAGTCAGACAAATGATAGTGAACAAAGCCATTTACCAGAGACAAAAGCTCTGGAAAGCAGGGAATTTGAGGCTTCAAACCACACTATACAAGTGGAAATACTCCAAAGGCCTCCTCATGATTAGGAAATTCGAAGCTCCATCATTAAACAACAAAAGGTAACACCAGCAGGAACACCACAGAATCTGTTTGGTCTGCTTATTTTTGTAGGACAAAAACTTTGGTCTTTTAGAGAAAAAGTCCGTATTACACCTTCAATCCTTCTTCCTAAGCTCTAGTCTCCCCTTTTTAACTACATGATTCAGACTCTGGGTTAAGGCAGAAATTCAGACCTGGCTACTAAGCTTAATCCTGAAGCTTGCACATGTTAGTAGGAAGGCAGAGCGTCAGACTGTCAGCTCTTGCTCTATATAATGCAGTACAAGTATCTGCTGGTCCCCCCACACAGTGAGAGGAGACAGCAACACAGACACCTCACTGGGCAAACCCAACACACTAAGATTTTACCCCAAGCCAAACAGCTTCAAATTTACCCCAATACATGCTTGCTTTCCCAAGCCACGCCAGGCAGACGTAATTACTATTCATTCTTCTGTCACTTAACTCCAGCATTTGCCCAAAACTTGATAAATAAGACCATGGTCACTCTTCTGTAGTGGTTCCAGCATAGCATGATTATGGGTGAATGATGGGAGAGGATGGGGAAGAGGGGAGAAGAGAGTGCAGGGCAGCAGGTGCAGGGGAGACTTTACATGGATTCAAACTCATCAATGCGCTGCTTGGTGTTACCCTGCCGGATCTGGCGGAGGGTCTTGTACTTGTCTCGGCCCAGGCGCATGTTCTCAGCGTGGATCATATCATTTGCTGTCTTCTTGGTTTCATCCCGAGCATTTGCCAGCTCTGAGGAAAGAGCCTTTGGAGTAGGAGAAACAGACAGCAACAGGTTAGTACATGCCAGAGACTCAAAGCTGGACAAAGAGATTTCCTGCTGATCCCTCCTAAAGATTTGGTATCTATAGAGACAGGAAACAGACAAGCCCCAGTGTATTCTTCTGGGCAACCTGCTCTAGCTGACCTTGCTTGAGCAAGGAAGTGGGATTAGATGATCTCATGGAGGCCCCTCCAACCTAAACAGATCTATGATTTGTGGAAGTTGTTAATATTTCTCCCTAACATTTGAAGGTAGAAAACATCAGGCAATCTGTCACCTATTTGTCTTCATCTAGCACAGTTAAGAAAGATTGTGTCCAGTCTCTGTACTTTAAAATAACGACCATGTGGAGGGATCCATGAAGACAGCAGGAGCATCTTGCAGAATTTGAGGAATTATTATCATTCCACCAGAAAGGAAACTTGCTGCGGAAGATAAAATGCACCTCTACCGCTCTGTGTTGTGACCACCATAGTACAATGCAGAATGAACAAACCATGGTGCAAGTCAGGCAGCACAACTAAATGCTTGGAATTGAACTGGTGTTCCTCACAAGAAGATGGTGCAGTAGTGCTGTCTCTGTGCTGAGCCCTAGTGGGCTACTCCAGGGTTTTGCAATGCAGTTTTGCAATGCAACCCAGACTCGACAGTTAGAGACAGCCTCTGGACAGGAACCAGACCAAGTTCTTCCATTCATTGCAGCCAGGGCTACGAACAGCTGTCAGGTGGTTGGCAATACTCACAGAAAGCACACTACATCTGACAGATGCTACTTTTTGACACTGCTTCAAAATACTTCACTGCTTCCAGCAAAATGGAAGTCAAGTGCCAGGAGACAAGATCTGCCTCTCTACTCAGTGTCAAGCAGTTATCTGGCAAGATGATCACCTCTCTTCCCTGCTTCTCCCCTCATTTTTTCAATAACAGTAATACCTTCCAGCTGCAAGAAATGTTGAGAAAAGTAGAAGCAGCACCCACTCAGACACACTCTGCTGCCAGCTTCTTACCTTCAAGTGTTTCTGGACCCGCTCATTCTTCTCTGCTTCAGTGGTGCGCTCCTCCTCACTGCGGTCCTTGATAGTGGCCTCCGACCTCAACTCAGCACTGGCTTCTGCTGCATTCTCATCCTGCTCATCATCGTGCTCGTTCTCAGAGTGCATGGGTTCAGTGACATGAGGGGTGCTCATGGCAGTCTTCAGCTCCTCTTTGGTCTTCTCTAGGTCCTCCTGCACCCTCTGTGCCTAGAGTAGGATATGCCACAGTCACTCAGTATAATCCTGAGTGCCTGAGACTTCTCACAGAAGCACCATTTGGTGCTTGTTACAGGAAACTTTGTACCTCTGAAGGAGTATATTCCAAAGCTACCCAGCCACCATCATTTACAATATTGTCTGCTGGATAACACTTCAGAGATTTGAAGAATGGCTACTGTTGATGGAAAATGGGCTACAGGTCTAATTAGTCAAAAAATTGCTACATGGAGTTAGAATAAGTCACCCATTCCATGGAGAAAACCAAAGCTGCATATTTACAACAGCCTCAAGCTTGCAAACATTGAGTCTAGTGTGCAATCCAGTGCAATATTTTAGGTTACAGAACAAAGAGCAATTCCACAAAAGGTATGCCATTTGCTCAGATTCTGCTTTACCTTATGCTGCCACTCCTGTGCTTCACTCTCCTTCTTCTGCCTGGCCAGCTCCAGCTGTGTGATTCTAGCTGTGAGTTCTGCCATCTCAGCAGCCTGCAGAAGAAAGGCTTTTAGTAGAGACAAAACCCAAGGTACTTGCTCAACAAAACATTTTCACTTCATGTCCTGAGTGGAAACACATCTTTTCAGTAAGAAGAAAGCCTTTCTGTTAACTTCAGCTCTAGCTGAAGAGGAAAGAGGAAAGGAAGCCAAAAAAGTTATTTTTTGGTACTCAAAAAGGTATTTTGAGTTTTGTTGTGGGTTGTGGTTTTGTTTGGCTGTTGGGTTGGGTCTTTTTCCTTCTCCCCAAAACAGAGCTGCAAAGCTCAGTTCTTTGAATCCAAACCAGGGAAAGCAACACTATCATCATTACATACAAAATAAGGCTCAAAGCAATAGAAATTTACTGTACAAATACACTTGTATTTACGTATATTTTCATATAAAGGGATAAAAATTAAAGAACCTATGAATATAGTGCTTCCTCGCTATATTCATAGCCTGTTTTGCTTCAAAAGCTTAGATGCTTCCCCTTTCACTATTTTCCCTACCTGATTTTCAGTTCACCAACTTACCAACTGTTCCTGGGTCTTCTGTTGATCATGAGATGCTCTCAATAGGGCTTCCTTTGCCTCTTCTGCTTCTCTACGTTCCTTAGCCAGTTTCTCTGCTTCCTCCTGAGCTCGTTTTCTCTCCTGTTCCAGCTCCATAGCTCTGCGGGTCTGTTCTTCCAATTCTGAAAAACAGGGGAGCACATTTCAGGACAGATAAGTAAAGAATGGCAGTAAAAGAGGAAAGTCTGTCTGGATGAGGGTTTTCCTTCAGAGGGACAGGTAAAGGAGGGACACAAGCAACTGTCCCCTTTCCTCGCCTTTACATTTTACCTGGAACTGTAAGATTAAAAGTCAGGCCCATCCCCAACAGATTTGTGGGGAAGCACCCATCCCAAAATTGCACACCTAAGGGCAGAGAAGCACTCAATATTTTGCTTGGGCAACACCACACTAACTCTAGCCAAGCAATTAGATAGGAAATCGCCACAGAAATGGCTGGTGTGACCCCTGCTACACTTTTTGACTTCTTTCTCTACAGACAGGCTGGGATAAAGCTTCCAGCCAGCACAGGAACAATGGCAAGGTACTTCTGCTGCCAGGAGAGACATCTTGGCTGTTACACATTTCTTTAATGCAAATCTTTTTTCAGCAACTGCACACAGAGGGTTTAAATTTGGCTTCAGGAGGCTAAACCACAGCCCTAACACCAGTTATCCCACTACACTGGAGGGACGAATTAGTCAAGAGATGCTCATAGCTTCACTATTTGAACCCTTCTCACTCAGACTACTCAACAAAGGAAACACTGAAAGATTTCCTATTACCTTGCTGAGCTTTCTTGGTTTGCTCCTCGATTTGCTTGAGTCTCTCCATCAGCTCCTCCTTCTCACGCTCAATTTTCTCCTTCTCCTTTTCTGCCAACTCCCTCTTCTTCTTCTCATTCTCCAGCAGGGCTCTGATGGAAGGAAGTCACAATGTAATTTCAAACCAGCTATGCCCCAGATTGGAGCACTTCCTAGTAAACACACAAAGAGCACACACAAGATGTGCCCTACAGCACCCACATAATGAGCTTTACTCCAGATGTACCCCTTTATAGAAATGCAAAAACAAAAAGCTCTCCTGGCATTCATCTCAATGACAAGATCATAACAGCAATGTTATAAGGGAAATCTCCACATTTCAAGGTCTGTATTAGTCCCATCAAATGGACAGACAAATCTTTAAGTAAAAGAAAGTAATGGGGAGTCACATTTGTGATGAGTACCATTACTACCAACCCATTAGACCTGCTGAAGCAGAAAGCAACCTGCTCTATTTTTGGCTCAAGCAGACTAAGGTGCTGCCAGCTATTTATCCAGCACATGATGCTACTTATGCAGTGATTAGTCACACCCAGGTTACTCAGAACCCCACCAACCTCTCCATCTGTTTCTGGTGTTTCTCTTCCCGAGCCTGTGCCTTCATCTGCTGCACCTCAATGGTGTCCGGTTTGCGTCTGCGCATGTAGAGCTCGTGGTTCCCCATGCAAAGTGCCAGGATCCGCTTGTTAATCCGTAACCGAGGGGCATAGAATACAAAGTCCTTGGGACAAGAAAAAGGCAGCATTAGACCTGTTCTTCCAGCATAAGAAGCCCCCTTGTGTATGCACTATGCTCTCAAGACCCCAAGCTTTTTAGAGCTGCCAGCCAGCTTTTCCTAATAATGTCTCATTCATTGCTGGTGGCAGTTAGACATTTCTTTCTGGAATGGATTTTAACCTGACAAACACACCCAGGGCAGGAGCACCCAATGTGCCATTCCAGTGTTCTGGGTTTCACTGTAACACACCCCTAGCACCAAGCACACAGTGTCTCAGCATCACTATTTCATTACAAACACCAGCAGGGCTGGTTTACCGGGCACACCAAGTCCCTGGCTTCTCCCACCTTCTTTCTCACTTCAATAATCTGTACAATAGCCTGGCCAGCCACACTGAATATAATGTCTTGGCTTATGCCAGAAAGAGTGTTGAATGTTACAATCAATGGATAAATAATTTTGCTCTGTTAAAAAGGAACAAGAGCAGCACGGAAATGCTTTCAAGCAGCAATGGAACGAGAATGACCAGAAGAACAGAAGGTACTAGCTAGCACAGGAAGTTCTTAGGCCTTAAAGATGAAAGCAATTACATTTAATATAAATTTGAAAGGAAAAAATAAAACTTCCAGTCTACTCTACAGAATGACCTAAAGCTTCTGCTTTAAGTAAGGTGAAAATCTTCAAAAAATCATCCCACACACTATTAGGGAACAGGTTGCAAAGGAAGCATCCACAGCTAACAGAGGTACCTTAGATACCTAATTGTATTATTAGAGAATCTGAACAGTCTTAGGAGAATCAGAAACCCTAAGCAAAGAGCTACTCCCTTAAAAGCTTAAGCTTATCCTAAATTTCTACCCTCTTAGCCAGAAAAAAGTCATATCTACAATCTGACAGCCCTGAACAGGTCTCCCTGCTTACATCAGCATTAATGGCATTGATGAAAAGATTCTGAGAAAAAAAACCCAAAATCCCCCAAAACCAAACCCATAGAAACGATTCAGCTAAGAAGCTGAAAGTTCAATAGCTTAACATGAATCTTGCTTCTTACTGGTGCTTTCTTGTCAATAGGCTTAATAACAAATTTCTTGTCATTGAATGAGATATTTCTAATCTCACTCCAAGGGAATCCAATTTTCGGTGTTAGCCTGCAGAAATGGGAAGCAAAAAGAAATAAGAGAGCCCAAAGTCATTCCAAATTCTTGACTTAGAATATGAAGCTCAAAATTACACCAAATCCACCCTTGTATTTCAGTGTTCATATGGTAGTTGATATCAGCAGTCAAAATTAGTCACACAGATGAAATATAAACATAAGAAGCAGTTTTTCGATCCCACTTTTTTTTGTTTTCTTAAATGAAAAACTGGAATGAAGAACTGGAGAATGCATCTATTGCAGGAAGACTAGGGATACAAGTGAAACTATCTTGAAAAGATTTGCCAATTTTTGTATTTGTTGGTCCAAAGAAGCACACTTTATGGATTATTCTGTCAATGTCAAAAAACACAGCCAAGAATTATACAGAAACTGTGGATTTTAGTTAAAGATTTGAATTCCAGAAGAGACTGATTTTGAATGACTTTATATTGGAAAAGAGCTGAAGGCCATGATGAAGAGAGAGGGGTTTATTACCTATCATTCTGCTCATAAATGTTGAGTCCAAGAGCATCTACACCTAGCCAGAGTTCAGAGCCTTTCTTGTTTTTAATGCTGAAGTAGTTCACACCATACATTTCCAGATCCTGTGCGATTTTCAGGTACTCCAACACAGCATCTTCTCTGCAGCATGTAAAAAAAAAAGAAGATATTCTTTTTTGAGTCTTTAAGCCATTAGAGCAAGAAGGTGCTATCTTCCCACGTGGACAGAACAGCAACAAGCTGGCAAGGGTTCTAAGCATCACTCTAGCAGATAATTACAAACTGCAAACTCAGTCTTGTTTTACTAAGAACAGGCAGCTGATGTGGACCAGCAAGAGCAGAGGCACGTGAACCTAGCTATTCTGAGCAAAATAACCTAAACAATGCTAACTTATACTGAAGCAAGTCACAGATTTTTTTATGCATTTGTACATTACACAACAGCACTACTTTAAATATAGCAGTTTCACACTGCATCAGTTACCTGATCATTCCTCGATGTTCCTCATGCCACACCTGGATCCTCTCCTCCCACTGGTCCTTGTTAAGCTTGTGCTGCTCCAAAACCCTAGGAAGGGTATACATGGGATGTTTAAAACCAAGCACTACATATATCCACACACACAATCACATCACTCTCTAATAATGCTTCATTAAATACTGCATTGGCATCAGAGTTCCCCCACAAAAATATTCCAAGAAATAGAGTTTTTTTTAAAGGATAGATAGAGACACAATAGTCAGTATTCAGACTTCTAACAAATGACAAATTTTATTCAGCTTTGCTTCTCCTTGTAGTATTATTTTGTTTTGGAGCTTCTCTCACTAATTCTGATTAGAGTTTCAGAGTAGCAATAGGAAGTTTAAGCTCTTAATTGAATACTAATCTAAACGCTCAAAGTGGCACTAGGCTGTATTTTATTGTGAGCATTGCAATCAAAACACTCCCTACATTAAAAACAAATTTAAAAAATCACAAACCCTTGAAGACAGAGAATGTCTAAGACTATCCAGGTTCACTTGCCTTTGTGGGAGCAGTTTATCACTAGCAAGGTAGCCAGATTTGTGCACATCTTTGTTGAAGTCTCCATATTTGGACTGGACAGCATAAGAAGCCAGAAGGACAGCTGTTTCTGGAGGACAGTAAATGTCATCGTTCAGAATTGCCTCCTTCACTTGGAGAAAGAAAAGGCGCTGTGTGATGTCCTGGATCAGCTCTTCTGCCACATCCTCTGGGTAGAACTTGGCACGGAATTTGAAAAGCAGCGGGCTTTCTTTACGTACATCCTGTGCTGTTACCTGCAACAGAGGTAGCAGATTTTAGAGCCTATATACCAAGTGAAGGGGAGCAGTTTACAAACAGGAAGATAAGCATGCACTAGAAAAATCTTCTCTTCTCCAATGCAGAAGGAGAGTGGGCAGAAAAGCAAGGATTTTCAATTACTTACTGCTAAATACCTCATCATTTCTCCCTGCTGGACTTAAACAAGCCAGCAATAATGACTAGTGGTAGCTCAGTTACTTTCCAGTAAGCATCCAGTACAAGATGCTCACATGAGCATGACACCAGCCGTTTTACCAGGAAGGGTAAGAGATCTGGCCTGGTAACAAACAGAGCTAGATGCAGGACCAGGTCAGACACCACAGCTCTCCACACCCCGGGGAGGGAGTGTGTGGACACCACAACACCAACTCACTGATCTTGCAGTACTTGAGGTGCACGGATAGGCAAGAACAGATCCCTGACAGAAGTATGGAGACTGAATTTGCCCCTGCCCCCTCAGAGAAGGGAACAAGGACAGGCAAAATCTTGGAGCAAACTTACCTTTTTGTTCAGTTTTAGCCATGTTGAGAAACCCTTGGTGTCTTGATACTGAAGTCCAAAAAACCAGACCTCTCTCAAACCAATTGTCTTGACAACCTGAAAGAAAGGTTTTTATTAGCAAGATCCACAGATGAACTAAACTTACCAGTGGCTGAGAAAGTGTTAGAGGTAAGTTCAGATAAAGACAGATGGTGGCCTGACCACCTGCCTCTCCTGCTGCAGTGCACAGAAAGATAATTTGGGCATCTAAGAGGTCTTAAGTAGATGTGTGTAATATTCTTTCTTCTCCTTCAGCTCTTTAAGGCTTGTTGCTATTTATAACAACAGCTGGGATGTTATTCTTTTCAGCTACTTATAAGCCAACATGTATAGCCAAAATACAATGCAACAGCTCTGACAGGTTTAGTAACTGCAAGGAATGAGGAACACAGCTCCATTTTCAGGTACACCCCACACTTACCATGCAAATGTACTATTCCTGGGCAAGTCACGAATCACCCTGCTAAGCTGTGCTGCTTTAAGGTTTGTTTCTACTCCACTGATAGCCATAGACAGGCCTTTCATACAGCTCTTTACTGAACAGCACCATTAAGAGGAAGTGCAGAGGCAAAATTCATATGCTATCCCTCGTGCCAGGACAAAGAGCCAACACAGACATTAACTACACCACTATGTAAGCTCTCTATGTAGTTACTTCCCTAGCACACCAGGCATGCCATGTAAATATGAATTAAGAAGGCTTTAAAGACGTGTTGTGGCAAGAGACAAGAGCCTCATGGTGGGACAGCAAGACTACTGCAGTACAGTGCCACTGTTGGTTAAAAGGAGGGGGAAGTTTCTCCAAAGCCTGATTGCTGTCAAGACATCCTCCTTTGTTCTCTGAAAAACCTGGGACATGCCACAGGGTGCAGCAAATCTACACAGTGAAGCTCTCCCCACACATCCCTCCTGAAGACCCAGGAGTTAGTCTCATACTGGCAAACAAGGTACCTACTGCTCATGTCCATTACTGGACAAGAAGGGGGAAGGAAGAAGATAACTGTCTTCAGGTTGACATGGTTCCTAAAATACAACACTGTCAGCTATTTTTACATACCATTCAACTCAGGCTCGCTCAAAGCTTCCCCCTTTCAAAGGGGCTGACACAGATGCAGAGACTGAAAATTGCCCTGTGAAAACCAGCTGCCAGGTCAGGTGATTATAATTTTGTAATTATAATTTGTAATTTGTGTACCCAAAGGTACACTCTGTTCCCTTCTGATGCGGTCCCTACTTTGGCAAGATACAACACCAAAGACATAGGTTCCCCACAAACACATCACTAATTAGATTGTTTAGGGCCTGGATCAGACATTTCTTCTGGGCTTTCAAAAGCAGCATTAGGGCCTTTGTTCCTTTCAGGCAGAAAAACCAAATGCAGTTTTCAGCAGAGGCATGCCATTGGTGGCACACACAGAGACAAAACCTACACTAGTAGTCCATGTACACCAACCCACTGGGGTTCCTGAAATTATTCAGCCCGTCCTTGCTTGAACAAGAACTGGAGAGCTGGGCTACAGCCCCTGCAGATTCAGGGGAATGTAAATCCCTTGTGCATCACACAGCAGGATGCACACAGCTGAGGAGGCTTTTGGAGAAGAATCAGGGTTTGCTATGTACATGCAGTTTTGGACACTGCAATATAAGAAAGTTATTAATCTCTGATATTAAGATATTAGAGAGGGTCCAAAGGGGCAATGAAGATGAAGGGATTTGAGGAGAAGCCATATGAAAAGCAGCTGAAGGCACTCGACCTGTTCAGCCTGGAGAAGAGGGGACTCAGAAAGGACCTCATCACAGTCTACAACTTCCTCATGAGGGGAAGAGGAGGGGCAGACACTGATCACTTTCCTGTGGTAAGCAGTGACCAAACCCAAGAGAATGGCCTGAAGTTGTCAGGGAATGTTTAGGCTGGATACCAGAAAAAAAGATTCTTCACTCAGAAGGTGGTTGGGCACTGGAACTGGTTCCCCATGGAAGTGGTCACTATACCACTCCTGATAGAGCTCAAGAAACATTTGGACAACACTCTCAGGAGCCTGGCATGATTCTTGAGGATGGTCCTGTGCAGGGCCAGGAGTTGAATGCAATGGTCCTTGTAGGTCCCTTCCAACCCAGCATATTCTGTGATTGGAAGCAGATGGTTCAAGGAGGGGAAGAAAGGCTGTCCTAGAGCCCAAGAATAGCTCTGTTCTTGGAAGCATTAACATATGAATGGGATGGAAGCTCCTCACTCGACTGCATGGGTCTGCTTTCCTCTCTTCCACTTGACAGCAGCTTATGCCTGGGAATTCAACAGGCTGGGCTGCCAGCAAGCAGCTGAAAAGCTCCACACTGTGGTCCCACACAAAAGGACTTTTATTCCACAGCAGAAGCCTGCACAGCAATAGCAGAGACAAACATGAGCTGGGGGCAGAGAAGAGGGGAGACAGCACAGCACCCACCATCACAGTCCCAAGCTGCCACTGAACTAAGGCAGGCAGGATAGTCCTCCTCCTTCCTCAGCTTTAGCAGGCTGTTTAGTTCCATTTAGCAAGGGGAAAAGCATGAAAAAGAAACAGCTTTCTACAGCTGCAAGGAATCTGGCTGGCAGCAGCATAATTATGTCTGGGGGTGTACAGCATTTGGAGCCCTAATGAACTGTGAGATGTTCCAAAAAGCAAACAGCTACTGGCAGTGGTTACAGATGGAGAGGGGCTGGCACAAAGGATGGGAGAATAGTGAGTACTGTTTAACACAGACCACAGTACTTAAATACCTAAAATCTCCACTCTCATCTGGAGAGCAGCATCTTTTTTTCATGCCAGGGAGAGCATTATGCCAATCCCTGGGTCTTGTTTAGCCTGCTGGATAAAGCTCGGTTTACAATGGGCAACAGATTGAATTCAGCCTTAAAATCCAGCTGCCCCATGGTACCTTGACCAGCTACTACAAAACTCTTAAACCTTTAGTTTAAAATTCTACTCAGTAAGCCATACTGAGGTAGGGAAAAAGGTGCCTTTCTGGTGACTCACTTCATCCTCTGCACAAAGTCTAAGCACAAATTAGTAGGGTTTTTTAACTTATGTTCAGAGAGCAAACAGATCTTCCAGGTAACCTTTTCTCACACTCCTCCTTACTCTGTGTTTTCTAGGTCTGCATGATAATTCTTGCCCTTCCCATCTGCACTCACCCAGCTCCCTCTGAACTAAGACCTTGCTACTGGGTGCTGCTCCACAGCAGAAGAGGGAGCCATAAGCAGCCTCTTAAATGCACATTTTAACATCAAAATAATGACTGAAAATGCCTGTCATTCTCAGCCCAGGAAACACACCACTACAGTGGCAAACAAGTACAGATTCTGATGAAAGGACTATTTACACACAGCACCAAACATGCAAGCAGAGGAAAAGGCGTTCCACTTGGATCATGTTCCTGCATCAAAAGCCAAATTATCTCAGGCTATATCATGGTACAAGTGCCTTGAATGCTGCCCTAGTTAAAGGTGAAGTAGGTCTCTTTCTACAACAGGTATGTCGAGTACATCTGAGAGAAAACTGCCAGCTAACCTTATTGCTGGAGGAGCTCTGAACTGGTGCCACACCTGCAGTTTCACATGCCAGTCAAAAACAATTTAGAATGTGGTCTTCCAGATACCCTAACTTAGTACACAAGATATGCTCCATCTACAGTCACAAATATTCAACTCTTCCCCCTCCTTTTAGCTGGTGGATGTACTTCTAATTTTCCCTTCCAAAGTGCTAAAATGCCAGCGTGCTAAACTACAGGACCTTTCAAGTTTTTGTAGTTACTGCAGTTTGCCATTGACATCTTTAGCAACAAGCAGTCCATTTTTGGTTGGAACTACTGCTTTTCTAAAAGTCAGAAAGTTTCCACATGTTCCTGTGAAATTTGAGACACACTTCCATACCACTCAACCACAAGCCTTCATTACAGGAACTAGAGTTCTGGGGTTTGCTGGGGCAACCAGTCACTATCCTAAGACTTGCAGCTTTCTACCATGAAACTGCCTTAGTGAGTTTTGATTTTGGTGCTTTCACCTAGTGGATTAAGTGTTCCAGAGCCACTTCCTATGTGTTTAAACACTACTAGGTAGGACCTTACCAAGGCTAAAGATTTCTCTTACACTCTCCCTCCTCAAAAAGCTTAGTTTGCAGGCATGAGACACCAACCACCTTTATCCCAAACACAGCTCAACTCAGATGGAGTTACTCAAAATTTAAGAGGGGTTTGATCAGCGTGTGCTGTAAGCTTAAGCAGACATGAAAGAAATCTGACAAACTGGTACTCTACCAAACTACTAAATTCACTGCAGCAGATAAACAAGAAGGAAGCTGCTAAGCATTACCAAGATTTCTAGCTGCACAACTACCTTGGTGGCCATGCAGATAGAAAAGTAAAGCAAGACAAACCAGGGCACACAAACTCAGAATCTGAGGAGATCTGGCTCTTCATGAAATCTGAAAGAACCTTAAGAATTAAAAAGAAAATTAAAAAAAAAATCCCCCAACACACATTCCATGTATATGACTCAGTGGTGAACATAAAATACAGCATCAGTGACCACATTTAAAGTGTGCAGGGATATGCTTATTGTTATAATTTTAATCCATATATAAGTGCACATTTCTATTACAAGCTTAGTTTTGACCACAAAAGCTCACAATAATGAGGAAAAGCATCTTCAGAGGGTTAACCACATGTTTTTAAAGCTTGAAGTGATAGCTACTGAAGTTTCTCATGTCACATTTTCTTTAACCTGTGACTTGTCTACATGGCTCTTAATTGGACAGAAACCACCTTTAAGGAGATTGGATGCTCAATGATTCAACTACAATCAATTTACCCAAGAAAACTAAGTTTGAGAGGCAAAAGAGTGGAGAGACGATTTCAAAGCTCTCCACAGCAACAAGTAACCACGAAGTTTCACCAGACAACAGATTAATCTTTTATGTGTAGAAGCCATACAATGCAAAGGACTGCTTTGGTTTACTGACTGCTCTCCAGACCAGCTGCACTTCAGTCCAACACAGAAAAGGGTCAAAGGAAGAAATCACTGTATCAGTGCCTGTGCTCTGCATCCCCAGGAAAGCAGTATTTCAAGGTACCTGGGAAGTAATCAGGCCTATGGGATAAGCAGCACCCCTGACATGCATTGCCCATCCTTGAGCTTTTCTTTAAATCCATCACTGGCAGATGAGGAATGGGAGCAAAGTTAAAGTTCTTGCTGGCCAGTCAGTAAGTGCTGGAGTTCAGCAGTTGATGTTAAGAGGTGCATCAGCAAAGCTGCAGAAGACAGACAGTACAATTCTGCTTCATTTAATCCAGGTTTTGTCCATGCACAAGCCTAAGATATTTAAGCTAAAGCTCAAAGATGAGGGAATAGGAAGAGCTCTGGTATAAATCATGATGTTACTGCACATGTATATCAGTTCAGTGGCATTTCTACAGCCAGCTACTTTGGGGCAGAAACCACTTCCTACAAAGCAGTGAAGCATCTGCATTGTTCTGTCACTACAAAAATTCACTTTGAAATTTAACCAAGCAGGAAAGAGGAAGACAGGAACATTTCTACCTCATGCCCATTCACATATTA
Source organism: Argya squamiceps (assembly GCA_037834095.1). NCBI lineage: Eukaryota > Metazoa > Chordata > Aves > Passeriformes > Leiothrichidae > Argya > Argya squamiceps. The sequence continues at coordinate 6,661,920 of JBBMKD010000194.1, forward strand.
TTACTATGTAAATTTAGATTCAAAAGCTTTTCTCTCCTCATTAAGCTAAAACCTAGCTACAAGCTTTCCAAAATCTTCTGAATCCTATTCAGAGTGGGTCAGAATCGTGTGGCATAATACATTTATCTACCTTCATAAACAACAGGTGAAAATAAATACTGCCTAAATGTTACTGAGCAAAGGCAGCAGACTGCACCAAGGTAGCCATGCAGCTAAAAAGCTTGGTAATGCTTAGCAGCTTCCTTCTTGCTCAACTCAGAACTGACTGTTCAAACTGAAAGGGTACCCCAGGGCAAAAAGATGCTGGGTATCTTAAAATTTTTCTGTACAAGAGTCAAAAATCAGGTTTCACACCAGAAGTTAAAGTCCTGCAACAGCAAAACCATACATCTTCTTTGTAGAGGAGCTCTCCTTTCCCTCAAAAAAGCACTGATGAAAGCAGATCTTTTCCCAGCACCAGCATTGTGCAGAAAATACTAGATTATCAAGACCAGGGGCACAGCACAGCTTAAGAGAGACAAAAAAATAAACAGAAGTAACTTTGTTCTTATGCACCCCATCATGGGACCCCAGACAACCTAAGGATGGAAACTGAGGCAGAGTGAACAATGACCAGCCAGAGGGCAGTCACAGTGTCAGCAGGGACAACAACATTGGACTATCCCTTTGCAGGAACCAATACACACAAACACCTCAGTCATGTGAAAGATATTGGATATGTAACAGCTGACAATACATTTAGAGGTCTATCTCTTTCCTAAAGGAAACTAGTTTTATGTCAACCAGATCTTTTAGAAATAACAAATGTTTAAAACTAGCTTCAGACACCTTTTTTCTCCCCTCCATTTCCAACTACACCTACAATCCAGTTTAGGTGAAGTAAGCACTACCTCAACTTAGAAACTCAGTTCTGCAACTGTTTTCTCCCTTGGCAAAGTGTTTACTGTATAAAAAGCAAAACAAAACTTCTGTTTAGACAGGTGCTGTGTGAAATACACTGAAGGGAGGAAAACGTGCAGCTGTTCAAGAGCATGACAAAGGAGTGAAATCAATTACTACACACGAAGAGCTGCCATACTGGAAACATGACTGGATGCTTCTCAGAGAAACTGATGAAGCCCAAGTCTGCCAGCAATGTCAGTTTGCAGCAGAGATGACTGAAAATATATTGTGCAGATTAAAAATATTACTGATACGAGTAGTATTGTTTCTCAGCACTTGGTGCTTTGCTTGGATAATAGCAGAAGCCACATATTGAAAAATAATTATGGGAACTATCCACATGAAGAACACCCCCTTCAAAAAAAGAAAAAAACCACAAAAACAAAACCAGTTCACTTTTTGATAAATTTGGGGACATGTCACCTCAGCTTCATTAGTAAACATTCTCATGAACCAACTGTGGCAGACTTCCGTGTTACACACATGGATTCTGGACAGAACTTGGCTTTCACTTTTATCAATCCACACCTGTCAGATCTGGGACCACACAGGGCTAAGATATGCAGGAGCTACTACATAATAAGACAGACAGCTGAGAACTACACTGCAATTCAGAACTTTTTTGAAAACCTTTCTATTTTTTCACATTATGAAAGGATGTTCTTTCACTAAAGCTTTGGGACTCACTCCATTTCAGGGCTGGGCTGCAAAGAGCAATATATCATCTAGTGTTGAATCATCCAGCTGAGTACAAGAGAAAACAGTAGTTTGTGGTTAAAGATCTAAAAAAATATCTATAAAAATTTAAATTATATTTGCTGGCCCTAAATGAAATAGCTGACTTCAGTGGGTGAATCCCTTAATTTTCTCTCTTCTTTATGATAGCTACTATGTAAATCTGACCCCAGAATGCTTAGCTCTATTGAACCACACCCAAATCTGATATATCTGGTCTGGCAGTTCTCTCATCTTGTCATTAGTCCAAGATTCAATTTGCATATCTTTGAGCTATGATTTTACTGTTCCCCTTTTTCTCCAAGGAGCAAATCTATGGCAAATTACAGCAGAGAAACACATTGGAGCCTGTAAAAGTTTCACCCCCTGCAGCTGATAATGTCTGTCCTCTGCTGCTCCAGCTTTGGGCTGCCTCTCTGCTTCTGTTTGGGCCAAAGCAGCAGGAAATTTGCCTACCCAGTGAAAGCAGGGGAAGGCTGAAGTACGCCTTGCAGACAGCCCAATGTAGTATCACTGGTTCACTGCTCTTAAGGTTTCCCTCAGGGCTTGGTGGGAGTACAGAATGTCACTTTATCTGCACTTAAAGGTTGCAGCAGCATTTGAAACCCACCTAAGCTTCTCCTGGTTTAGAGACCAACTACACTCTGGAATCAATTACACAATTGACTTGCAGGTAAGTCAAGCAAAAATAGCTTACTAGGTCCCCCATAAGACTTTTGTTACAAACTAAGACTGCAGATATCTACTGCTTTCCAGTTACTATTATTATGAGCCACAGCACCAATTCAGTTCACTAGAAGTAATAGCTCCTAACTCAATCTTGCAGATTAAAAAATGCAGTGGTGCAGATTAAAAAATGCAGTGGTTTTGGAAAAAAGGTACAATTTCTAACTGTGCTGGGTTCTTTTCAAGCTATTACATATAGTGATACTCAATCTTTGAAGTCCTTTAGAAATTATTTCCTGTTGCCTCAATAGAATTACAATGTCTTTATGATGTTTATATCTTCTGCAGCACCATTGCTTACCTGATCAAAGAGTTGTTTCCCTGTGGTGTTGGGCTGGATGGCAAACTCCAGCTCAGCATCCATGGTGGTAACACGCACACTGATCTGGAAGACAGAAAAATGCATCATTACAACACGTGCTCCAAGTGATGCTTTCAATAATGAACATGAACACCTGCCCAGGACCTGGAAGCAGCTCTCAAGTCTCCAGAAACTTCACTGCCAGCAGTCACAAAGTCATCTACTCTGCCAGCATGGCACTCACAGTTTTCCTGCAGAATATACCTTCCCTGTTTTGCAGTGTTTTTATCCTCTCTGGCCCTACAAATATTCACTTGTACTGACACACATGAGAGGCATATACATCTTAAGAATTTTAATTTCCAGAGTAGAACATTCTGGTGTCTTTCACAAAAGCAGAGATGTTCCAAAACTTGGTGCACACAAGAAGACATCCAATCCCTTTTGTTTGAAGTGTGAACATCAAGGAAGTTCCCAGAAACATTAACAACTCAGTCTGCCACAGAAGGCTGGTCAATAGTAACAGTATGCTCCCAGTCTTTGTGAGTATTTGGAGAAGTTGTGAGGCACAATCCCTGTCATGCTCCAGGGGCTGTGGGTATGAAGCAGACAGGATGCAAGGATGCCCTCACAGGCTAAGATAAAAGGCTGTATGCTGAACATGAGAACACTTCCCATAGCAGCAGAGCTGCCAATACTGCTTTCCAATTCTTTCAGAGGGTTGAAAGACTTCTAAAAACTGCAGAAATTGTTTAGGTGTTATTTAAAACTGCAATCAAAATTTCACGACTATACTAGCCTTAGATGCAAGATGACAAATGGTCTTCCAGAAGAAATGTTATATGATGCACTATTTTGACAGGAATGTCTCACCAACATATTTTCACTTGTGGCTTGAAAGTGGCAAGGAACTGCAGCAAGGGAGTTAGCAGCTTCATCCCACAGAAGCAGGAAGAAATATACACATCTTTCACTTCTCATGAAGCAAGTTAAACAGCAGAGGCATTTCACCTCAAATGCTAGTGTGAAACACTGCTGATCCCATTCAAAACTCCTGATAATTACTGGGAAACATGATTTAGATGCGTGGGGCTAGACAGAAACAGTCCTGGCCTGAAAGCAGATGCCTTAACTTTAGGCCAGGGAAAGTGAGGTCTGAGAGTACACCAAGCTGCCTGAGAATCCAATTCTATTTGCATGCCTATCAACTCAAAAAGGTAAAGATATTTCATAATTTTTGAACACAAGTGGCACATATTAAAACAACCTTATTTAAAATATTTTTCCATCAAAGCAAAGGTCTAAGGCTCGAAATTGTACAAGATACTCACAATGCACCAAACCCCAGCACACAGGCCTTGCATTAACAGTTCTCTCTCTGGACAACAGTCATTTACCTCAGCAAATCCTAATTTTTTTTGCTAATTTCAGTGCAATCAATCCTATTAGTACACTCCACCAGGCTTCCAGTGGTGAGGGGTGGAGGTAATTACACTGTTAACAGCTTTAAGAACAACTCAAAAGTCATATTTGGACTACAAGCTAACTGCATGACACAGGAGACCAAAAAAGCAAGAGTAATCAGAGAAATATTCAAGGAACCACATAATACCAATATGATCACAGTTCTGATTCTGGTATTTCTACCAAAAATATGTACAGATTTCACATCTTGTTTACTAAGAAACCAGACTGCAAGAGAACTAGAACCAGGTTTTTTTTTCCCAATAAGCAAGAAATGTTCTGCTAGTTCAATCTAGGTAAGTGCCAAAAAGAGATCACCAACTATAAAAAATACTTTTTGAGGTTTCCCAAAAAGCCTGCTTCAGACTAGGCACGCCACTATTTTGACCTTGAGATCTACTTGAGATAAACCTAAAGGTTTTCTTGTTTTAAGTTAATCTAAAAATTCTTTAAGGTTAAAGGTAGGTTTAGCATAGCTAAGCTGAAGTATACAAGTTGAAGTTCTAGCTGTTTCATGCAAAAGGAATGCTATTTAAACAGTACTAGAACAAAGATATCATGAACAAGTATATCAGGAATAAGTTGGTTTTGAAGCCCTCTAAACCTTCTGACACAATGTCAAACTAAGGCAAAACCATCCCACAGAAGCAGCAAGGAAAGCACAAATGGCCTAAATTCATAAGAACAAAGTTGTGCTTTTTTTTTTTTTAATTGGCAGCTTTCAATAGCATGCAGTTGCCCTTAAGTTCTCTTAGTGTACACCTTCCCAAAATTATTCTCTTTGAATCCTAGACCTTGACAATGGGCTAATTTCATGGTGCTTTGGTGAAACAAGAATCTGGCTACTTCCTAACAGGGCTGAACGCTCCCCAAAACAGCTTTGCTACTTACACTTGGAAGCAGACTCTTCCAGCAGAAAGAGTGCTGGTTTGTAAGCCTGATTCACCCAGCATAGCCACCATGAGACCAAAGCTGTCCATAATCTACATTCAGGTGTAAGAAAGGTTACATTAAATGAGCCATTAAGTTACACCTTATGTATTTCTAGCTTGAAGTATTTCCTGTTCACCTAAAGCATTAATGTATCAGCTACCATGAAAGAAAATAGTCTTTGCTCCACTGTTTATGGACAAAGCACACTAGCTACTCTTATCTGATATCTGCATGGATGATTAAGAGCCAAATATCTGAGCACCAGAAAACAGAACTGAAACATCTGTGGCACTGCTTTGCAACTTGTGCCTAAATAGCTCTTTAGAACAAATCACACCCTAACATTTAAAATAAAGCTGCTTCACTCTCAGTCACTTAAATGCCCTTAAGTTATCTGACCCAATATTATCCTTTAATTAGTACATTCAATAGGAAGACTTACATATTTCACTCTCCCCCCACCCCACCCCCAGAGGCCCCCTGTGCTCAAGATGAGTAACAACCTAAAGTTTAGGAGCAGAAAAGTCTTGAATGGGTCGGCACTTGCAACCTCAGCCTCGTCTGAGAGAGCAGAAGCTGAGATACCACAGGAAACAGGCTTGTTCTTTGTAGAACCACACCCCGGTAGTGCAGTTTCCCCAGCCAAACACGGTTTTAACACATTCAACAACACACTGCTGTGAACTGTCAGCAGAATGAGCTGGGGAGAGGGCACATCCTGGGCTGTGCCAATGACATTTTAACCATTAGTTTGAACCATCAGTGATAATTTAATACTTGGCTGAGAAGCCAGTTTGCTATAAAATTGAGCTTTGTTAAGGCTCACTGGTGTGAAAACAACACACAAAGACATTTTTCCCCATATACTACCAAGCCAGGGTGGTTTTGTTTTTCCAGTTCACAACAACTGGCTCAGAGGGAGGTTTCTACCATTTCAGGTGGTGGGAGGCACTGATCCTAATGCATTCTGCCTGCAGCTCAAACAAGCTACAAAAAGATCTACAGACTGCTATAATCTCTACAGACAAGTACGTGCCAGGCACAGCATGCTTATCTTCTTTCTCCTCATTTATTTAAAGTCTCACTTTAAGTAAAACCACTTTACTAAGGTATTCATAGCCTTAGTATGAGTACTGACCAACACAAATGTTACACACAGGAATAAAAATGCCATAGCAAAACAAAGCCAACACTATGCAGCCCCATCATAATTTAACCTCATTTGCTTGGCTCCTTGAGAGTTACCCCACCAAAGCACTTTTAAACCATTTATCCATCTAGTTTACTACCAGTGATTATTCTAAGAGAAGCCTCAAGATTCATCAGCATTAAGCTATTATATCGTGTATTTCTAAACGATCTAATAAGGTTTTCCTAGGTTTGAGAGCTGGCATAAGCCTTGGCATGCTTATAATTTGGGTTGCAAACAGAAATAAATGTCAGTAAGGTATCTGACTTGGATTGCTGAGCATATACAAATTTAGCTCTGTCAGCCCAGACAGGTAAGGTGCACACTGCTGAGAGATGTGCAAAAGAAAGATATTGCATGCCAGTGATTTAATCAGAAGGTCTAGTGGCAGCACTCATCCCTGAGGATACTACCCTCCTATTCCAAATATTCTGTTACTAAACATCTATCAAACTTTCAACACTCAGGAGGTGTTTTTAAAAAGTTTACTGGATTTCATCAACAGATTTATCAAAAGTACTATCCTAAGGCAGTAACTTATACTCAAACTCTACATTACAGACTCAAACTCTAATTACAGCAATTAATTGAATTTATTCATCATAGCATTTATAATATCCCTGCTGCAGCATGCAAACATTTGCAATTCTCTAAATTCTACTTGGAATCTTAAAGTAACAGAAATTTATTGTAGTAGCTGGCCCCACAATAGTCTTTTGTCTTTCCATCATCATTTAATATCCTCTCATATGAACACTATATTAAATGCTTCCAGACGCCATTTTGCACATTGCAAGAACATTCAACCATCACATTTCAGCAGGCAAAATTATACCCACTAAATTTAAAAAAACATGCCAAAAAAAAGTGCCCATATTTAACTGATTCTTTTCATAACAGCTACAGGAAAGAGACAGAAAACTAGCAACCCTTCCTCTTCTCTATTTGGGGAATTACCATAGTTCCACCAGTCTAAGCATTGCTAAAGCTTGCCACTGCCAGAGCACATTAAAGAGCTTCCTGCTGCCAAGGACAGTATTGTCAAGTGTGATACCTCCTGCACAGACAGAACCTCTTGCTGGAAGAGATACTCTTCCAGCCCCAGAGCAGCTGCAGCCAAAGAAAGCTCCCTTAGACCAGCAAAAGCTTTCTGAAGGCACATGCCACCACTACACGCCTCCTCCCATGGTGTTCAGCAGTCTGCAAGAGACACTTCACAGACAGTGGGACCAGGCACCTATCTGCAGCATCTTTCCAGGTATTTTAATATTGCCTCTACACCTTCAAGTCTTACTTTCTGCCCCACTGTGATTCCAAATAAATTTTACTAGCAGCTGTAATTGTCAGGTATCTTCCAGGTCTCTGAATAAGTCCTCCTGATAGCGTGCTATAACAAAACCCTGAGATGAAAATGTGTAGCAACATATGGCAGGACAAACAGGAAAGACTAATACTGTCACGCTCAGTAACGGATGTATTGCTTGTGCTAATGCCCCAGGGCATTGAGCAGCACCAGAGGGAGAAAAGACAATTCTGTTTGTCACAAGTTGAGACAGTAATAGAGTACTAGGAAATTCATGTCAGAATAATAAGTGGAGTCAGCACAACAGAGTATCGACCTCTACAAAACCCTGACCCTGAGCTAAAGCTTCTTTCCTCCCTGAGTTTCCTGTATGCAAGGAAGCTGTTATACCCTGCTGGGCTGGAGGCTTCAAGCTTCAGATATTTCCTGCTTCCCAGATTCAAGCCACCAAGCGGACTATTTCTGGAGAGTGTAACATAGGGAAAACTTATACTTTATTGCAAATTTGACTGTGTACAGAACAGAAGCAAGCTCAATTATAAAGAAATTCCAGATCAACCTTTATAACCGTTGCACTGAAAGGCACCAGCTTACCCAGCAGTTACTCCAAGTAAAAGTACTAGACCAATACCATGCACCAGTTCCAACAGGTCTGAACTGGGAAGCACATCAAATCCAGCTGGAGTTGCACCAACTAAGCTCTCATAAAGCACCTCAATAATCTGAAAATGTGCCCAGTTGGGGCTTTTAGCAAGATTAGCAGCAATATAGTAAGTTTAACAAGTGTCCTCCCCCTGTTCCTCGGAACATGCAGGTGGATTCTGGAGTACAAGTGCTCTGCAGTGCTGCACTTCCCTTCCCACCACACTGGTCAGCCAACACGGGCCCACTGCCAGCACAGCAGAGCTTTGCATTGCCCTGGAGAGGAATCAGAGGTGATGCCCCACACCTCCAGCACCAGCCATACTCACAGACATCTGGCTCCTTCCCCAGTGCCAGCACCCTCCTGAAACAGCCCTGGGTCCTCTGTGTCAGGGGGAGGCTGGGATCGGGTCATGTGAAAGTGCTTGCAATTTCTCAAAGGATTACACTTAATTAACCAAGCCCCCTTCCAGCAGTCTTAAAGGGCCTTTTCATACCTCTAAGCTCATCAGGGAACAGAACAGGAGCAGGGACACCCAAGGCACCACACTGCAGACACCAGAGAGAGGTTAACCCTCCCAGCAGCTCCTGGGAGCTTCCCAGATCTCTCCACCAGCCCCATCCTGCTCTGCTGGGGACACAGAACTTCTCATTTGTCTGGAGCACAGGGCAGGCAGTAAGTCCACAGAAGGCATCCCATCCCACCCCACTATTTGAAGAAAGTTACCACACAAGGAGAAAGCTTCCCATGGTACTTCTGGTACCAGTGAGCCAGAAGTAGTACTTACATCCTAAGAGTATGTGGCTTTCTTTTGGTACCTCAGTACAGCCTGTAGCAGGAATGCACCTTTTAAAGCATCCCTAATGACTTTAGCATGAAGCCTGAAGATAGAGAGCAGTGAAGGTGCAGCAGCTGCCACCACCCAGCTTCACAAACCTCTCTTGTGAGCAACAGCAAGCCTGGTTGAGGAAGAATTCAGGCTAAATCTAACTAAATTTGTGCTCACATGGTCTTACTTCTTCCTTGTGAAGAAGCAGGGCAGCAAGCCAGCTTGGATTCAGAAGCTGATGTGGGGCCACACCTGAGCACAGTCACACCAGAGCTGTATCCCCACCACCAGCAACTGCTCTTTGTCCCCAGCAAAGATGGCTCATGTGGGCAACAAACCACACCACCCACACAGCTTCAGGAACGACGCTGCTGAGGACAGGAAGAGGAAGCAGGCCAGAGCACCAGCCTGCAAGACCAAGAAAGTTCACAGCTTTGAGAAGTCTGCTTGCAAAAACTGGATGGAGAAGGGGTGGAGGCACCAGCACCGAAGAAAGGATGGAAGCAGAAGTCTGGGCAGACGTGTTCTGTGTCATCTAAAAAATCTGTGGCATTTAATACCTAACTGCAGCAGAGACACCAAGGATGCTGTCAGTGCCTGCCCATGGCTTCCAGCAAAACTCACCTTCATAGCACCAATTTACAAACACTCAGTAGGGGGGAATCATCACATCAGCCATAAAAAATATAAGCTTTCCTATGTGGAGCTTGAAATAGCAGAGGATTTCTGCTTTACCTAACAAAGGAGTTCAAAACAAGCCAATTCTGTGCCCATTCCAACTGCATTTCCGTAAGAGTTTTCTGACAAGGTTTATAGCAGTCATTGCATCCAGTGGTTGAAATCCTAACCCAATTCATGAAAAGGGTAAAGACAAGAAACTGGCTGAGGTAATTAATGAGATTAGCTCAGTTGGTTAGAGCATGGTGCTAATAACATCCAAGGTTGCAATTTCAATCCCCAAACACATCATACACTTGAGAGTTGGACTTGACGATCTTTGTGGGTCCCTTCAAACTCAGATTATTCTCTCTGTGTGTGCCTGTAACTAAAAATCTGCTACAATACATAATGCTAAAGTAGTCCATTTCAAAGAATGAAACCAAGTGATTTATTCTAATAAAACCTTGTCATACTGTAGTGTCAGAGCTCTAGTGTATTTGTTTGACTGTTAATCTCAAAATATTCCTGTGTTAATTTTTGCTGCTTATCTCACAGTGATGAGAAGGAAAATAAAATTCTTCCATACAGCAAGTGGTAATCAGGAATGCTCTCATTTAAAAAATTTCAAGAAATCAGTTCCCTTGAAGGCAGCTGCTGCCATTGAAAAAGCAATGCCTACAGAGCACACAGCAAGGCAGCAATATTTTGTTGCCTATCTGATTCTCAAGACCAAGTGTGAGAAACCACAGCTACCTTCCTGAAAAAGTCCTCCTTTGCACATGATTGATACCTGGTACTCAGAGAGGCCTGAGCAGAGGATCATTAAGTAGAGTTGGAGGGGATCGTCCTTGCAGGACATGTTTATCAGTCCAAAGATCAATTATTCATATCAAGTCAGGGAGTCTACTTCAGACACCCTTATATAAACTTACATAAACTACTACTATATTTTTTCTCTCAAATGGTGGAGAATCAGACTTATTACCCTCAAGGACCGTTTCTCTAAAAAATGAAGTCTCTTTCAAACCACATTCACAGAGCTCACAAGAAAACTTAAAAAAAGCCTATTCCTCATGCAAAGGTCTGTTGTTTGCAGTTGCCTTACTTTATATGCCTTCACTCACCCACCCTGCCCCAGCCTTGCAGCTTTCTCATAATCAATGTTTCACTGCCCTGGAGGCACCTTCCTTCATCAGCACCAGTGAGCACACATTCATAAGTGCACTGCACAAGCACTCAAAGCCAGGGCTATGCCAATGCTGGTTCCATAGGGCTGGAGAACTCCACATTTTAGAACTCTGGAGGTATCCTCTACCTAATTTAACCAGTGATCTGATTTGGGCAGGCAAACTTTTCAGGAACAAAAGTTCTACTTTACAAAGACTACTACGAAGCTATTAATTCAAAATTATAATTAAAATTCCCCTACACAGGATGGCTTCCAAAATCATTAATGATGTTTCCAGGTTAAAACTACTTAAATGTAATTCTTACTTTTCAACCAGTCACAATCCACCAATGGTGTTTCAACACTGTGGCTACCAGCAGCTTGCCATCCTCTCCAGAGGGCAAACAAGTTCAGCTTAGAGGAAAGGAGTTGCCAGATGAGAGTACTAAGCCAGTAGAAGCAGCCATGGGTGGATCCCCACATTTACAGTCAAGACCAGATACTTGTATGCCACTTATTACACTACTTACTCCCAACCTTGTGCAATGGATTAATTCCTCTATTTTTGCCATTTCCTTTTCCATAAATAGATTCTGCTTGCACCTCCCTTTGCTTTCCTGTAGCTGTTCCAAGTAATTAACATTGCCGTTTTCTGTTTCTTCAGAGCCAGTTTGAAGAAGCCCTTGGAATAACTATTTTTGTACCTGTTGTTTGAGCTGCTTAGAGAGAACATCCTTTACTAGTCAAAACCCAGACGGAAATTAAAATACCATGGGGAAAATCCCTGACCCCTTTTCCGTAACATCTGGATCAGAAGGTAAAACTTGAAGCAAAATCTAGCAACATGCAGTTGCCACCAGTCAACTTTTACAACCTGTGCAGCTTTGGGTTTTGTTTTAGTGAGGTTGCTTGTTCTGTAAACACCTCTTTTTTTGTGCCTTTTTTGTGTTAGAAGAGCTTTTCTCTGGAGAAATATACACAGTTATTATGTGCTCTGCACACTAATAGTAGGGTTGGTAGTTGTACTTCACATGTCAAGGCTTAACCATATCCCTTGCTAAAGCTCTTCAATCTAAGGGAAGTCAGCAGGCATGTTTGAATGCCAGCAGTGGTATGGGTGACATTTCTCACACCACTGTGTGCTCCTCCCAGGCAATTCCACTCACAGGTTACAAACAAGTGTTTTGTGCCACCCCCCTTATGCTGTACACTGCACAAAGGTGTTAGGATCCTGGCTGTAACTGTAGTCACTCCATCAGCAAAACACTCTCTGCCACCATCAGAGGCTCTTCAGATTTACTGAGAAGGCTCTTAAAAGGCAACTTTTCCCCCACCCCAACCTCCCCTTAGTCCAGTTCTTCCCCTCCATCCTCAAGCCAAGAAATTTCCCAGAACGGTTTAACGGTTGCAAAGACCCAGTTGGAGGGGCGGATCAGTCAAGACTGGGAGCCAAGATACGTTCCCAAAGAGCCAAGCAGCTTTCCAAACATAGCATCCAGTGAATGTCTGCCAAAATCACAAGCACCTACTTTGCTGGAAGGAGCTCAAAACAAGATCAAGACAGGATGCTAACAAGACCTGTGTGACCTGCATTGAGGCATCACATGTACAGTAAGTACTTGAGGTTCATGAGCTAATAGACTAAATACTCAGTTTCTATGTAAAGGTCTCTAAATTCACCTGCAGTTAAGAATTGTTTCAGAGGTGACTTGGAATTGAAGCCAAAAGACACTTTCCAGAGTAAAGAAAGGCATGGAGATAACTGCTGTGGCCAAGCTCTTCCTTCTAAAGGACTCAGGTTTAGATAAAAAGTCACAGCAATATTTTCTGTTTCATGTGCTTCCCTCTGTCCTTCAACTAAGAGATTCCTAGCAGTTTAGCTCTGTTACAGAGAGGGGAGTTGAACACAGGGCTGCCTGTTCTAGACACCCAGAGCATGGCCTGGGTGTGGCACATCAAGTTCTTGGCCAGCTCACAGCCTCCCTGAACCTCTGAACAATGGCCAGACTTCTAGGAGCTAGAACACAGTCTTACTGTGGGATCTGACTGCCCAGACTATGAGCCATCCCTCCAAATTTAACTACATGCACAGTCAAGTATGAGCTAAAGCTGTTTCATCATCCTGTGATTTTCAGCTTTATCATTTCCAGCACACTAGACAAATCCTGCAACTTCCTTTCAGTACAGGGTCTCATTTAGGCTGGCTGCATTTTCATATCTATTTAGGTCATAGTTCCCTAAAACACATTTAGGATTTCCCCTAAATGGTTCAGTTCTACACTTCTTTTTAATATTCAGTTTCCCCACCCATATTTGCTTCCCTTGCCACTGACCTATTTTAGATTTTAAATAGTCCTGTTGGGACTGTCCACAGTTTATAAAAGACCAGCTTCTGAATTACTGCAGTATTCTTTGTTATTTTAAGCTCCATCTACTTTCAAGCATTTGAGCTTTCCTAATACAGAAGAGAGTAGTTACACCACCATGACAGAACCCCATGTTCCAAAAGGCTCCTGAAGGGGCGGGGGAGCTGAGGAAAGCAGTGACACAGCACATGCAGTGTCTATATCCACCATCACAGGAAGACATCCTGAACAGCCTGCAACCCTCCCAAGCACTTCTCTGGGTTCATTCTTGTACTCCACAACTACACCACAAGTAAGAATTCAAAGGGATGAATCAGGGTGGGAATAACTCTTCTGTTATTTTCTCCAGCAGAATAATTTAATTGGTCCTGTCCACTACATTTACACAGGGGCACTGCTACAGGCAATAGAAGAGGAAGGACAAAATGACTTTTTGGGTACAACTCAACAAAATGGACCAAGCTATTGAACCACTCATATCCCTCACTCCCAGGCATACCTACTTTATCCTTTGCAGCAGCTCTGATCCACAATCCCTTGGTGAAATTTGCCATCAAGCCACATATATACATGCCATTAACCCCATTTTCTGTTGAACTTCAGAACAGAATTGGTCCAAAACTTTGCAGTGGCAGCAAACCATCAAAGCTATCAAGCAAGCAACCAAGTTGATTTAGTTCATCCACGGCTGCAATTAAATCCACACTTTTGGGTTCACACTCGCACACTTCTTGAAACACACTGTTTGAAATGGGCCTATTTTAGAAAGAAAGCCTGATAAATCTCAGCTAACACCTGAAACCTAGATGCATTGATGAAGACTGTCCTAGGGTGACTATGATGCCTGCATCCCCAGTCGTCTGTTCTGTGTGTGCTGTGTGCTCTGTACCTTTCAGACTGGTTCTGAGAGTGAGCAGGGAAAGAAGCAGCACACTGTTTTGAAAAACAGTGTTCACTCCTCTGCATCTTGTCTTTGTCCTTAGGACGGTGTGTGTTCGTTGGATGCACAGACAGCGGCCAGAGAGAGAAAGGGTTTTTTTTTCCTTTTGTTAGTCTAGCTAGCTGAGGCAAAGAAGCTTCCTGGACTGTTTTTTTCCTTCCTTTTGCCTGGGACTGTTTAAACCTGCTCTGGACTGAAAAACCCAGGAGAGCACCAAGGGCACTTGCAGCCCACTGGGGCCTGGGCCTCCAGAGGTACTGGGACTGGTAGGAGACTGAGGGAGCTGAGCTGCACCCACAGCAAGGACTTCCTCAGTTTTGCCACCTCTCTTTGGAGTGGCAAGAGGTTTTATTGTTTCATATTATTCATTCTTTGTGCTTGTGGGCATTTTGTTTGTTAAATAAATTGTTTTTTCCACTTTTCTCCAAGGAAGTTCTTTTCCCAGATCGGCTGGGGGGGAGGGGCTGTTTGGGCTTGTTCTCCAGAAGAACCCCATTTGGAGGTTTCCTCCCAAGTTTGCTCTAAACTGGACAAAGACATTGCTGAATGCCCAGGAATGTCAGTGGTCAAGTAAGACTTATTAACGTAAACAGACTTCTTGTATCAAATGGGCAAGAGTAATTTCCTTACATGAATTTCAGTTTCAATATCTAGATCCTTGATTCTCCTCTACAGAAATGTTATGGACCGTCTTCATCCAGCCAAACATGCAGATAAAGCCAAACTGTTCGTGGTCTTGCTAAAGCTGCAGGTCAAAACTGAGAAACTCAACTGGATAGTAGGATGAGAAATAGCCACGTGCTGAGTACATCTCCTGAACAGGTCAACATACATGCAGATATAACCTAAAAAAGCAAACAGTATAACTCACTAGACTAAGGAGGCAGGGAGCTTGAAAAACAGCCTTCTGCAAAGAACATTCAGAAGTCAACTTCAGAGTTTAACTCTTACCCAGACCTGCTGTGTAGGGCTGCTTTATGCTTTCAGGTTTTTCCCTATGCTAAGGCACAGCAGCATAGGGTTGGCAGACATGAATTCAACTTTGATCAAAGTCAGGGTCTCCTTTAGTGTTCCTGCATGCAGATATCTTACCCCTAACTGCACTTCTCTAGAACACTGGGAGCAGTAAGAGCAGCTAATTACTCCTGCTCAGGCTTGTTGTGGAAATGGAGAGATTCACATTAATGCATCTAATCATCCATATTTCTCTAAGGGAATGGCAGACCAGCAAATTCACTTGGTTATAAGACTGCCTGAATCCTCTCAGATCACAATTATTTTCAAATCCTTCCAAACACTGTCAAATCAAAGCTGTCATTAAAATATGGTAAAAGCATTTAATGCAAAAGTCCTCCATGCCAATTTTTTCTGAGTCCAGAGCATTTGCACAAAGCTATTTGTAAAAAGACAAGGAAAAACTTGAAAGGACAGAGCAATGCAGCACACAGTCCAAGATATTCTACAGAGAAAAAAAAGGGGACATTCACCAAGCATTATTTTCCCATATTGAAGACATTCAAAACTTAGCCATCGGAGAAGTGGCTGTTCACCTCTGACTAAGATACATTTGGTGCTTAGGGGCAGAAGAGACTTTGCACAGAGGTGAATCAAATACAGAGCAAGCAACAAAGCCTGTGTATTAAATCTGCCAGAACTTGAAGCAGTAAAGGAGCAGAACAGCTTTCTCTCAGATTTTTACTTAATTATTTAGCATTTGTCAGAACAAACACTAAGATAGCATTTTATTTCCTGTGCATGATGCTGAAGAAAGTACTGTTCAGATTGGTCTGATCTTTTAGTGATTTGGAAGTTACTTAACCCTGCTATTTGCTCTGTCTTTTGGTAGATTCAAGACAACATTACTATACTGATATATTCTTACAGCTGAAAATGCTGACATGGACTCTCTTCCAAAAAAAAGATCTCTACCCTAAACTGCTGGATGTACAAAAGGGTATTCAAACTGAGCATAATACATTGCATTGCCTCTTGCAGTCAACCCTTCAATTTGAGATGTTAGTAACAAACTACAAAGCAAGATAAAGGGAAAAAACCCTCTAAGTTGGGTGTTTTTGAGATTTGCACTTATGCATGTACGGCTGTCAACACAGAGCCCCAGGTATGCGCTGCAGAAGACATCGTTGTCTATAGATTTCACAAAGTCCAAGACACATGCAGCAGCAAGCCATTACAAGTACAGTAAGAAAATTACTTTTCAGGAACTTGCTGCTTTCTAGTTTGTCATGGCTGGGTCAGAATACTATAAATTTCAGGTGCAGTTTAGTGTTTTAAGCAAATCAAAAAATACTAAGTCAATACCTGGGTTTTTTCGATACCAACTTCAGGTAAAAGGGTTTTTGAACCCGATAGTTTTTGAAGTGAAGGACTATCATAGCAACAAGGAAAATATGTCACCTCACTATTACAGCAACGAAGAAGTTACAATCCAGTTTCTGTAACAAACTTGGCACAATGGAGCTGCAGGCGGGAGGACGAAGTCATCACTTATCAAAATGTTTTCTTGGCTCAGTGATAAAGCATTTCGTAGTGTTGAATAATAACACTCCTTAAACTTCCCACAGTCCCAACCATAGACTTAGAGCTTCCTGATATTTTTAGTAATACTAGTCTTTTCTGACCCCATTGTTCAAATTACCAGTAACCTTAAGAGTTTTTGAGGCAGCTCAAAGTGAGCAGTCACACCTAACAGTTCATAGAGCAGCTTCTGGTTGTCCAGGGGACTGTGAATAGTAAAGTGATAGAACATAATCATTTTATTGCTCTCTGCTTCCAATATTTCACCAATGCAAACACATTCACATGTTGAGTGTGCCTTAGTAAAAATTACAGATACTGCAACAAAAATTCAGTTGCTCAAACAGCACGTTTTCAGTAACAGAAGAAGCCAGGTTTCCCAACTTTAGGCAAGTTCGGATCCTGCTTTCTCACTGCTGGAGGATAACTGGCCACTGAATATGGCCAGACCTTGGATTCAATACATCTTGGCTGAAGCTTTAATTGTCTACCCAAAAAGCCACATAAAGTTAATCAGTCACTTTTTCAAAAGTGGTTTTATGGTTCCTTGATATTGAGATACATGTAGGAACAAATGAAATAAACAAGATGTTGGCAAAACAATTACTGATGCTTAAGCTTTCAATCTCATCTCACAGACCACAGACATTACTTAACATTTGGATGTAACGTAGAGTAGTAACCAACAACACACCAGAGAGGCAACACCCTTATTCCTGCTGTGCAGTGTCTCCATTAATGACTGCTGCAAAAACTTAGAGGAACATATGAATACAATGAGGAATATAATCTAGTGACATCCTAAAGGATAACTTCACCAGTTTTAAAAACAAAACACACACAAATCATACACCAAACCAAACATGTCACAATATTGCATGTTTTTATTGCTTAGACACTGAGTATTCTATTGTCTCAGCTGTGATATAAGCGAGTTTCTTTCAATCCTTCCAGTTTTCCAGGCAATTTTGCTTTCTTGAAGATCTGTTTTATCAGTCAGAGAGTAATCAGATTAACCAAGTTACTGGGTGCTACTGAAAGGCATTTAAAGAACACTAAAGTATTTAAAAGACAATGCAATCGTCAGGCACAGCCAACATGGGCTCATGAAGGGAAAGCTGTAACCAAATTGGTATCCTTCTACAATAAGGTCACTCACTCAATGCATGAAGGAAAGGTGGTGGATGTAGTTTTGCAGTATTTTAGTAAAGCTTTTGATACTGTCTCATGGCATCCTTCTGGACAAGTTGTTCAGTGGCAAGATAAGGAATTTCAAAGTGTGCTGATGAAAAACCAGTGGCAGCAGGGCTCAGAGGGCTGCAGGGAATGGGGCTGTGTCTGGCTGGCAACCGGTCACCAATGATGTTCCCCAGGTCTCCATGACAGGGCCAGTGCAGCCCAGTATTTTTATCAATTATTTGGATTGCAGGAGCTGAATGCAGTATTACCACAGGAACTGACAATACCTTTGTGTTGTGTGCTGCTGACTCACTCAAGGGACACAAGGTCTTTCAAAGGCGTCTAGATAAACCAGAGCATGATCGATTGGTGGCATAAAATTTCAAAAGAACAAATGCCAGATTCTGCACGTGGAGCAGAGTAATACCAGGCACAAGTCCAAAGTGGGAGAGGAGTGGCAGGAAAGCAGCCCTGCAGAAAAGGATCTGAGAGTGCTGGTCAGCAGCAGGACCAAGAGGAGCCAGCACTGTGTCCTTGTAGACAAGAGGGCAAAACACACCCTGGGGGATATCAAACACAGCCAGTCCAAAGAGGTTATCTTCATTAAAGTGTCTACTGAATGATCTGTAAGCAAATCCTTACTTTTAATATGTATGTAGAAATCCCTCCCTTTCTATCATTTCTAACTAATAGGCCTAGTAGGATTCTTTTCATATAAGATGTATTGGACCACCAAGTATTGTGTGGGTTTTGTATTACCACTTTTTTACTGGGTAACCAGATATTTCTTGAATTAGAATTAGTCAGCAGTGTAACTGCCTTATTTCTCACAGTGTGCCTTCAGAACCATTTGCTGACATTCTGCAAGTCATTCTGTAGACTACAACTGTCAGGAAGATATCAAGTTCTGGATTTTAACAGAGAAAAAAAAATTATACACAACCAAAACCCTCCCGTCCATTGAGAAAACTGCCTGAGGAGACATTTAGCATATTGATGAACTAAATTTTTTTTTTGCTCTCTGAGTATACTGTTCTGGAAAAGTTAATTAAAAGATATAAAATCTATGCCCTATTTATATTCTTAGAGACATTATGAATTAAAAGCTGCACCTCTGGAGGTTGGAAGATACCAAGCATCTTGCCACTTCATCCTAATAATTTCTCTGGCAGCTCAGTTTTTGCACTGTAACCAAGCACAATGGAATTCTGGGCTAAACTTTTCCTTGCCATAGCTTTTCAACTGTACAGTACAGTTGAAAAGCTATGGCAAGGAAAAAACTAGCCCAGAATTCCATTACTTAGCCTAGAATTCTATGCTTTATTACAAAACCAAATATGTTTATTAAATTCTGTTTACTAAGTGATTGATCAGATTGCAATGGCAGGTTTTTCCTGTTCTAAGTCACTTCACCACCAGAACTAGACTGCAAATCAAGAGAGGAAAGAATGCTCTGATGAGGAGAATAGTACAAATCAGTGATATCCATACAGACAAGAATGGTTCACGGCTGCAGAATGTCATCAGTTTACAGCTGGATTCAAACTTAAAGGTCTTCTTCAACCAAACTGATTCTATGATTTTACCTCAAGAACACAGGAAGGCATACAATGGCAGAGTAACTGTTCTCCAATATGTTGCATGCAAAATTCTGCAATATCAACTCAATAACCCCACTGCCCCTGCCAAAAAAAAGACAATGAAAAATTAAACAAGCACGTTTTTACAGTACTCACACTCCAGGACAGTAAAATTCTGTCTCCTGTGAAGCCTTCCTCTAGGAAACAAACCAGCTGGCTAAGAGAACTAGAAATTTGCAATAATACAGCTCAATGTGGACCATGAATACCACAGCACTTGATTCACTGTTTCAGGTATTCTTTCTGAACTCTTCTGAGACTTCATTTTACTCTACACAGAATCCCAGCTTACAGAGAAAGGAGTGTCCCTTCTCCCTTCTAGTCCATCACCTCATTCTTGCCTAATTACATGTTTCTCTACAGGGCTGACCAGATTCAGAGCTTTTTCATTCATTCCTCCTTTAGGGCACTCCTGTGTCCTTATCCATAGCTTTTCATCAACCAACAACAGCCAAAGGGAAAGAGGCCTAGCATGGCCAAGAACTCCTATTCCTTAGCCTGGCAATAGGATGAGAACTGGTCAATGTTCTTTCATCCACAGTTTGTATTTTTCAACAGGTTCCTCAGAACAGCTACTGCAGCTTCAGAGAAGTTACAGCAACTAGGAAAAAGCATTCTGCAGGAGTCATGGCTTTAAAAACATCTTCAAAGGGTGTTTTTTCTCCTTTTAAGTTCAACCAGCTGCTATACAAAGGTGAGGAGTTTCTGACTGCTCCACTACTACAGTAGATCACACACTCATAGAAGTGAATATATCCTTTCACAGCTGGGCAGGAAGGAAGCAGCACTAGATCACCGACCTATTGATAGCCACAGTTGCTGCAGCCATAATTGTCTTTTGTGAATATAAGGCCCAAACCTCTGCAATTTCAGGTTCTAAACCCCCAAACTGTTGTAGATGATCCTGTGGTATTATAACCACCAAGGCTGCCAGTGACTGTCTCTTTCTATCTCCTCACCAAGTAGTTGCTTTAAACATTACCTTAAGAGTCAGCATTAGCTACTGGACTCAGAAGGGTGGGTTCTGTGCCCACAACTTCCAAAACACTTGAATGCTCCACATAGGAACAGTCACAGGAATATTACAAAGAGATGGGCTTGAAAGAGTAGCCTTCCATCAAGCTAGACACTTCAGACCAGTTCGGAATTTTCAGATGTGATAAAAACAAATTCTTAATTCTGTATTATTGGCTGCACTATACAAATACCTGCTGTTCCCAAATTCCCCCAGGGAAAAGCAAGCAATTAACTGGCTGCTTACTATTGCTGTTAATTTACATCAGTTAATTGCCCTGGATTACTCCTGGCTAGAGAGATTTCCTCTTTTCCAATAGTGTGACTACAGCAGCAGAGACTCCTCGATGGAGTTTGTTTCTAGTAGAATCACTAAGCAAACAGACAAAAGGGAAACGAGACACAGGAATGATAGAGATCCAAGGAGTTGAAATCTTGGAGCTCTTTTCAAACCAACCCCATTGTAGTTCTCAGAACAGTGATTAAGCACAGATAACAGCTTTATTGTGCAAATTCAGGGAGGCCCTCTTGCTGCACAGAAGAGGAGGAGAAAAAAAAATTAAGTCAGCCAAATAAGGTTTCCTGAGCTGCACCGAGCCAGGAAAGAGTCCAGGAGATGACGCAGCCAGAGGAAGCTTTTAGTCAGTTTCCTTCATACCCTAGAGCAGAGCCAGAGCCACCTCTGTGGAGGAAGAGGGGCTTCTCTGTGGAGGAAGAGGGGCTTCTCTGTGGAGGAAGAGGGGCTTCTCTGTGGAGGAAGAGGGGCTTCTCTGTGGAGTAGCCATTGATCGGCAGGGACGTGGCCAGGCCAGCAGCCCCAGCAGGGTGCTGTCCCCAGGCACACCCAGTGTCACAAACAGAATCCTTCGGTTTCAGTTCATCAGCTGTCTTTCAAGCAGCTACTAGGGACTTAGTGAGCTTTCTGGGGAGAATTTCGCTTCAGACTAGACATTACATATAAGACAACTGAAACAAGTTTCCTCTAGAGGCAGAGAGGCCATTTCCTTTCAAAATAAAGAAGCCCATATTAAGACATCTTATGAACCATCCTCATGAGAAAAGCAAGAATTGCAACTAAACTTCAGGGGTGAGTAATCAGAGAAGGTAGAATCACCCCAAGGAAAGGGCTGCAATGCCCTGAAGGTTTTAAAAAAGACTCTGCTTGTTATGATGACAGGATATTTGCAAGAAGTGAGTGGTGATGACCCTCTGATAGGAGGCACCCCTGTTTCACAGCAGAATCAGCAGACCTAAAGCTCTTCTTGGGCCCTTTTTGTTGGGTGCACCTCACCAATCTGCTTCTTGCTCAGCTGCCCTGGGCAAGAAATCAAGAGGGCAAAAATTAAATAAAGGACTCAACTAAGATGTTAATCTTCTAAAACCTCTTGAATGATAAGCACTCTTGGATGTAATACTGTCACCTTGAAGTTTTGTAAATGGGATCATGACTACCAATTCAGATCAGGCACTTGGAAGAGCTCCTGGTTACAGCAGTGTAAAACCACTATAACTGATGGCTTTTGTCCAGTCAGGCTCAGAGCTTGCCACAAGAAGAGAAAGGAAGATTTCACCAGTATGTGAAAACAAGGTGAATGTTTGTTTATCATCGATGGTGTACTTTAAAATCCCTGTTTAACTTTAATATAGAAGGCCTAAAAGTACCAAACAGAAGCCTTTGCTCACTGTCAGGCTAAATTGCTTAATTTGACATGAAGTAAAACCTTGCTATTCTTGCAGAACCTAGGAACCAAGCTGTTGAATACAATACAAGCTAGGGTGTAAAGACCTTTCCTGTTTTGCAAAATCCCACCGTAGGTATAAAGCTACAGATAATTCACTGCTTAGCAGTTTCAGTAGTTTACCTGGTTCCACTGCAAACGCAGCACGTTTTAGCTATTGTTGTTTCTGAAGTACAAAGTCATCTGAAAATCACTAACAGGGAAACACTTCTGTATAGGGAGAGGTCTTTGGGAGCATTCAAACACACGTCTTTACAGCAAGTCAAATATCTGATGGCATTGGAAGAAACATAATGGATTGAGTTTGTCTAACAAGTTAGCACACGTGTCAAACTCGGATCAGTGTCACCAAGCTTCCCAAGTTGTACTGAGTGAGGAAAGGGAGAGATAGCACCAATAGGTCAGTCATGAAATAAGATGGAAGGCATCTAGAATGCCTCTAGAGTTTCTTCATAGCACAATAGGATCAAGAGACAAGTGCTCATCTATTAAGGTGACAGTTTTCATGACTATCCCTTCCCCCTCCAAGACACCAAGCAAATTCCACAAGAAAAGCAAAAAGAAGTAGAAAAACTCTCAGGCAACCAGTGTAGCATTCTTCTCATAGTTGCCATCTTGTTGCAGCATTTGATAGCAAGTAGCACACAGGAAACTAATTAACAGGAGAGTTCTCCTCACGGAGGCCTCAATCTCTCAGTTACTTTTCTTCTGACCAGAACCTTCAAATTCCAAAGACCAATGGGAAAAAAAATGCTTCCGAGTCCTGCTGGGAATTAGGACCATCAATTCAAACTACAGACAGGGTCCCTAAGGATACTATTGCTACACTTGGCTTCAAACTAAGGTATAATAAAGTTTGGACTGGTACCTTTTCCCTTATTATTTCCTAAAGCCTTCTGTATTCATAAGATTAGCTTTGATTAAAACCCTCTCCCTAGAATGAGTGAAGACTATGCTACCTAAAACACAACTGCCCAAGTCCTAGTGACAGGACTGTTGAGGGCACACCTCACATGTGATAAATGCTGGTGTTTCACCTTCAGTGGCCTATCCATTCACAAAGCCACAGAATAAGCACATGCACAGGCAAAATAGTCAATGAATCCTGATACAGAAGCCTCCCACCCATCAGTCAGGGAGAGATCATGGCAAATAAACAGACTGCTGACAACTGGAGGAGAGATTTTCAGAGCTTGACAATGGCTCATTTTTAGCACTCAACTGCTTCCAACCTCTGCAATACAAAGCATGGGGGGAATTATATGCCCTTTTAGGTGTCTGCTTCAACTGTTCACACTTCACAAACTTTCCAGAACACAAAATATTTAAACCAGAGTTTTATCACTAGACAAAACAGTGATGGTTTCCTGCTGAGAATATGGCAGGATCAGCAGGCTGATGCATGATGGACTTTCTACACAGCTCACAAAGCCTCCAGGAACCAAACCCCCCCCATTACATGTCACAACAGCAAATCATGTGCACTAGTTCAAAGGTTACCGGAGTTAATCTTGGATTCTTATTAATAGTGCTACACAGCCTAGTGTCACTTGCAGCAAACCTCACATAAGAAAACGAAAACCACCAGCTTCATGTACTAACATTTAGCCTAGCTTGAGGAGGTGTAGAGACCCAGAACTCAACAGGTTTTGCTGCTTAAACCACGCAGCAGCATGTTTCTGTAAGCCTGGTGAGATAAATGATAAGAGCTACCAACCAAGTAGTTTTGACACAGATGCTCTTCCTGCCCAGCCAGAACTGTTCCCTAGAACATTTCCTCCATCTGTCTTCCTCACAATGGATTTATTTTTGTGATGAAGCCCACATAAACCTACATCTAACCGCCCAGGTTTCACCCACATTTGAGCCTGACTTTTTCCTTGATTGATTAAAGTATCTTGCATTTTATTGTTTTGTTAATTAGGCAGCTATTAACAAAACTTAAGCTAGCACACTAGTAGTCATGTTTATTTCACATGAAGAACTGATTACACAGTTATGCCAGCATATCCTGTTCCTGCAAAGCAAAGATCAAGAAATAATGTTTCAATATTATTTCAGTTGGGTCTGTAACTAGAGCAGATGAGGCAGGAAACCAAAAGCTGATACAGCAGCAGGCCTGCAGCTCTGCACTGCAACAGGCACAGACACTGGAACGGCTTTTTGTAGAATCTTCAGTGTGCAATACAAAGCATTACACCAAAACGCTTGCATTTCTCTGCTCCAGTTTTTAAAAGCTCTGAAAGCAGAACTGCTCTCTCAAAACCAGAACGGCTCTGTCAAAACCAGAAAGCAACAGACTGAGAAGGTGAATCCAGCCTAGGGTGTGTCTGCGGAGGCTGCAACGAGCACCTCGTAGCCAGCATTCAGATTCAGCCCGGTGCTGGGAACCCCGCCCCACAAGCCTCTCTTGTTCAGGATTTCTTGGCCAAGCCACACTAAAAAAGTCACTAATCACGACGGTAAACTCTCTGGCTGCAAGGTCTCAACTGCATTTTACAAAGATGTCCCCAGCTTGTGCTATTTCTGTTAATCTTCCTGAACTTGTTGCCTGTATTTTAGCTTTTTTAGTAAGTCAATCTTCACTAATATTTGATGGAAGGCCTTTCTAAAGTTTAAGAAAATACTGTCTTAACCTTGAAGCTTGATATCTTTTAAGATGTTGATGTTTAAATAATAATAATCATCCTCTACTTTCCATGCTATCAGAGATGGCATTTAAGACATCAGGAAAAGCAGCTGTCAATCAAATAAATAATCATTCAATATCTAAAGTAAAAAAATTAAACTATTGAAAGAAAATCAAGGTGGATTTGATTTCAACTTCTACTTGCATAAGGATGAGGTTTTGTTTGGATTTTTTTTTTCTCCCCTTTATGTAAACCACAGACTCTTAGCTTAAACATTAGACTTTCTTAGTCCATTTCAGATCACTCCAGTACGGAAACATCCAGAGACTTCCAGCCTGCTCCTTCCTGTTTTATCAATGAAGGGCCGGGACCAATTCTTTTACTCCAACCAGGAGAAATTAAATGGAAAAACCCCATGCTCCTCATTAGTCACCAAACTCCCGCTGCGAGGAGAGTCAAGTACAGACTTGACTAGACTTTCTAAAGTACTAAAACCTCTTTAGCCGAGAAGTACCTCAAGTCAAGCTGGGACAATGTTCCCTGGCAACCCAAACTGACTTAACTGCAAGTTGTGAAAACCTCAACTTCTGCCCCTCGGGGAGCGCACGGGGCGGCCATAGCAGCCACCCGCTCCCACCAGGCTCACGGAAGCCTCGCCCCGCTCCCCCCCCCGGTCCGGGCTCACACGCGGGCGGGCGGCGCCGCGCTCCGCCGGACATGTTAGGGCGGAGCGTCGGCCCCGCCGCGCCGAGACCCCGCGCGCCGGGC
>JBBMKD010000194.1:6687996-6711330 GCA_037834095.1 Argya squamiceps
TGCAGGGATGGAGCCGCGGCGCCCCCGCACCGGGAAGGCCGAGCCGGGCGGTCCCTGCGGAGCCGTCCGGGAGGGGCGCGGCCTCGGGGGCTGCGGGGGCTGCAGCACACTCCCGCACCGGTGCAAGAGCCAAGGGCTCCCAGCGCCCATAAACTACTGCCTAGACGCTAGTCGACCGCAGAAGTCTGTGCGCGGATCAGTGTCATTGGGACTTCTGCTCCTTGATAAAAGAATTATTTTTCAAAATGATGCTATTTTGTCGGCGGTTGTGCTGTTCAAAGTAAGACCGCAGCACTGAGCTGTGACCAGTCCTGTCCATCGTGCAACCAAAGCCGTGTGCACACAGGTGCAGCTCAGCCCAGGCTCCTTGGCCCGCGGTGTGGCCGGCCAGCCTGCTGTTCTGTACAAGGTTTTCACAGTCATCTGTTTGACTAAAAGGCACACTTCCAGCTTCTACGGAAAATCACGCTAAGAAAAGCCAGTGTCCAGAAAAGAGGCAGAGGAGTTCTGCAACTTTATTCGAATAAAGGGAGAGAGCCCACTGGCACACACACTGATCCCCAGAGTTTTTTCTCTCAAGGTCCTGGAGGGGGCAGCTTCCTTTTATCCTAAACTCCCGGCCACACCTTGCCCTCTTCCTTTCCCCATTGACTGAGGTACTAGGAAGGTACAGCCTTCCCGAACCGCCCACCGTGTATTCCCCCCCATGAACCTGACATTTTACCCCACAGTTCAGAAACTCAAGCTTGTGCAGACTCACTTGACTGTTTCAGAAGCCAAGCTATCTGGGATCTGTAACAAACCTACTGCTCAAAGTTAGTAGAGACATTAAGACCCATTTGAAGACTTTAACACCCATACCTTCAGCTATCGAAATGTTTGTAAAAACATTAGCATAAACAAAGCAAAACATATCATCCCTCTCAAGTTCCAGGTGCTTCAAAAGCCCAAGGGACTGTAGCTCCCTGAAGCTTGGCAAGTCATGTCTGCTCTTCAAGGCTTCTCCCAAGACCACACCCATAATCACACAATATAAATGAGCAATCAAATTCAAGGATGGGAACAGTGGAGGACCAGTGGCCATCCACCAAAGCTTCTCCTGCCATCTCTGTTCTGCTACCCCTGATGGAGGGAACCAAGATTCAGCATTTTCATGGGGATTTAAAGAAGACATCTCATCTCCTCTCATCTCATCTCCTCTCATCTCATCTCCTCTCATCTCATCTCATCTGGGACTTTCAACATAACTTTCATACAGCAAGTAAGTCCTATTTTCTCCCAGGAAATTAGAAGTCATTCTAATAAAGTTAACAGTGTCCAGAAGAAGGAAATTTAAAAATGTAATGTCTTATTTTTAAAGACCATAGGAATATACAATATTTTCTTTTCTTGACTTTGTGTCTTCTTGCCAAATCCGTTAAACATTTTTGTCTGGCAGGAGATGGGTCCAGGTACTTTGTTTGCTTCAGCTGAATATACAGGTTGGACTTAACTAGAATATCTATACTGTGCTTACATAGGAAAAAGCATGAGTATAATTGGATTGATGTAAACTGGTGTAACCTTTCTGCACAGAAAGTCACAGCATGCCTAGGAGGCTGTTTTACAAAATTTTCTTCCTTTTCTGCCTCCTTTTTACATTGAGCCTTTCTTAGACTATGTCAAACAAGACTGGTCCACGAGAGAGTTACACTTACTTCCTACAAAAATAGATACTGACAGAAGACATGCAGAATAATAAAGCCGCCTGCTAGTGATTTTTTGCCAGGTTTGGACCCAGAAATACTAGGTGTGAACTTTCTCCCTAAATTCAAGAGACTCTGTGGAGACTTCTTTTATGTTAGCAACATATATGATGGGGAAAGCCTAATTCTGCTTCTATTGAAACTTCTATACCAACATTCCTCCATAAGACTAGGTAACTGGAGAATTCCATTTATTTTTTTTAATAGTGATAAAAATTTAGACGATAAAAGTCTACCTATTTCCTTGCCAAATTTAAGGGGCCATAGTTTAACATCCAGGGACCTAAGATTTTCTTCACAGTGCTAATGACAGGAGTGCTAATGGGGCAAATGAATCCCCATGCCAACTGAAACAATCAGATCCAAAGCAACTGTATTCCGACTTACAGTGTGCCAGGCATTGGCCATGTCCACAGAAAGTCATAAATGCCCTATCAAACAGTCCCAAACAGTCTGAAGGGCTGAGACAAAGCTTCACAATTGCATATACTTGTTTCTGACCCCAGTCAGTTCTCTTGTTCTTCTTCCCTATTACTCATATCAATAGCCAAACAAAATACCATTCATGCCACTTTGAAAGACAAGAGTATCCTGTGACAGGCACATGAGTCTCTACACTTCACTTCCTCTCCTGCTTCTTCTTTTCCCCTTCCCCTTCACTGTTGAGATGGAGAACAAGAGATCTGGAATTTGCACCTCATGGCACTCCAGCCACAGTTCCATGATGGATACCTGTGGTGGAGGTGCTGCACCAAGACCTGACCTTCCTCACAGACCTCTCCTTTACCAGCTGCTGAGGAGCAATGGTGTCATCCAGCAGCCTTTTGCTGAGCCCTCCCATGTCTGGCCATGTGTGAGAACAACCATATCAGTGGTTTCCTTCAGAATTGCAGCCAGGGGTTACATCCCCCTGTAACTTCAGGATAAAATTCCAAGGGGTAAAAGTATCAGCTGATTAACAGTCCTCCTTGCTGGAGGCTGGAGAAATAAGTAACATTATTCAAGGCCTCAAAAATATTGTTACTTCCAGAATGCTCAGATCCCAAATAATATTAAAGTATTTCAGAATTAGATTAGACGAGGATGGCATTAGGCATTCTCCTGGGAAGAGGTCTGGTATTTCACTGGGGATTTATTGTCTTGGTTTTATTTTCATCAAACGTTTTGTGGCAGCTTCTTTTAAGCAGAAAGAACACGTAAATTATTTGGTCTGACATACCAGAATTATTTAGCATGAACACTAAACAAGGGGCTGTTTCATCAGCATACAGGTTTTTTTGACTAATGAGAAGTAATCTGAGCTCCCCTTTGCATGACTTTGACAGAGGATAGAAGCCAAAGGTGTTTCATACTAGAGGTCTATTTCAGAGGGCTGAAATTTAGTTTGATTCACATAAGTAAAGGAAGGCACAAAATGAAATTGTTATCATAGTATGAAAACTGCACCTTCAACACACAGTAGTCCTGGATTGACTCTGTTTAAAAGGAACCAGTCTGGTTCTGAGGTCTTCTTTGAATAGCAGCTAAACTTCCTTTTCCTGCTCTTACTGCCTTCCTTCTGCTCAGACATTAATGCCTATAGGTTCACAATGACTTGCTGTCAGTCACGATCCTGGATCCTTTTAGTGTTTAATTGTATTTAAACGATTTTAAACAATTGTATTTAAACAATCTTTCCTCCCAAACAAATACTATCACTCCAATCACACCTTTATATCTTGAGACAGGGATAATCTTTTGCAGGGACTCTCAAGCTGGAAGGATGAGAGGGGAAAAGGGGAGAGCATACCACATTCAGGAAGGCAGGATTTGAACAGGCCAGAAATAATTCCATTCACATGCTGCTGCAGTGACAGGGCAGAAGCTGATGGGGCCACTGGGTTTGTGAATCCATTTATCTGATCCCCTTTCCACCTCAAGAAAAGGAACTCATTACTGTATATGGCCTGTCCATTCATCAGGGCAAAAATAGCTGAAACTGCTGGGAAATCCCAAGGATTTGTCTGCCAGATGCTTTGTAAAGCCCTAGTTCCTCATTCCCTCCAGCATATAAATCTCCCACTGGCAGTGACAGTCCTGCAAGGAACATGGAGAAGGCTTTACTAGGAACAATGACTCACTGTATGGCCCACACCACTCATCTCTTCCTGTATGCCTGGGGATGTGCTGGGAATATGCTGTTTTTGCAGGGGGAGACTAAAGGGGAGGGTTTCAAATCAGACAAAAGGTGTGCAATGATCATTTGAAAAAAAATATAAGAATAACCCATCTGCTAGAACTGTCTCATCTTATTTTTTTCTTTGTTTATACCACACGGGAGTAAATGCTCATGCCTTCGACATCTTATAATGCTTGCAGCAATGCAGGGAAGAAAGAGAAATCTAATGGGTATTCTGGGACTTTACTCCAAATATTTACAACCTAAATAACAGATAACATCACTAGAAAGGACAAAACAATTAATGGAAATATGTTTTGTCTGTTTGTGTGAAAGGTACTGATGTAGCAATGCTCTTAAATTTGTGCAGAATTGGAACAATGTGAGGTTTGGAGACTGATACTGGCACCTTCTCCTTAGAGCAAGGAGGTGGAGTAAATTCCACTGCTCTGTTTCACCTCAAACCAGTGAAGAAAAGTTATTCCTGTGGGTGATGGGAAGAGTCAAGATAGGGCTTTCAGTTTTAGCAAAATGTATCTAATCTAAAAAGTAACTCCACTGGTGTTGATTCTGATAGGTCTGATGATGTGATGTGTATCCAAAAGGAATAATATATATTTGTTACATATGTTACTCATATGTATGAGTATGTAATGACTATGCATATGCTTACTCACATGTATTTCTCAGAAGCCACTAAGCATTTACAGTAATCATGGTGAGCTAAAAACATACTGAAAGCTAAAGGTTAAAAACCTACATTACCCACTGCATTTTATCCCCCTGAGGCATGTTAAGGAAACTTCCCTATCTGACCATTCAGCAGCCAATCTGGTAGTTACACTCCCATCACCAGAGACTTTAATGCTGGGACCAAAGCCCCTTCTCAAGAGTCAGCTCCAGTGACCTGGTAGGGTCCCCACTTGACTCCCTACACATCACATTCTCAGAGAGCCAGACAAGTTTTCCCTACCAGCTTGACCCCAGGTTTCCCACAGCAGAGTCTCAGGCCTCTTGTCCTTTTAAGTAATTTTATCACGGTGCAGTAACAGAATCACAGTTTGTCCTGGTGCCTCCAGGGAGGGACTGTGAACAAAGGACTCCCTGGGCTTTTACATCCTCACAGTGTGCTGGTGATAGCCTGGGATCTTCTGAGTCATCGGCTCCTGCTGTGTCTCTGAGTGCCCGGGCTCCTGGCTGGCACCACAGTCCCCGTGGTGCATTTGTGCAAAGGGCCAGTGCTTGTCCATGACCTCCTGTCCAGACCTCAATCCTCAGCCTGCACTGGAGTCAGCACACTGAGCTACCTGCACTAAATGTATTCCTCAACAGGCAGCCCACAAAACCTGTGTGACATCCACCAGACCTGTCTTGACCAGCAAAGCCTCAGTGTAACAAACCACGACGAAAAAAAAAAAATTAAATCTCCAAATTCTAGCAAAATCTGATGCTCTGCTCTTCATCCATTTTACTTTAACAGGACAATTCAAAGTTTGTAGACATAAAATCTAGCTTTTTTTTTAAATTTAATAGGGCTCAGACAATCAAGACTTTACAATGCAGTACTAATAGGCTTTGCTGCAGAAACGGAGGTGATTTGGAGTCTTCAGCCAAGATCTTCACAGATTTGGTACCCCAAAGAAACAGGCTCTGTGTGGGTTCTCTCTTCTCCTCTCCTTCTCTCCTGCTCTGCCTCCTCAGATGGCTGGTGTGGAGCCAAGATGATGGTACTGGTGTGATGACCATGTAGGGCCACTGCCTTTGTGACTCAGAGATCGGGAACTTGGAGGCTGTAACAAAAGCCACAAGGCGTTTCCTCCCATGCCTGCCAGAGAATGGGAGTGGCCAGTCCAACCTCCGGGGCTGAGTACCAGGCTCCAGATGGCTCTGAAACAGGTGACCACTGCCCAGGAGTCTGTATGGAAGGCATCCATTTACACTGGGGTTTTCTGAAGGTATCAAAATTTAATAATCGGGAGTAATTGTGTATAGAATCATTCCTGGATGGTGAAAAACACCAAAGTACCAAACTGAGTGCTACTGAGCAAGAACCAGGGAGAAACCACTTCTGAGAGGGATTTTCAGGTCCTGCAGTTTCACTATTTAAAATTAAACCCCTCCCAAAGGAACGTGGGTCACAAACACTCGCAATGAGCTGTAAAGAGCCATGAGCAAGAACCTCCAGCTGCAAACAAAATCCAGTTATGACAGGAGGTAGTGGAGGTAATAGTGTACTCTTGATTAGAAACAGAGACTAGCAGATAGCTCTCCTTGGTTCTACAAACTGTGTCAGTGGGTGACTGGATGGTTAAATATTCCTTTTGACCAGCTACCAAAGTAGTACTTTGTTAGTACCATTACTTTGACCAGTCCCAAAGTAATATAGTAAGATTGGCTATCTCAGAGGGGGCTGACAAAGTTGTCATCTTAAGCCTTCAAGCAACAGTGAAAATTCTGTATTTTATGTTATCCGTTTATAAATAAATATCTCTACATATTATCTCAATTCTTAATTTAAGAGACTACTTTCTTGGAGCTATCAATGCAAACAGTTTATTTTTAAAGAATTTTGTGGTGTTACAGTTCAAGTACTTCAGAGCGCTGCTAGTATCAAGAGCCAGAGAAGCAGACAGCAGGACAAGAACAACAGCTGTTTTCCTTGTCCAGGCTCTATGATACATAAAAAGGGAAAAACTGCACAACAGCTGATCCAAATCCCACCAACTGCAAAGCTGTAGAACAGATGCAGATTAATATGGAGTCTCATTCTCCATAACTTACTACCTTGTGTCCTCAGGCACAGTAATGGCCTAAAATATGCCTCTCTACTTGGAAATCATCCTTGTACTCATGATGCATAGGTGTTGAGAACATCTGGAAAGTCAGGGTCATGTATTTGACATTTTTACTCTGCACACATAGAAATACACCCTGTACCAGTGTACCAATAGTTGTTAAAAAGTTTTCACACATCCCCATCATCACTACCCTCTAGGTCTCCTGGGGATTATCAGCTTCTCAGCCACCAACTGCATCAGCAAATCACATTTACAATAGCTTTTTAATTCAGACCAGGAGTTTGCTTTTGAAGTCAATTTCCTAATTTAGCGCATTTTATTTCCCATCATGGTTCAGTTTCATACCTGGTGAACTGAATTCCTTATGGATGTGCTCCAGCTGTACCTATCATGCTCCAGCTGCTGGCAAGCATTCAGTTAATTGGACCAGAACAAAGCAACTCCAAAATAATCTCATTGTGAAGCACATTTAGTGGTAATGTTAAATAGTCAGCAGCAGCTCTTTTGTTTTCCATATTGGCTCTTATTACACCACACTACTTGTTAATGTAAGCATGTTTACCTGTCAAAATGGTCCAGACTTGCTTGTGTGTCTATAGAGCCTGTTCAAACATTTTTAGCAAGATAGATTTTAATCAGGGTGACAGAAGTAAATGAGGAAGCAAGGAGACAGGCATATTTAATGCCACCTCTGTGG
This sequence comes from Argya squamiceps, assembly GCA_037834095.1. NCBI lineage: Eukaryota > Metazoa > Chordata > Aves > Passeriformes > Leiothrichidae > Argya > Argya squamiceps. Next base: position 6,695,395 of record JBBMKD010000194.1, read on the forward strand.
GGACAGTAACCTCCAAGGAAGACAGTCTCAAATGCAATCAGAATAGAGCATTCAGCCCCAGGACATGCCTGGGAGACAGGGGTGGGTTTAGCACCAAACTGCAGTTTAGGAGCTGGCTTCAAAATTCTCCTTGTCCTCTCTACAAAATGCCCCAGGTTCACCCATGCATTAAGGCTTCACTGATTAACACCAAATTCCTCCTGGGACAGAGGAGTGCACCTTCCCAGAGGTTTAACCCTCCAGTCTGCCCTTACTCCCATGCAACTATCCCTAACCTTCTCACCTGACACTGTGATTTAAAAACCTTCTCTCCCTCACACACAGAGCAATTGCTTATAATCTAACTTTCTTCTGCTTCTCCAGGGCTGCAAGACTGACTCTGTGCTCCAGGAATTCCAGCTCCTACAGAGCAGAGTCAGAGCAGGGGTGGGGTTCTCACTCTCAACACTAATATTAAGTCAGTTCTCCCCACTGTACTGAAACTTGGTCCAGTGAATAAAGGCATTGGAAAACAGGGCCCAGAAAGTCATAAAAAGGGAAAAGAAAACTGGCCCATGTTTCCAGGTAGTGGCATGCACTGTGGAAGATGATCTCAGCACTAACCATTTCAGACAAATGACCCTTTACCAGTTCTTTCCATTTAAGCCTCAGCTCCATTCATTTTTGCCTGTGACTCTAGATCTATTTTTGGAAACTTTAAAAATATACAGGGAGTTGCCAACCATTTTTATTCCAATGCAGGAACATTTTATACTGAAGGCATAAATCCTGGCTCCTGCTCAAATTTCAGGGGTTTTTTTAAGGTGAGCACCCAGCTCTGACCCATGGCAATGTTATTTAAGTATTGCATCTGTTTCTGTGCTAGAACATGAAGTGGACTCAGACCCAGAACTTCATTGAGCAGAAGCTGCCTTAAGTAGGAGTCTAATCTGGGACTGCTGGTGCTACCCCTCCCACTCAGCTGACACACTCACAAGTGAAGGGAATTCCCTCCCACCATGTGAACACCACAGGGTGTGATATGCAGTCAGGGTTACATGACTGAGAGAGATGAGCACGCCTGGGCAAGCCTAACTCTACATATACACCCTGTGCCCAGCGTTTTTTTCCCCTACAGTGAAACACAGTGATGCACTACACAGAACACACCACCCAGCCCAGACAGTTGAAGGCATGAGAAATGAAATCATTTATTTTTCTTAGGTTTTTGCTAAACACATGGTATCTCTGATCAAAAATGCAGAGAATTAAGGCATTTAGGATATTTGTATAAGCAGAGCAAGTGGGTAAGAGGAATTACAGGTGGATAGACAGATCACAGATTGACAGATAGGCACATATATAGACATATAGATACACACTGTGTTCTTGGCTGTTCTGTGTCACAGAACTTCCTGTCTTCACAACCACATGCACATACAAACAGACACAAAGAAGTGGACACTCAGTCCCAATTGTGTCTGTTGCTTCAGGAGAATTCTTCTGCCTTCATAAGGAACACAGACTTCTACCTTCTACAGCCATGACTTTTTTGCTTTGTCTTACAAATTTTTTCTCTCACTTAACCTATTCCTGTTTTTTCATTCTTAAGAACAGAAAATCCCCTCAGTTAAAATGACAAGAATAAAAGCCTCTAATGTCAAAATTAGTTTTTAAAGTCCAAACACATTTTGAGTGGATCTCCAAGCCCAGGAGTTTTCCCTTTCCCCACCAAACATATTCCCTGCATTTCCCTGATGATAGGGCCTCAGCACAGTGATTTTGCTTGAGTTTGGAGCCGATTTGCTCCTTTTCAGGTTTTCAGTCCTACAGAGAAACTGGGACAGGCCCCGTCCTGGACTTGGCATGCAGACCCTGCTGCTACCACCAAAGACAGTGGAGGACAGAATTAGCAACTGAACTTACTTTGCCATAGAGCTCCAAGGGCTTCCACTGGCTGACCTTAGTATTTAATTTACTGCAATGTGGTTGGCACTGTCAGAAAATAGGAAATTGGATAGTTAGCTCTGCTTTAAAAACAGGAATGCGTGCTAGGTGGTTTCTTTGAAGTCCATTCCTATTTTCTACTAACTCTATTACTTGATTGATTTGTAGGAGCTGAATGCTTCCAGAAGCACAATAAATACAGGAACAGGATGGTATAAGGTAGGACAGAATAGCAAGGTACAGCATAGCACAGAAGCAAATTTGTTCTTACCATTGGTCATCATGTCCTGAATTCAATGTTTACAATGACATAATTTATAGTAAAGATACAGTAAAATAGTATAGTATAGTATAGTATAGTAAAGACATAATAATAATAAGACATATTTTATAGTAAAGATCTCAGGCAATGTCAATTCAGTAAATATTTCATTTCTGCAACACAGACGAGAAGATCCATATTAACCAACACATGGTCAGGCACCACCTGCACAGCCTGCCAAGGTAACTTAAACTTTCTTGGAACAAAATTTAAACCCTGTATTTACATAAACATAAAAAAACGGTGAAGTACATCACCAGACCACACCGTATTTTATTAATCCACCTCTGGGCTGATGTCTTCTATCTGAGAAAATTGGTTCCTTTGAAAGAACGGCTCATTTATCTCAAGGGGAATTACTGCAAGTTTCTCTGTCTTGCCCCAATTTCCCCAGTCAATGCATAATTACTGGGATGCCAATAGCCTTAATTAACTACTGCAGCGCCCTCTGAGGCCCTAAAACAAAAAATACTATGGCATTAGCTTCCCAGAATTCATTTGGTATGAGTATTCTGAGGGACTGACAGGGAATCTGCCTTATATTTTGTTGGACAAAGCACTGGTCCCTGAGAAACTGTGGGGATCTTACAGTAAGAAAGCATTAAAAATACTGTTAAAAATCTCTGCTAAGGACTCTGCAGGAATCACAAGAAGACATTTCATATGCCAGATCTTTGCCCAAGTGCTTGCATGGAGGGAGCTGATTCACTCCCTTTGCCCCAGCACTGCTGGTATTGGTAAATAAACAGGGAATATAAAGCCTGATTGTCTGGACAAATAAAAGACACAAGGCAAGAAGAAGAAAAAACTGATGCTGATTTTTGCAGGGTTGGCTTAGAAGTGCTGAGTAGCTCCTTGTATTTCAGAATACAAGTGGTGTTACCTTAACTGTTAGAGCCCAGTCCACCTAAGCCTGATGGCTGATACCAATATTGTACAAAGGGACAAGGAGATCTCAAAACAGTGCAATGCTTACCCTGTACAAGTTCCATTCCTTGTGCAAAAGCCTTGAGCCTGACTTTTTTGGTCTTTTTCATTCCAGACAGAAGATTCTGTAGCTTAGATACATATAAAACATGTCAGAAAAACCACCTGCTTTTCTGGGTTGCTGAGCAGTTGATCTCCCAAGGTATTATTCCTTGCCCTTGCATGACTTGGCCCACTTCTGCCATGGATGCAGACAAAACCAGTGACTTGAAAACGTGCAGACTGCTGACACCTACTTCAAACAGAATAAAATTAGAAAGCTGTTTCATCTACCACAAACAATCACAGAAAACTCCGTTTTCCTCAGGCTTTTTCCTCCTTTCCATGAAGATGGAGATGATTTTGTAAATTATGTAGTTTGGAGGGATTCCTGTACTACATGATACAGCACATACCCTGCTTGTTAGCATTAAAATCTAGCAGACATCCCCTTCCCTTGCCTCAAAACCTACATGGACTAACCCACTGCATGAGTCCCACAGCCACACCCTGCCATGCTTGCTCAGTCCTTGCCCTGGGCCTCTCTCTGCATGTCCACAGCTGACCAAAACAAAAATACACCAATGAACTATAAAGCTTTAAAAGGCAATGCCTTCCCTAAGTTCCTCTCAAGTTACTTCACATGGACCATTTTTTCGCCCTGGCATTAATTTTATACCTGTCCCCTTGCCATGTGAATCTCATCTGTTGACCTCAGGGAACATAAAAGGCCAAGTGTGAGGACAGAATATATGTCCAAATTTCCTGGATCTATGCCAAACCATAGATGTGAACTGTGTCAGTTTCGCTTCAGTTGAATTTTCTGGCAATTTCCATTTTAAAGAATTTAGAGGAAGTAGACCAACGAAACACAAATAAGGTGGGTTTGGGCTTTTTAGATTTTTTTTTTTTTTCACACAAGCTTCATTTCTGTGAACACTAATCTGGATTCACACAGTTCTGTATTGCTGACAGTACAGTTTTCCTCTGAGGCAGACAGGACATTTCTGTCTGATTAGCTAGGCCATTTTGAGTTTTGCTGACTTCATGCTTTAATGCTAAAACACTTCAGCAGAGATGAGATTTGATCTGGCATAAGTCTATAGGCATGTGGACAGGTGATGTCTGATCTGTCTTCCTGAAACAAACAAATGCAGTAGTGACTTTTAATAAATTTGAACTGGAAGAAAGAGCCACCTCTGGTCTGGCTCTTTGTATCACCAGACTGATTTTTTTCTGGTCTGATACTCAGAGTCCTAAATCTGGCTCTACTGCCCTGGTGAATGATTGCTCTTCCACTTCCTCTTTCACTTTGATTTTGATTCCCAATAAACGGAGTCAAACTTTCCTGGATGATTTACCCTGGCTGTAAGCAGAGATAATCCTGTACAAACCAGTGGGAATCAAGCACACCTTGCTCCACTCCCAAATATATAATAACCTAAACTTCCATCAGTTCTATTTTGTCATGTTTTCTGATCTTCTCTCTACATCATTTCAGAAGGGATTAAGAATTCTCATAAATCTCAATCATACTAATCACAGTACTGTGTCATTTTTATCTCACCCATACCCAGCAAACATGGCATCACATCATGCCATAAAACCAAAATGGGAAACATTTAGCAGCAAAGAGTCCCTATATCAAAAATCACCTGAAAAAAAAAACCAAAAAACTGGCATGCAGAGCACTGAAGCAGCCTGCAGTGTGTAGGCACCAAGTGAAAGCAGTCTCATGTAGAAAGTCATCTCTGTGCCCTGGGAATGAAATCAGACTCAGCACACGACCCAGATTTCCTCCTCCACAAACACAGATCAATATCCTAGAAATACACAAACCAGTATCTTAGATGAACATTCACACCTCACAAAGATCCACAGGTACCTGTCCCCCGACTCCAAAGCTGTGGTCATCCACTCTCTGCCAAGCACACAGCCCTGCTGCCATCTCCCCCGTCGCTGTGCAGGCCATGAGCTTTCATACAACACAGCAAAAATCCCAGAGACAGGATAACTGCACAAATGACCTGGCAAGTTCAGTGTTCAGAAGAAGAATCTCCTCTCCTGCCTTGCCAAGCCCACCCGATTACCTCAGCCCTCTAATGACACAGAATAACAGAAGTTAACTCAAGGCCTGGACACCCCACAGCTCTCACAAGGGTGCCTGAGCACTTTGTTGTCCTGGTGCCTTTCTTGCAGCACATCTGGGTGTAAGTCTGTAAGGTCCTGAAGTTGTCATTAGTTAACTAGCTCTTGACTTCACCGGATGCAGAGTGCCAGCACAGCTGTGCATAAATTCATTTCTGTTCCTAGTGCTGCACCCTGCAGCACTGGGGATGAAGAGCAATCTACTTAATGAGTGATAATCATCTTGTGTATATAGCTTTGAAAAGAGCTCAGCAGGGTGAAGAATTGAATGGCTTGGTTCTATTATCCAAAAATAGCTCATGGGGAACAGCCCACTTTTGAATTCCAGTAAGTCCAAGTGAGAGTAAAATTTATACAGCAAAATATATAGATGATTTTACTTCTTGTCCAGTAAACTGCAAGACCATTCTGTTTCCTTTTAATATCAGTTTCAGGTGTGCTTTATTTATTATACTTGCTTGTATTCTTCTCTAGGCTTTCTCCAGAATTTCAAGTCTACCTTATGGTAAAACAAATCTAATATTCTGATAGTGTCTGGAGGCACAGGATTGGCTTAAACCCAGATTAAGACAATTGATTTTAAGGTTCATTTAATCTTAGTGTCTCATTTTCCTTACATATAACATGAAAACATTGATTTCTCATATTTCAATAACAAAAAGTTACACTGTAGTTGCTGATGTTTGCCAGGCACTTGGCAGGTGTGCAAGGGCGGGTGTGAGTCCAAATGATTACATACACAGTACTGTATTTATGAAGTTTTTAACCTTGTTTAAGGAAAAAAACCAGGTTTTGCAGATAACCCACTGTGGTCATGTAAAATCTGCCCAAAGAGATTGTAGCTGAAGGGTGTGCTGTGAAATCAGCCTAGTTATTACCCTTCTCAAAAAAGTTGTGAGAGCCCATCTCTCTGAACCTGATTCTGTTCTTCCTCACAGTGGGGCAGACTGTGTAATTAATTGTAACTGTGACAGAAATCTGACTTGTTGGGTCAAATTCTAGGATAGTTTGTTTATCTAGGCTCCACAGAGCCTGGCTCTTCACTTTGCAGGAATTGATTTAATGCTCAGAAATGGAGGAAAAATATTTCACTTGCAATATCTGCTATGCTGAGAGCTAGCTTCACCTTTCAAAATTATCAGATTAATGTCATATTGTACTCGTTTTTATAATCCACAGCTTTTGACTTAACTGACTTGTGTGTAAAGTGATCTGGAATGAAAGTGGGTATTATAAAAAAGTAGATGTCTGGTAATGGTGAACTGATGTGATTTTGGTGAGGGGCTTCCCTGTGTTTGTCCTCAGCTAAGAACATTTCATGTATTTCAGCTCTGCCTCTAAAGTAACCATAGTTCAAGGCATTAATATTTCATGAGGCATAAACAGTTCCCCTTTAGGAAAAGTAAAAGCAGTTTTTCCTGTTTGTGAAATTTCCACATTGCCAAGAACAAGAAAGCTTTCGAAACACTATCTTTGCTGCTTGCAGAGCTTCACTGCCTTATAGGGTCTGAATCCCCTGGATTCACGCAGGGGGGCGGGCTGGGAATGCTGCCTTTTCCTCCTTCTGGGTGATTCTGGGAGGCCTGCAAATGATGTCATGGTACATTTTAGGCTACAATAACAGGAAATCATCAAGTGTTTACACTGGCAGACTGGGCTGTGATGTGATTTTCCTCCTCTTCCTCTCTGCCCCCCCCACCACCCACCTCGCCCCTGCCATGGACTTCCTTGATATATCTGCTTCCTCTGATTAAAATACTACAAGGTGGCAACACTGAAGGAGGAAAAAGGAAAGTGGGGGAGGGAGACAGAAAGGCATATTTTTAAAAAGGATGATTCCCCTCAAATCACTGACGGAGAGCACAGTCCTCCCTCTCTGGCCCTGCATATAACTAATACTCTGTTAGTGCAGCAGCTCAGAAACACGTCAAAAACTGGCCTGCTGAGGAGCTGCAGGATGGACCGCTCCCAGCTGAGACATGAAAAAGAAACTCCCCCCTCCTAGCACAGATGAGTCACAGAAAAAAATCTCCCTGGCAAAGTTTTCTTTGAATTATCCTGCCACACAGGCACATCGGAAAATATATGGCATGGACTGATGGACTCCAAGGAGGAGAAAGCCACATTTTTAGGGCTTGGGTCAGAGCAAGGATGCAAGTGACTTTTGCCCAGAGGTAGAAGTGGCAAATATCAGTTTTCAGTTTCAGTTTCAGAGGTGAGGGAGGGTGCTAGAGTTCAGGTCCTGCTTGTACCAGTGATGCACAGTATAAATGTTAGACATTGTGTCCTTTCCAATCTGTTAATATAAAGGCAAGAATGAGGAAGATATAAGGTAACCACCTTACCATCTTGTCCAGAAGGCAAGGGATTCCAGCGAGGTAAAGCAGATCAATGGCTCCAGGGCAGTTCATGTTTCCATGACTATTCAGAACCCGGCATTAGCTCAGTTCCTTAGAGCATGGTGCTAACAACATCAGGGTTGTGTGTTTGATTCCCAATGGGCCATTCACTTCAGAGTTGGACATGGTGATCCCTGTGGGTCCCTTCCAACTCAGAATACTCTGTGATTCTGTGATATACTTCCAGCTCATTGGTATAGCACTGGGTTAGCAGAGTGCACACAAGCAGCTCCAAGTTGGAGGAACATTGAGAAATACCTGGAAGGGGCTAACTCTCGAGCAGATATCAAGCATTGCAGGAGATTATGGAGGATGTCTCATTTACAGCAGTGTGGAAGGAAGTCTGAGATGAGAAAGTCTGCAAATATTGAAGTTTTCTATAAATGAAAATATGTAAAAGAAGCACACATCAGAGGTCTCAGTGCCCTGAGCTGGAGAACCATGACTGCAAGAATGATCAACTCCCAGCTGACCCTGAAACTGGGCAGGATCTGCTGCTCCAGATAGATCTCCACAAATCTAAGGGGTCTGATGGGATTCAACCAAGAATCTTCAAAGAGCTGCTGATGTCATTGCAAAGCCCCTCTTGATGATTTTTGAGTGTCTTGGGAGTTCAGAGAGGTCCCAGCTGACTGGAAGCTGGTGAACATTTTCCAAATTTTCAAGAAAGCCAAGGAGGACACTGGAAATTGCAGGCTGGTCTGTCTCACTTCAGTGCTCATTAAAATAATGGAAAATATTACTCTGGGAGGTATTGAAAAACATCTGGAGGACAATGCAGGCACTGGTCACAGCCAGCATGGCTTTATGAGGGGGAAGTCTTGATTGTCAAACATGTTTCCTTCTATGACAGAGTAACCCAACTAGTTGATACGGGAAAGACAATTGACACAATTTTTCGGACTTCAGCAAAGGTTTTGATAGTGTCTCTCACAGTATCCCTCTGGATAAAATGTCCAGCATACAGCTGAATAATTGTGGTATGAGATGGGTGAGAGCTGGCTCACAGGTTGGGCACAAGGAGTTAGAGTGAATTGGGGTAGCACCAGGCTGGTGACCTGTCACTGGTGGAATTCCACAGTGCTCCATCCTTGGCCCAGATCTCTTCAACATTAACAAACTGGATACAGGATTTGAAGGAATACTAACTATCCTTGCCAATGCTACTAAATTGTGAGTAGCTGTTGACTCCCTCCAAGGCAGGGAGGCCCTGCAGAGAGTCCTGGACAAATTAGAGAAATGGGGAATCACCAGATGTATGAAGTTTAACAAGGGCCAGATTCTGTACTGGGACAGGGCAACCCTGGCTGTATGTACAGACTGGGGAATAAGAGGCTGAAGAGTGCCATGGGAAAGGGACCTGGGAATCCTGGACAGTGGCAAGTGGAATCTGAGCCAACAGTGCCCTGGCAAGCCAGGAAGGCTAGTGGTGCTCTGGGGGGCATCAGGCACAGCATCACCAGCTGAGATGGGAGGGATTGTCTTGCTCTGCTCTGCACTGCCACAGCCCCAGCTTGAATATTGTGTGCATTTTTGGGCATCACAACATAAAAAAGACATTAATTTATTAGAGAGGGTCCAAAGGAGGACCACAGGATAGGGTGGTCTGGAGGGGAAGCCTTATGAAGACTGATTGAGGCCACTTGATTTATTCAGCCTGGAGGAGATTGAGGGAAGACCTCATTGTGGTTTTAAATATCTTCAGGAGGAGAAGTGGAAGGGCAGGTACTGATCTCTTCCCTCTCATGACCAGTGACACGACATAAGGAAATGACATGAGGCTGAGTCAGGGGAGGTCTAGGCTGGATATCAAGAAAAAGCTTTTCACCCAGAGGGGAGATGAGCACTGGAACACACTCCCCAGGGGAGTGGTCACAGCACCAAGGCTGTCTGAGTTTAAGAATCACTTGAACAGTGCTCCCAGCCACATGGTGGGATTCTTGGGAATGGTCCTGTGCAGGGCCAGGAGATAGATTCAGTGATCTTTAGGGTCCCTTCCAACTCAGCATGAAGGCCCTTCCACCTCTATGATTCTATGATTCTGTAAGTCTAGACAGGAACAAGGTAGGAAGGGAGAGAGCAGCAAATAATTTTATTTCTATTGTCCATTTTTCTCTGTTTATGTAACATCAGCAACACTGGCAGTTTAAATCATGCTGAGATATCTCCCAATGGAGATAAGCCTGAGACACTCACTGAAGTAAAACTACTAGGATATGGAAAGTCTTTCTCAGAATACCATGGTTCTGTTCATTTAAAAATTTAAAAATTGCAGGTCTCCAGTTTAAAAAGCTCAAGAACAGACAGGCAGGAAACCTTTTAGAAAAAGATACAGAGGGACTTACACCTTATATCTATGATGCAACTGTAAAGTGCAATTTACAGCAGTTAGCAGAAGGAACAGGAACTATGAAGATGTGATTTCACCACTCTGAGTTACTCAAATAGTTATCTACAGTCAGTGACAAGCTGATATAAACTGCCTTAAAACCATGGGTGCTTTGGCTTCATTATTATTACTAATGATGTTATTACCTGAGGCATCTAACCAGGGCTGTGAGAGAAAGACCACCACAGCAATGCTCACACATTTATTATTTTCCAGCATGAGTCTATCCTGATCCAGAATAAATAGGAAGCTTTTGCCCCAGCCAGGTAGCTGGGATCTTAAGCCCACTTAGATAGGTACTTCACTCCCAGACACACTCAAAATGAAGCACAATCTCAAATGCATTGCTGAATGAGGGGTTAAGGCCTTCCTCTCTTTAATAATCCCAAAGATAATAGTTGATATGCGAAGATAAATTGTAAGGGTTCACCCACCAGTAAGCTGCGCAGACCAATTAGCTCATCTTTAGGAATCAGTATAAAGATGAAGTCCTGTGCAAACCAATTATTATTATTAAATATACCTCCAAGGCATATACTAAATACACCTCCAACATGAAAGGAGAGAATTGTTCACTCTGTCATAAGCTTTTTAACAGACAAAAAGCAATAGCCTAAATCTACAACCTGATCTATGCTATGAAGCCATACTGGCTGCCAAGAACTACATTAATAGATATGAATATGATTATTAATACTGCTAACACAGAAGGCACAGAGGGTGCAAGGCTGGGGTGGAGGAAGTATATTCACTTCATATTTTCCTCCCAAATAAATTGTGGGATGGAGATTTGTTTCAAAGAAAGCCAAGGAAGGAGTAGATTAAAATCAACCTCACTGCATCATCCCTGTCTCCTTCTTAGATGGTGACAGAGGTGGCCTCACTGAGAATGACTTCTGCATTTTGGCAGCCAGGATGGAGGGTGGCTATAATTAAGGCCTTTGGTGAGGATTCTGAGACTCACCCCTCACCATTTCCTCCAGAGCTCCTCTGAAGGCAGAGGCTGGCTGAAAAAAGGATACTCAGAATGTCAGCTAGGAAAGATTTGGCCTTACTCCAATCAGCTGTTTTTCCAGGCACAATCTTCAGGCTGAAAAGAGGTTTGTTCAACATGTGGTAGCATCAGAGTGGTTACAAGCTGCCTGGCCACAGCAAGTGGACAGACCCTCCCATACACACACACTCTCCCATCGTTCAGTCACCAAGGATTTTCATCACTTCTTTGCAAACATTTTAGGATCAGAATGAAAACCTGTTTGGACAACTACAATGACATCAAATCTAAATGCATCCAGAAGAGTAATGTTACAATTGCACAGAAACAGTAAAAGGCAGATGCATCTGGAAGGGGCACTACTTGCACCTCAGTGAGCAAACACTGAGCATATGACCAGCACATGTCCTGAGGGTGCTTGTTCTGGAGTCCTGAGGAACATCTAGATTTGGGAACTTTCATTCATGTCCTGCATATGTCAAATGCATTTGCTTTCTGTGAGTCAGAGCCTGGGGCTTCACCAGGCTCTGACTTCACCATCCAAAACTGAATTTCCCTATGCTGCTGAGTCACACTGGCGACTGACAGGCTGTGCAGAGAGGCTCTGCAGATGCAGGCTGAAAGATTGTATGAGTGTGGTGCACCAAACTCTAAATTTTCCATACCCTGAGGGCCCAGGAAAGTCATTGCCTGCACGGGCACAAGTTTTCACCAGTCACGGTGCTGACAGTATTCAGGGTGGGTAAGAATATGGATTATTTGTCTGAAAGTGCCCTGAGTGTCAGTGGCCCCTCTCATCCATTCCATGGCTACAGTAACTCTGACAATTCTATCCTTTCTGTGAGCAGTATCCACCTCTGTCATGGCCTTTGTAGGGGAAAACAGAAGCAGCGGATCAGGTCTGACTCTTCCCATAACGAAACATTTGACCAAGAGACTTCTTGAAGGGATTTAAAGCTTTTTGTTCCAGCCTGGGACAGGTAACCACACCATGTTCAAAGCACAGGGAGCACAGATGGATGCTATGGAGATAACATGGCTAAAATAACTGGAAATCCCAGCCCAATGAAAATAGACAATATAAGAAAAGAGAAGAGAGATGTAGACAATATAAGAAAACAGAAGAGAGGGACAGGAGCACTGAACTTTAATTGCTTTCAGGATGTCACGGGCTGGGAAGCAAGCAGGAGGTAATATTATTTAACAGTGATGAATGGACACAGTGAGCAGTCCTCTACCTCAGTTCAAATCCTGCTCATCTCACAAGCTCTGCAAGTTCTTGTGCTGGAAGTCACAAGATCAAATTGCATCAGCCAGTTTGGTGCCACTCTGTGGCAAAAGGGGTAGGGAGATGGAGCTGCAAATCAATGCAAGAACAGGATGTGGCACAGAGCACAGTTAGCTACCTTGGTCAGGTTTCCACTTGCAGCAGTAGCAAAGTATTTCACTTTGTGCAGTTACACCCTAAAATCTCATTTGAACAAGAAAGCTGATACCCAGTATAGCTCATTTTGTCTTGCTGCAGAAGGCTTGATTCTTCCTCTCTGCTGCTCCTAATGAGCAGACAATGCTAGACTGGAAGGGCTTGGCTGGCACAGGAGGGCACAAAACTCACTTCTTTAGAAACCTAGATAGGAAATCAAGCTCACAAGGAAGTGCCAAAGGGCCTAAGAGTCTAGCAGGCACCTCATGACCATGAATTTAGCATGCTGGGCATCAGAAGCAGCTTAGTCCTTAACCCACTGTGAGAATTTGTGTTAAAAAGTTATTTTTAAGTGAAAGAGGACAGAGTTTTGGAATAGGGTAAGAATAAAAGCTTTGGGGGTGAACGTAGCAAACTAGGAAGATAGTGACTTCTAAGCATGAAGTGCATGACATGGTTGGTTAAGGAAACCACACAGCTAAAAATCACATCTAGGGACCCAATGCAATCCATTTTTATGCCATTGCCCTCATCTACTCCTAGCTTGGATATCAAGAAAAAGCTTTTCACCCAGAGGGTGGCTGAGCACTGGAACAGGCTCTCCAGGATGGTGGTCACAGCACCGGGGCTGTCTGAGTTCAAGATGCATTTGGACAATGATGTCAGGCTCATGATGGGGTTTTTGGGGTGTCCTGTGCAGGCCTAAGAGTTGGATTCAGTACCCTTGTGAGTCCCTTGCAACTCACTGCATTCTGTAATTCTGTAATTACCAGCTCCCCAGCAGGGCCAAAGGAGCCAGTCATGGGCACAGATAAGCCAAAGTCCTTTTCTTTCCTGGGCTGCACCAGAGTCATCAGGAAACCATATCACAACTGCTCTGAGAATGGGTAATACCAGCAGGCAGCAGTGCTTTTCCCTCCTCATTCACTAAAGCAAAATGCCTCATAAGGCTCCTCTAGCTTGGGAAACATGCAACTAAGAGACTCCATGAGACAGAAGAGTGGTTCAGAGGAGGGAAGGACACTCACCTTCTTGGCAAAGCCATGTTGCCAACCACAGGCCCCATTTCCCCATCACTTCTGCACTGTGTTGAAGTTTTCCAGTGACAAGTAACTCCTCATGCTTCCACACTGAGGAGTGCTGGGAACATGAAAAAGGAGGGGGAGCTGTATTTATTCCATGCTGATTCACAGGTCTGTTCAAGTTAGCAGGACTAGTCAGTATGCTTGAAGAATTTTTTTACTGAAAAATCCTAAGCTGTTTTGCAAGAATATGTGCTTTTTACTGATACCCTCATTACAGGAGACAAAAATGTTCTTTGCCCTATGGTTTAGTGTCATATGATACTCCTGCAAGGAGCAGGGAGTTGGACTTATGGTCTTTATGGGTCCCTTCTAACTTGAGACATTCTATGGTTCTATGAAAAGTGGGGGTTTTTTTCACTTTCTAACCAATAAAGATGGAACAATTTTAATGAGCTAAAAATGCCTCATTACATTTTTCTTATTTTGTACATTACTCCTGTATCACTACACTATTGTATCTTCATGATAAACACGTAAATGTTTTCTCTCATTTTGTCTTTATTGCAAACGAATGGTTTTACTCAACCAAAATGTTTCATGGTGGTCTTACCAAAGTGATGGCTTCACTCTGGATGTAACTGGTGATCACCCATCTGTGTGACCCTGATAAACAGTCACTGGATGAGGTCCTAATCAGGGTCTGCAGATTCACTCCCCATCAGCACGGCTTTGCTCCATGATGAGGAGTATTGGCTGGATCTGGTTGCCCTCTCTGGGTCTGCCCTGTTCAGCACCTCCCCTGGTTCTGTGTAGCTGGTACCTGGCTGATGAGGACTCTGCTATGGCAGTTTTGGGTTCTGGCTCACTGACTGACCTGACAGGAATTGCTGGCCCCCACTGCACCCTGATTCTTAGGAGATATCCAGTTTCTGATTTTTCATTCTGATCCAAAATATAAACATATTACCAACTAGCGTTGCCTCTCCAGCTTCTCATGTGCTTTGTGCCTGAAATGTTTGCAGTGTTTTTCTCTTTCACTTTAGACAAAAACTAATTCATTATAATTGCACTGGAATAGAAGGAAGTTACCTCACGTTTCAAGGAAATAAAAGCACCTTTAAAATGCTATTGCGAAGCGAAAAATCATACATACAGACAAAACTTAATCAAAACCTAAACAAGAATACAACCTTAATGAAATTTAAAAACTTAAACATTACTGTATACTGAATTTTTTACTTCCTAAACAAAATAATCTTAGCACATCATCCTGCTACATAAACGAGACTTTGGGGTTTTTGTATCTCAAAAACTTCAGTTATTTCAGAATTAAACATACATAACAAGACTATCCAGTTAAAAGATTAATATTGCTAATTTATAACTGTGCCTCAAGAGAGTAAATTACATTAAAATTATATTGAGTAGTGTAGATTATGTACTTCTTTTTGAACAACAAAAAAATCCCGTGTAGATATTCTGTCTAGTAGCCCAGTGAGTTTGTTATCTAAAAATCAAGAACTGGTGACGGGTCTTGAGGGGAACCTGGATGAGCAGGGCTGAGGTCACTTGGTCTGTTCAGTCTGGAGGAGACTGAGGGGAAACCTCATCAATTTACAGCCTCCTTATGAGAAGAGGAGGAGCAGGCACTGAACTCTTCCTTTCAGGGACCAGGGACAGGACCCCAGGGAACGGCCTGACATAGTGTTAGGGGAGGTTTAGGTTGATTAGACAAAAGTTCTTCACCAAGGAGTGTGCTTGCCCCACCTTGTGTACTCTGCTGCTCTGGGCATCCCAAAGCAGGGGCAGGAGGAAGGGGAGAGGTCTGGAGGGGAAGCCTGATGAGGAGCGGCTGAGGTCACTTGGTTTGTTCAGCCTGGAGACTGAGGTCAGATCTTTGTGTTCTTCAACATCTTCACGAGGGGAAGTGGAGGGGCAGGTACCAATCTCTTCACTCTCGTGTCCAGCGACTCAAGGAAATAGCATGAAGCTGAGTCAGGGGACGTTTAGGTTGGCTAATAAGAAAAGACTTTTCACCCAGAGAGTCGCTGGGCCCTGGAACAGGCTGCCTAGGGAAGTGCTCACAGCACCGAGGCTGACACAGTTCCAGAAGCGTTTGGACAACATTACAGGGCACACGGTGTAACTGTTGGTGATCGTCCTGTGCTTTCTCACAAGGCCTGATTCAACACACACCTTCGCTGTCCCTCAGCTCCCCGCAGCCGCACAAGGGGAGAACGCGCCTGTTCCGCACACGCCCCGAGCCGCTCGGCAGCCGCGCCGCACGCCGGGATCACCAGCAGGACCGGCCAGCCTGAGGGGCCGCACCCAGGGCCGAGGAGCG
>JBBMKD010000194.1:6711510-6757809 GCA_037834095.1 Argya squamiceps
AAACCGCTGCGGACGGTGGTGGCGGGGAGGGGCCGGGCGGAGTGGGACCAGGTGATGGTGGGGCTCTACTGCGGGGACAGCCGGCTGCAGCAGGGCGCTCTGGACCGCGTCTCGGCGTGGAAGAGCCGGTACGGGCCGCGCGCCGCGGGCGGGGAGCGCGATGCGGCTCTCGGGGCCGCCCCTCTGTCCCCCGGAGCGGGTCTTCTGTGCCCGGAGCGGGTCTTCTGTGCCCGGAGCGGGTCCTCTGTCCCTGGAGCGGGCCCTCTGTGCTCTCCGCCCAGGCTGCGGCCAGCACTCGCGGTCCTGGGCCTGAAGGCCGCCGAGGACCCGAGGGCAGCTCCCCACCGGAGCGGCTCCGCGGCCGGGGCTGTGTGGGCACGCCGGCGGTGCAGGCGACCCCGTCTTGCAGGGCTCTTTCTTCTTTGCGGGAGGCTCCGGGCACGTAGCTTATGCCAAGAGCGCGGTGGCCCCGTGGGAGCAGGGGAGGCAGAAGCCCTGCATGCCCGCAACTTCTCGGGCTGATTTCTCGAGGCGGTGAGCATATCCAAAGCCCCTAGATCGCCTCTGCTGCATCCGTACACAAGACCCGCCTAGGTAAAGCATCTTGTGTATGTGCTTAGCGTATCAGTAAGCACTCATTCAACCTGTGCTTAGGAGTAACCGTGTAACCACTCTTTTCCAGTTGAATCCTTCTGGAAAGAGCCTGATGCTTTCTGAGCATACCATTTCCTATGCTGTTATGTGCCACAGAGCACAAAATGTAGTGAGAAAGTTGCCCTTTTTGCAGGGTGAGTGTATTTGTGTGAGCCTGCTCAGCTAGTTTTCGTTTTCCTCCAGGTATGGTCCAAAAATGCCTCTTGCAGTGGACTGCACAGCAGAACTGGTGCGCTGCAAGGTCCTCGATTCATCTGGCAGGCTGAAGTCACATGAGCTCATCCTCTCCTATGGGCTGGCTCTTGTAAGGTAAGGGCTCTCAAGGCCCTCGAGCTTTGAGAGAGAGAAGGACCTGGACAGATGTCATTATTCCACTGTCTGAGTTCATTTTGCATCTCTGGGACCAGAGGGTTGTACAGCACATGGGGAGTTTGTCTCTGGAGTTCCAAGTTTCTCTGCAGCTGCTGATAGTTATTTTTCTTTTCTATAACCTGCATTCAGATTTGTCAACTTGATCACGGAGAGGAAACAGAAGATGGTCAGAATCCCTTTGAGACAATTAGCCAGAGAGGTAACTATTTAATAAAAGTTGCTTGATCATTTCCATCTATACAGAAAGCATATGCATTCGTTATTAACAACACTGAGTGGATGAAATTGTAGGGGGGGGGGTGTCACTCTTTTGTAACCAAAATAACAGATACAGATGCTTGTTTATTCCAGCTGCCAAGTTTTAAACAGGTTTATTGCAGCTGGATCTAAAACTTTGCTCTTTGAAGTTACAATAAGAATAACAAAGGATGATCATTAAAGGTTTTTGAATCACATGTGATCAGAAGTCTTGATTTACATGTGTGTAGTCCCACTTGACATATGTTTTTCTTTCTTTGCTACTGAGATAGGAAAAAGAGCTAAATCTGTGGTTTATAAATCCTAGTCTTTGACAAGCAAAGCTGTACATAAAGAACACTTACATTTGCAGGTATTTTCATCTTGTGTGTCTTTCTTCAGGTGAGCTTTTCCACTCATGTGGAAGAGGGAAGGTTCAAGCTGTAACTGTAGTAGCAAGACCAACTTGAGTCCTTTTGCTGCCAGCTGCACTGAACGTAATACCTGGGACTGAACAAGTTTAGACAGTGAAGGATAAACAATGTTTGAGACTCTTCTGTATATGTTTGGGCTCCTGTGTGAGAATGATGAATTGATTTTTTTTTTTTTTTTCCTGGGTTTTTAAGAAAAGTTCTGCTTCTCATTTTTTACAACTGATCAAGCTTAAAAGCAAAGGCCTTGCATAGTTAAAGGTAGTTGTCTTCAGGAAAGTTGCAAAAAACTGCATGCAAACTACCGTGTAAGTTTCAGTATTATACATGATATTATTTGTATCTTTGATATTTAGTTATCCAGAATGTCTCCTCCGTTTAAATATAGTTCAACTGCTTCTCAGTGTCATTAAATTACTTGTAACGCCTCTGCCTAAAGAGAAATCTCTTGTTACATGTAACACTGAAGAACTGTAAAACGCAGGTCTGTGGAGGACACACAGGAGTGGCATCAGAGAGCTGGGGCCTCTTGGTCCACCCTTGAAGTGGGAAGCAGGGGAGCTGCAGTGCAGGAGTGGCCAGGAAGGTGCTGTTCTCACCGGGTAGGGGCTCTCTGCAGGTTTTCAGGGCTGCCTGCAGGTGTGGCCTGATGCAGTGGGAGCAGAGGGGTGACGTGTGCTGGCTCTTGTTGCAGGTGGGCATCCCCGTGTGGGTTGTGGACCTCCGCCACGAGCTGACGCACGGGAAGCTGCCGCGGCTGGCCCTGTGCCGCAAGGGTGAGTGAGTGTCACCAGGGGCTGGCACTGGCATGGGTGGCCTGAGGCACGCCTGGGGTGGCACTACCAGTGCTGCAGGCCCTGAGGGGAGCACCCCTCCCTCCATTTTGGGGTGCTGCAGGACGGGCAGTGCGCTTGTCCTGGCGGGGAGAGTTGTGATATCAGACACTGACAGGATTTGCCACTGCCCTGTCAGGATAACTGAGCTATTGATTTACTAAAAAGTATGAATATCTGTTGCAGAATTTCTTAGGGAAAGTGGACATGATTTGTATTTGGACTGTAATTGAATCACCCAGACTGGGCCTCATCCTTGGGGCCTGTGGGAGTTGGTGACACAGGTAGAAATCCAGTGCCTTGTCTATGGCGCAGTTAGAATTGCAGCTTAAGGTGTTGGCAAGAGACAGGGGGTTTTCTAGTAGTTAGCAAGTGCAGTAATTAGTGTGGACAGAGTAGCTGCCTTAAGAGTTTGTTCAACAATAAGTGTTTGCATTTTTCCCTGTGCTGTGTGCCAGTGAGGATACACCTGTGAATGTAAACTGTGTAGAGATGTATATAACCTGCTATTTTAGATGGAATAAACGGAGAACGTAGCATTAACCATATTGGTCGGATCTGCATTTGCTCTCGTTCAACTTTCCATTTATTTTCAGGTTCCCTTGCTTCAAATATCGATCTAGGACCGATATCCAACTGACAAAAACTCTCTAACAGTTTAAAGTTAGAAAGTATATATTTATTACAGCACTGGGCAACATGTGGGATAGCTCCCAAATACACACCACAATTTATAGACAATCACAGAGTCCTTTTTATTTACAAAGATGTTGAATACTCAAAACACAAATACATATTCATAGCCTGGTATGTCCCATTCTCTGCTTTGGCTTTGTGTGGTAATTAGCCAAAAAGATATTAGGCATGTGTAGTTTGCCCTTTGAAATGGGTTGGTGGTCTATTTCAAGGGGAGAGGGCTTAAAATGAGGAAGTAAAATGACTCTTCATCGCTCTGAACTTTCTATGCAAATGTGACAAATGAGCTCTGGTGGGACTTCCATTTCCCCAGGTTCATCACTTTCAATGGGTTTCAGAATAGGGGAGTTTCTGTAATTGTCTTGTGTTCCTAAATCTGTTTATCAGGTTCTCTGTTCTTCATTACAAACCCAGCTAAGCAAAACATGAAGTTGACAAGCAATCAGTTACTGAGGCCTGGGAAAGTTAACTCAAATCTGGTTTCCCTTAACTAGCCACAAACTTAATTTTTAAAAAACTTGAATTAATTGCAGCAAAGCTTATCTCTAACTAAAATCTCCTCTAAAATCCCTAATTCTTTAAAGTCTATGTCTCACTATGTCCAGTGACTCCAAGTGGTGCTTCCTCACAGAGAGGCTTTCTCCAATCCCTGAAAAAATTACTTGAAACAGCAACAGCTGGTTGCAGCATTGTGGTGCTTTTGTTTTTTTACAGCACAGGAAGTTTGTCTTGGGGAAATAGGTAAAAGCTTTTCCTGATGGTTTAGTGATACCTAAGACTCTTAAAAAATCCCATTTAGGGGGAAATGTGGATACCCCAAGCCTGAGTGAATGACCAGCTCATAGCATTTGAAGAGATTGCTGGGAATTTTGGGTTAAGGCTTGAGAATCCAGTTAAATAATCTTCATCATGGTACTTAGATTGAATTGGGAAAATGCTGAGGGAAGTAAAGGCATTTTCTTTCCATTTTATCTGATGTACGCATACTGTAGTGCCTGCACAAAAAAATATTATGTTATTGTTGTAGATGCTGTGTTAGCCATGGTGATACTAAAGTACTGACTCATTTCTCATCAAAATGCCACTGCAGGGACCTAGTTGCTGCTTGAATTTGATTTATTTCGAGCAAGGTGAAGTGTCATAGCAGTGTCAAATTTTTTTTTTTTTTCCTTACCAAAGAATGATGGGTAGTTGCCATACCTGTGATACTGGATTGTTTGGTTTTTTCCTGGTTTCTTTCTGGAGCTTCGTTTTGGTTTGGTTTTGGGGTTTGGGTTTTTTGGTTGGTTTTTTGTTTGCATTTTTTTAACTTGTTCACGTTTTCGTTAATGGAGTTTATTGTGTTTTCAGGGTTCGTAATTGGTTAATGGCATTTATTTTCATCATGCAAGTTAGCAATATGCCAGCTATTACTTTTTACCATAACAAAGAAATCCTCACTGAGAGGATAATGTTTTCTGTTCTCCATTAGGTTGTGATGTTGTGCTGGACTGGCTGCGAAAAATGTATTGGAACCGTCAGCTGGGCAATAACTTGTGTGAAAAAGATGAGGATGAGAAACAAGAGCAGGAAGAGGTGGAAGCAAATGCAGAGCTGGACCGTGATGCATGGGTGATTCAAACCCCTCAGCATGGGGCCTGTCAGAAACACAAGCAATTCCATGGTAGGTGTTCCTAGAACAATAGCAGATACAAGGATTAACTAGAGAAAGCAATTTAAATGTGTCGTGTTCTAGTGTAAAGCTATACCTTCAGCTCAGGTTTTGGGATTCCTCTTTGGGTCTTGGTGGATTTCTGGGGCTGACTGACTGGCTTGGTAGCGTTTCTCCAAATTTTTAGCACTTTGGTTTGTGAATAGCTATAGTACTGTAGCAATTGATGCAAAATGCAAGCGTAAGGAATACAAATATGCATCAGAACAGAAACTGCATATGGGAACAATTTCTTCCTACACTGATCTTATTAGGAATTTTTTTTGAGCTGTCTGGGTTTATCCAACTTACCTGTCTTTGGCTACTGTTAGTGATAAAATATGGAAATTGTGGTTCAACCCCACTTGAGAAAATTTATGTTGCTGGAAAAGTCTGGGAGGTTTGGGAGTCTTCACTGTGTTGTCTGAACAGAACTGCTGGGTTCATTTGGCTGTTGACTTCCTTGAGGGTAAATTTAACAAAATTAAGCAGCTTCCTTAGATACAAAATTCTCTTACATAGTTGATCTTCTGCTTAAAAATATATATTTATGTTTATTTCTAGAAAAAGTCAGAGATGTTCTGACATCTTACAAGAATGAGCAGTTCCGGGTAAGTGCACTCTGATGATCAGCACTTTCATTAATTCTCTTTTCTTTCTTGGGCAATATGTTTTCTCCTCCTTGTTGCCTCAGTTAGTTCCTTGCTCAGGTCTGTCTGCTAGTGTTGTCATATGTGGCTTGCCAAGGAAAACTTCACTACAGAGAGCAAGCAATTTGAGCTGTGACAACTCCTAATGTGGGCACTTGTTCAGGTTTATAAAGGAGATCTGTACTTATTGGAGACTGTGAGAAAGGGGAACATTTGTGAAATTTTTCAAGTTTCTTCAAGTGCTGGTGATGAAGTACATGTGGCACATGCATCTTCTTGTTATAGCAATAATGTCTTTGTGTTTGTCATGGGAGTATATTTTCTGTTAATGCTTGAATTTTTCCTTCACTCAGGTTATGCAGACTGTTTCAAAGTCTCAGGAATTGTGGTCTGATTCCTCTTCAGAAGTGGACTGGATTTTGGCTCAGATCAAAGACCTTATGCAGGAAAACAGGTATGTCTCTGATAAAGAACTGAGGTGAAAGGTACAGTGCTGAACTAGGCTGTAGACCTATTAAATTTCCTTTTCATAGTGTCCTGTAGCTGCTCATGGAAAAAGCAATTAGTCAATTTCCTCAACATCTTTGAGGACGGAGTTGTTGATCTGTGCTAACGAGCAATGGTTCTTGTGCCAGATGGTCTCCAAGGTGTTGTCCCAGACTTAGCTATGCTGGCCCCAAGGCATGCAGCATCTTCAGTGTCTTCAAAAACTCCCAACAACCCTGTAGAGATTTTTGATTTCACAGTAACCTTTAGAATGCTTAAAACTTGTGGGGCAATACTTGGCATTTTCTGTATTTTTTTATCTTGCTATTACTGCAGAGCCTCTAGCACCTAGTGTGTTGAGACTTCCTTATTACTATATAAATTTGCATGGAAATCTTGACCTGCTTTGAGAATCTAATTGGTGTAACTGCAGAGGGGAGAGAGTGTCATGTTACAGATAAGAGCTATAACTCCTGGTGTTTTGAACATAAATATATATGTCATACAAGAACAGCATTACCAGGGCTCTTGTTCAAAACAAAAAGTCCTCCATTCTGTCCTCACAGTTCCAGGTATTTGACAGTCAAACTTGTTTCAGAACTGGTGCAAGTGGTGTTGTGATACATAAAGGAGTAAGTGTCAGTAATAATTCTCTCTGCTCTAGGGAGGCAGTGGCTGAAGCTCTTCTCAGTGATGGCTTTCTCATCCCAAAGATGGATTGTCTGAAGATGCTAAATATAAAGTATGAAGGTGAGTGTTTTATGCATCACCCAGGGAGAAAACGCATAGGTAGTGTTACGATCTAATGTGTTTCTTTTTTCTCATTATATTGAAATCTGTAATTGGTTGCATATTTTTTGTAAATCTGCATCCTTAAACATCTTTTGCCCTGTTCTCCAGAACCCCATATGGCCATGCTTAGCTATTGCTTTTGCATAGATTTCTTGGGATGGAAGGATAGCTATTCAGCACTAAATATCTAGCCAAAATATCTCTCAAAGCTCACATCTCTACCCTTTTCTGCAATAGTTGCTCATTTCAGGAACTCCCACTAGTTTGTCTTCTACACTGAAGATTTGAAGAAAATCAAATTGGATGGGGGTTTTTGAGCCTCATTCACCAGCTGCATCTTAGTTACAAGCTGCTGCCCATATCTGTGGAGTTGCATTTATTGTTTGCAAGAGAACTAGGCACCTAGAGGGAATGAAAATAAATAAATTCCCTATTTCACAGCCAAAGAACTTTCCAAGAAAGATTCTCAAACTTCCATGACTATTTAACAGTAGAAAATTTAAAAGCTGTTTGATTTTATGTTGCTTTGCTCAATGAACCTTCTCTTTGCAGTATATTTTTTAGATAGCTCTTAATTATATGTGAAATAAGCTGAAACTGGAAAGGGATTAGCAAAACAGGTATATCTTCATGTGTTAATAATGTTGTTGTGCTGATTATCAAATTGCTACTTATTTTCTTGCCTAGCATAAGAAAAGTAAGTTTCAGGTTCAGTCAGGACCTCAGGAAATATCCTGGAATCAGTGATCTGAGAACAAACCCCTTCAGTTTGGAGCAAGTCACACCTGTATTTCATAAAAAATACTACAAAGCACCAACTTCTGGCTTCTCTGATTTGTGTTTTTCTTCTTATTGCAGCAAATAAAGAGGTATTGCAATTCAAAATTCCCCCAGTATTTTACTGCTTTTGGCAGCCTTTGCTGTCAGGCCTCCTTTCACGCAGTTTCACCCAGACCCTACTAGAGAAAATGTTTATGGAGTTGAAGGAATGTTCTGACTCTTCAGAACTCCGGCCTCAGTTCTTGATCAACTGGATTTCTGAGTTGCTGACTGGCATTGCCAAAGTAAATGCTGGTGAGTGTGTCTGGAATTTCTGTGTTTAAAAAAGCATAAGAGTTTCTTCTCTACTAGTGTAAAATTATACTAGTAAAGTGGTGGGACCTTTATACATAAAATGCAGTAGCCTAATTAGTACATTTTGTCACGTGAACATAAAGTTTTTATTGTGGCCTTTCTTAGACTTTCAGCTTGCAGCTTTTGCATGTCATGTATTTCTTAGCAAAAAAAGGAAATTGTTGTTGATAAGTAACAGAGATTATTGATAAGTAACAGAGAGCTGCAGCCTCCTCAAGACAGGAAAAGCAGGAGAGATCAGGCCATTGAGTGCTAATTTCTCCAGATATCAATACTTGTAGGAAATAAGATCCTTATATGCTATCTGCTGCTGTTATATGTGATGTGTTATGAGATCCCCGTTGCCAGTTCTTTTCTCCCTTAACAGAAGACTGCCTTTGTAAGATACTAAGTAGTATTGCTGTCCTTTATTGATCCTATCACAGGATTTTTATGCCTTCTAAACTTACACACAAATAATAAGTAATATTTTTGTTTTCAGTTCCTGACTCTTTAGAATTGTTAAAATTGGCAGACTGTATGTCTCATTCCAGAGATGGGCACTGAAGGGCCTTAATTATTCAGTGTCACAGGTTTCTGCTAACAGGATTTTTATACTGTGACATAGTGCATCCTTGCAGAGGTTTACACCCATTCATTTTGATGCCTCTTCTGTTCTCTCCTGGTCTGGCTCAGACTGCACAAAGATTTTGACAGTATCTCAGGCAGTCATAGGTTAAGATTTGGTGCTTTCAGTCAGTGCTGAGCATATCCATGATGTACCAAGATCCCTGAATGCTGCTAGTTCCCAGCTGTTAAATCTACTGTTTGGAATTATACTGAGTCCCAGATACAGTACACTGCATTTATTTGGGATCATATTGTTCAAACACATCTTGTGGGTTTCCTGTCTGGGGCCATGTGCACAGGGCCAGCTTGGGAATGTCTGCACTGCTTTGTGGTCAGGTCTGGTGGAGCTGTGCATGTGTTGTCAAGTCCTTTATAACAGCCTTGATGTGTTTGGTCATTACATCAGGTCGTGCACTTGGGTTAAAATGACAGCTTATTTGAGGATGTGTTCCAGTAAAAATGCAGAGGGATGAAGGGCATGTGTTTGATGAGTTTTGAGTACCCTGTTGTTCTCATTATTTTCTTTGAAGGGAAGAAAAAACAACTCTGTAGCAAGCAGGAGTCTGTGAAGGAGCTGTTCCTCCGTAAATTTCCTTTGCAGTGGATAAGAGTGACGGACAGTTGCTTGCAAGCTCCCTGCTGGGCAACCCCACATCTTCTTCAGATGTAAGTTTGATGCTGTGACCTAGGAAAGGAACAGCAAACAGTGCTCTGTAACAGCTTTGGTTCCCTAGTGATATGCTGAGCAATAGCTGCATTCCCTTGCCTTTTCTTTGCATCTTGTGGAAATTGTAATTGGTGCATATGGAGCCATGCTTGCTGCTGTTCATGTCCCCACTGATTACACACAAAGGGAAGAAAGGAAAGAGTTTTAAAGGATTGCACCTTCAAAATGAAAGCAGAGGTTATCTGGGGCGGTATTTAAAAAAGTAACCTGTTCAGCAGCAAAGTGACTTGGTAGAGATGTGACCTTATTGAGGTGATAGGAATTTACCACAGTTCCTAACTTCTATACCTGAAAATAGCAAAGCTGTAATTCATTTAGAAGTATCCCAAGTCTTTAATTTTAATTACAAAGGCAGAGTATTCCAGCATCCAGTTACCAGGGAATTGTCAGATTTTGCCTGTTAGATGTGAGCCAGCTGTCCTGGAGAAAACAAACACTTTAGAGCAAAAAAGACTCCAGATGAAGATTTATCAAACCTTTTAAGATTTTTCCATTGCCCTTTTTCCTTTCTAGGATCCTCACAATCATGAGACCTCGTTTGCCACGTTCTTCTCGGAAGAACCTTCTCTATCTTGCTTCCATTTACACAGAAGGAGGTCCCCATCCTTTGTCCAGTCCAGGCCTCTCTTCAGATAGCAGTGAACAGCCAATTTATACTATAGAGAACTTACAGTGGAGAGCCAGGCAAGAAAATCAGGTTAAAAATCAAGGGCAGACTGTAGAGAAAGAAGAATATGTGCCAGAGAGAGACAATGATGTAGAGGAAGTGGAGGAGGAGGAAGAAGAGATGGTGACTGAAACAAATCCTTTGGAAGGACTTGCTCATTCTGGTACCATGGTGGATATTGCTGAGAAAAGGGCAGCACTGCAGGGGTCCCCCTGGCAGATCACTGCAGGTAAAAAGTGACTGTAAGGCTTAGACAGTCCTCATCACTGGCAAATGTTAATGGAAATGCAACGACATCTCAGCCCTCTTGACCTGGCCACAATTAAATTGTGCTTCAAAGTCATCTAAATGCCAAATTACTAAAAAAAAAGTGGGTTTTCCAGTGTTATGTTTATGTTCAGGAGTCATTTCACTTAATCTTATAAAATACAGTGTGTGCATTTTCCAGGAGCATGCTATTACTGTCTTATTTATTTTTTTATTAGGCTTTTCCAAACTGCTTAAAATTTCAGTGTATCCAGTCGATGCGGCAGCATATATGGCATTTGTGAATGGTGAAGAAAATATTGATGTTTCTTGGACTTCTGTATGTCAGACTTGGGGTTATTTGAAAGCAGATTGTCTGTGAACCTTAGTTCCATGCTCTGGGAAAATGGTTGTAATGACATGGTGACAAACAAAAGAAAGGAGCAAGACAGGTTTTTGGAAGGAATAAACAGTCTATCCAGTGTTTTGTTAGCTTTGTTACAGTAGCTGTACTTTCTCATCGGGGTTGGAGGTCTCTGTAGCTAAGAATTTTGGATGAGTCATGAAGGGACTCAGACACAGGAGGAGGAAGTTGGTGGAGAGGAGTTGGAAGCAAAATGAGATTTAAATGAAAAAAAGCAGCCACTAGAAGACTGAGCTCTTGTACTCCATTCACTGGGAAATTTTCTCAAGTAAAAAAAAAAGAAAAAAAAAGAGACATCTTAGGTATGCTGATGTGAACAGCTTGTTAGAACTGGATGTTTTGAGAACAAAAGCAAAATTGTCCTCTGCTTCCATGACATGGTTCAGATCATTTGCTGAATGGCTTGAGTTGCAGGAGGCAGTATTTGTGGACTTTGGGAGGGTGGTCTTGTGTTTCAAAAATCTCTTTGGTAAACTCTTCTTGTTTTCTTACTGTTTTTATCTATTTATCTAGATGAAGTACGATGGAAAGACTTTCCTCTTGGGAAACTCCCAGGTCAGACAGATGACCCTGATGGTCTCATGTTGGATAATTATTCTATGATGTCCCTGCTTGATCAGCCAGTGAGGGAGGAGTGGAAGTCTCTCAATACAAAGTAAGTAATGGTGTGGGTGGGACTTTGCCCCTGAACCATGAAATGCATTTCTCTCTCTGTGCCTTTTACTATACCATGTGAAAAATTAGGGCTGAGATTTCCTTTTTACTTCTATTTAAGTAGTTTTACCCAAATACCTACTGATGTCTCTAAACCTAACCCTAATGATACCCTTTGAGGATGCCATCTTCTAATATTGCTATCTTCACTCCTCCTGCTCTTTTTTAAAAGAAACCATTCCAAGGATTATGAAATACTGCTGTTTAGCAGGTATCAGCACAGCCCCAGCAGGCTTGAAAATTGAAGTTTCTATTAGCTGGAGCTTTGATCTTCAATGTGTTGGCAGTGCCCAGTGACCTTTTAGAGCTGTAGCTAGTAATTTAGAGCTGCAGATCTGACCCCAGTAAAGAAACACAGATTCTCCTGGAAATTCTATAAGGCTTTAGTCAGATCACTTTTGTCACTAAATGAAGCTCACCCCGTTAAAGCATCCCATTGGAGATGTTCTAATACGGTCATTATTTCACACTTGGAAGTCATAGGAATTTGAACGCTGTAAGCTGTCAAATCAGTTTCATCACATACATATAAACCCATCTCCTATTATTTTAATCCAAGGAATGCTTCAGAATATCAATTAATTGTAATTTTTTTCCTTAAGACTCGATTGGACAATTTTCTAATCACTGGTCCTTTTCTGTGGTTGGTGGGCCCAATCTAGTAGCAATGTGAAGAACTGAGAATCATGCAGCCTGGGGTATTTCATTGGGAAGAAACCTTTCACATGTTCATATTTTCACATATTCAGAGTTGTGTTCAGATTCCAAGCTTCCAGTTTCAAATCTGAGGAGGATTTCCATCTTTCTCCATCTTCTTGGTCATCCTCCCTGGCATCAAATTATTTACCTTCCTGTATCAATAACATTCTGTTCCTTTGGAGGAAGATGCCCTAGACTGTATTTTGAAAAACGATTTAGTCATTTAGTCATTTAGTGAGGACTGATTGTATATTAATTGCAAGCTAAAAACCTACAAGCCAGATTTGTACATTTCAGGCTGTTTTTTGAACAGTGTAATGTGTCATGCAGCTCATATTACTAGAAAATACTTGTATAGAAAATGAGAAAGCACATACGAGGCCAAATGTAACGTGTTTCTGCATCTCTTTGTGCGGGGAAAGGGGCAGACAGTTTGTTCCACTCAGATTACAGCCTGGCAGGATGCCAAGGGAAAAAACCTTAGAAACATGAGGAAAACCTGTTGCTACCACAAATAGAAAGGAGCAGAACCTAATTTATTCCTGTAGCTCTGCCTGGAAACAATCCAGGTTTCATCAGGAGTGCTACAATAGCAGCTTGTTCATTATTCTTATCTCCCTTGCATAGCAGTTTCTCCATTTGCCAAAGAACATGTGATGTTAGAAAGGTGGTCTGACTTCCCCAAGGCAGAAGGAAGTCTTTCTTGGCTGCTTACATTTTCTTCTGTGTAGAAACCTTGTCCTTTGTCTTGTAGCTACGTGGGTCTTTTGTTTCCCCCATCAAAGGTGTTTGTATGGCCTGTTCCAGGAGGGGTGTTTGCTATTTACTTTTTTGGTTTTGCCCTCTAAGTTCTCTGTCTGCAGAGAGCTGTTCTACCAGGCTCACGAAGGGAGGTACGAAAGGATAGTACGAGACATGGGGAAAAGTGGATGTTTTACTTTGAAAATACCCATAAGGTGCTTGGAAAAAGCATCTGCAGCATAGGCAATGGGACACACCCTTTCTAAAAGCAATGCCCTTTTTTGTCTTTCTGCAATTCCTTCCTCCTAGAAATCTGTGTTCATTTTTTGGTGGGTTTTCTGGTGTATGCTGTGCACGTGTATTGTCAAAGTTCATGTTTAGTGTTGCTGAGGCAATCTCTGAAGCTTTGAGTAGCTGCTGTCACCCTCAGGCAGATGTTTTGGGTTTTGTAATAAGCATATGTGCTTTCTATTGGCCCCCCGTGTCAGTTCTACCTGACAGCAGGAGCAGATTCAGCAAATAGTGACCACTTGGAGAGTTTTCTGAGGGTGGAGTTGCTGACATGCTGTTGCTTTAGGGGTTGAATGTCTCTGTAAGTCCCATGATTCTTTCTAAAACCATAGAAATTAATAGTATTGTAAGATTTGTAACTTGTGAGAGACTGTTCTCGTGTTGCTTGCTGTGTTAACATTTCACCCAAGCTCATATTCCTAGCTGCAAAGAATAGATGAAGATTCAGATGAGAATTGTTCTCTGTTTATTTTTGCAGTAATTTCTCCCACATAATTGTTAGTACCTGGTCACCTTTCCTTTGGTTTGTGCCTTGTACCCTTCATGTTTCAGGACTATTGCCACTCTTGAACAAACTGATTAACACCTAAGGACATACCAGCAGATAAATGTTTCAGAGCTAAAAACGAAAAATGTTTTGGAAGTGCTATCAAAATTACTTTGATGATGTGAGCTTTATTAATGTGCTTTATTCTCTTCCTCACAGCTCTGCAGAATTGAATATTCCTGTGACAGGAGGATTGTTATGGACCCAGAATGATTTCTATAAAATAAAAAGTGGCCTTCAACTTTTCTGAGACAGCAGCAGAGTGCTCTGTGACTTTTAGTATTGCACTAAAAGTTCAGTGGTATAGAAGATCTGGTAATGGTGGTGGGAAAATAGTCACTCCAGGAGAAGTTGTTGCTGTGATTAATTGATTTTTACCATGTAAAATTAATGTTTTGTAAAAGCATTGTGTTGCATGTACGGTAACCATTGTTTTGCTTAACCAGTTGGAGTTTGCCTAATACAGTTAAGAGTACTTTGGAATCCCTTCATGTTTCTTAACTTTTTCTTAAGCAAATACAACAGACTGAAGGCAAACCTTGCTCCAGGATGCTGTTTCTCAGTTTTCACTCTGGAAAGTGTCCTCTGGCCCTCTTTAAGTGACGCCATTGAGCCGTTCTTATTTAATGATGCTGGTATTGTCCTGGAGGAGTGATTGTGCCAGGATAAAATTGTGCTGCAGTTTTCACCTGTCTGTGATTTCACACGAAGCTTTGGGGATCAATCCTAGCTAGAGCATAGCTGAATGCACTGACACATGAATCCTTTGAAATGTTTTTGTCACGATGTTTTTCCAAGTGATAGTCTTGAAGCCACTACTGTCTCTTTTTGATTGAAGTGTTTTGCTTCAGGTTACTTCCGTTCATGATTTTGCTGATGTTCATAACCAGTACTGTGGTGTTTGCTGAGAGCTGGTATGATTTCTGCAGAAATGGACTGAACAAGTACCTTGTTGGTGGAAAGTTGAGAAAAACGGCTTCCAGATAGTTCTTCCTAAATTCAGTTTTCTCTACCTATATTACAGGTTCTTGGAACTTAATAGGCTTCTGCAGTTACCTGTCAAAAACCCCAGGAGTTTAAGTGTGTATTTACTGCAGGATTCCTCAGTAAGAATTTGTTACAGTGCATCTGCTAGAGGGTAAAACAGAGGCTTTCTCTGAGTTCATCTAGTAATTTTCAGGTTTTACAAACTAAACAGAGGAATAACACGTCAGTAGGAAGGGATACAAAAAGGGACATAGAGCTCTAGGAGTACGTTGCATAGGATTGAAATGCATGTTTACAGCAGCAGCTTCACAGATGCTGTGGACTGGCTTTGAAATAAAGGCTGAATTATTAGAATGGAAGTATTACTTCCTTATTCCTCCTTCTCTAGATTTTTTGTTATTCTGCTCTACTGCAGTTGCTTGCTACCACACATCCAAAAATGGAACGTGCATTGCATATTTCCTTCTGTAAACACAAGCAGTGCCAATGCAAAAGGAAATAAACTTTCTTTTTCTGTTACAAGGGATTTTTCGTGGAAGCCCTTCCCCTTTCAACTATTTTTAGAAATACTTCATTTACCCAGTAGTGAATTAGGCTTATTTAGGAAATTCTGAGTGAAAGGGATTTGTTCTTTTATTACTGCATTTAGCTGAGTATGAAATGACTTAGATTACTGTATTTTGTATTGCAAACAAGCATAACAGTTCAAATAAGGATCTGGTGCTAGCTCATACTGTACCATCTGTAACTTTTTCTCCTCCTTGGAGGAAGAGCACTTGGTAAAGTCATATGCTGCTACTACTACTACAATACCTTATTAGCTGTAGTTACTGCCCTGTGTTATCTGCCATTACCCCACCTAAAGAATCTGGGATTTTTTTGGGTCAATCAGCTAAAAAAACCCACCAAGAAATAATTTGGACAGACTGCAACAGTTGTTTTGGGCAAAAAAGCTTTTTGGGGGTCTTGTCTAAAGAGGGTTGAAAAATAAAAAACTAGAAACAAATAATCCAATGGCTCTCAGTTTTATTAAATAAGCAAAAATTCTTATATATATAAACTATAACGTATTTCATATTATTAAATAATTGTGCAAAACATTTACATAGAGCAGGAGGGGAACAGATGATAGCCTATACTTCTTTTAGATTCTTGCAGTTCTGTTAATACATTTACAGACTTTTAAATACAGACCAAAATCAGCAAAGGCTAACCAAACACTGGCATAGGAAGAATTTACATGATGGTGCAATTGCATTTTTCCAGTTGAAATACTGCAGGACATACAATTAATGAGGGCTCTGTCACACAAACAAGCAATAGGTACATCACAGGAGTGTGAAAGCTGACCGCTTACCATAGAGGTAACTGTGACAGATCTAAAGGTCTGACTGTTACGAGTCCTGGCGTATTAAATGCTTCAGGTAAAATTTGTCCAGTCAAGATAAAGTGATATTTCAACTTTGGAACAAAGTTTCACAGAAATGATGCACGTTCCTTCCCCTTAATGTGGAGTTCTAAAAATTACAATAATCGAATGTTCCTTTTTGCAGGTTGATTTAGATCAGGTGTGCATACATGTCACCAAGTATTTGTAACTTTATTAGTTGAACAAGATGCCAAAATGTGTAATTTGAGACAAACTGGCATTAAAAGTGTGTAAGGGGGAAACACCTACTAGGATGTTTTTGGTTTGGGTTTTTTTTTTCAATGAAGCTCCTTCTACTTGTTCTAAGCAACCATACTCCACACCTATTTTTAACTTAACAACTAAAGCATTTTTACAAAAGCTAAACAGACTCATGCTAGTAAATAAATTACATGCTGCAGCAACTAGAGCAGTGCCTACTTACCACTACAGAGATTTAAGAATACCACATACTGGTTTAACATCCATTTTCACTCATTTTGTCATTAAGACTTACATTATATTTGGGTCAACCAAAAAAACCCAAAGAGATTTATAAAATTTTACAACAATTAAACAGTAATGTTTAATTCTACAAATGAATAAAGCCAACTACTGCAGCTCAATATGACAACAGGACTAACAGCAGTGAAATCATGTACAATTTACTATATTACTGACATGTAATTCTTACAAAAAACATGAAATAATTTAGACTGACATCCCATAAAGCATTTGGTTTTTGATTTATGAATTTAAAGTTACACACTTTTAAGTGACAAATTACGTGTAAGTAATGTAGCTGAAGATGAAAGATAAGTAAATCAGAACTCCCAGAGAATGCTCTGGCCCCAGTAAAGCATTAAAATCTACTGCACAACTCTTTATCAACTGCAGTAGTCCATGATTTTACCTTCACACCTTCTTCCCCCCTCATCTAGAATTGTTTTTCATGGATTTTATTAAAATAGAGTTTCTAGAACTGTTCTTTTACAGTTTTAAAAACATTTAAATACCATGCTCTAAAAAAGAGCATTTATACAAAGTCTTATATTTACAATATAGACAGTTATGATCAGGTGTTAATAAGATCAACTCTTCCATGTAAGAAGAAATCCAAGCTTATGCACTGAAGATTAATGAATGTGTCAGTGTTTTGAACTGTCTTGTAAACATATCTGAAAACAGGTGTGGATGACCAAATTATCACTTAAAGTAGTTGATCAGGAAAGACTACATCACATAGAAAAGTTTCATTACCTCTAAGGAGGACTAAACAAGCACAAAATTTGCAGGTTATTTCCACAAGGCTACTCTGCCAATTCTGTAACTATGCATGAGAGATGCCAATAGCTTCTCAGAATAAGACAATTTGCCTTTGAGGTGCCTTAGGGAAATCATGTGCTGGGTTTGTATTGTCACAGCATTCCCACTGATTAAAAAGGAATTCTTCCATCAGTAAAACAAAGGTTAGTGAAAATTAAAATGACTGGACAAATCCAACAAAAATTGATATCTCCATAAGTCACCCAGTTCTTCATACAGAAATCTCTGTTGAGTTTTCCACGTTAGAAAACATCAAAATCACCTACTATAACCTTCTCTTAAAATAGCTTATCTTTATCAATGGAGAAAAACAGAACAAACATTTTTCTGCATACAAATATTTAATTCCATGCAAGATGGAAAACATGAGTGCACAATAAACTTCATCTCATACCTAAATAATTTATAAATTAATTGGTTAGAATAAAATAGGGTCTATAGCAATTACTGTTACATTTTAAACACATGCAGATGAGTCAACAGCAACATTTTTACATAAAGTTTAGTGCAAGAATGTATCTGCTTAATAAATAGACTGAAGATACCTATGTAATGCTTTGAGGTGTACACACAGTATTTGTGCACATAATAACCTGGTTCTGAAAAGTTGTCCCTGTTTGTCTATAAACTACAAGTGCCCATTTTAAATAAAAAAAGATCCATAATTACTCATGGGCTACTTCCCTGTGACACATGGTGTCACAAACATTGTGGTGAAAATGTAATACTGAAGTTAATCTAGAGATTATTTTTTTTATACACAGTTTTTATACAATCAAGAAAAAGAGATACAATTTGTATCAACAAACAAAAGGTCATTTCTGGTTATTTGAGGCATTGCTCTCAGCTGCTTATACCATGCAAGAGAAGAGAATAAGAATTAATTGCAAATTAAAAATATGAAATGTTTTTGAAAACTGGTCAAGAGTTAAATCTGTTTCCCCCAGCTATTATAAGTCTGAACTATTTTTCCCCACTAACAGAGAATAACCAACTAATTAAAACTTAAATTATTTTTAAACACCAAGGGTAAGTACAGAATCACTTTCAAGTTACTTCATTTCAAATACATAATGACATAGTCATTATATACGTCACCTGTACCAACCAACACAAGAATATTTATCTTGTGTGAAATGATACACTTATCAAATGTCCGTAAATTAACTGTAGTTGCACCCATAATTGTGGTTTCTTGTTGGTTCATTTGGTGGGTTTTTTATATGAGAGGAACCTATTTTGCACATGATAAAGAGCCCACAGGATATTTTGAATCAAACCAACCACTACAGTAACACAAGTGGAGGAAATGATAAACTTTGTTTCTCAGACAAACAGATAACTAGAAAGCAGCATGCAAGCCATTATCAAAACACCAGAAACAACCCTGACTGCAGCCTCACGTTCTGTGTGTTTCACAGTAAGAAACATTTAGGCAGTGTCACACCTTCTCATGAAGAAACAAAAGGCCATAAACCAGGCCTTCTCAACTTTCATGAAAAAAACTACAGTAGAAGTCAACAAGTCCTAGCTCGAGACATGTCGAGTTAGTCATGGTTCAAAATGTTGAAATATACAGTGGATTCAAAAAAGGGCGTACAGTCAGTGCAGCTTAAAAAAACCAATAAATGCCTCTTTTGGAGACATTTAGCTACAAAGGTTCCCACCCTGAGCAAGATACCAGTTGCGCAAACAATGCCACACAAAATTATCTCACCTGTTGAAACAGGAATTCTAAAAGCCTTCACGAGGCAAATGCACACCTTTGCGTGGATCTGAAGAGCAAAAACCAGGACAGCTTTGCCACAAACCCAAACTGGAGCATCTCTTTGCAAGAAGCAGCCCTCCCCCTCGACCCTTTTTGAAGCTGATCTTGTACAGCCACCTTGAATGTCAGGCTCACTCAAACACCATCCTTGCTCCCAGAGGAAGGGCTGCAGTTAGTGATGAACTTCCATGTTAACATCCAGTTTTTGCTGCTTCAAGTTAAGTAATCCAGTTTACATAATACTGACAATTTGTTTTCAGCTTGTCAATAGTCATTTGGGCCAGCAGCTGCTTACTGCACATTTGAGAGGACATTCTGGAAAGAAGCTACAGTTAAAATTTCAGTTTACTGAATGGCACTCATGCCTTTACATTCCTTAATGTTTTGGTCCTAATTTAATAAAAGTATTTGGCTTCCATTGGATTGAGCCAACATACTGAATAATGTAATATTTATTCAAACTCTTGAGGTACAGTTCTGAAATTTAAGTGCCAACAACCATGTTGACATTGAAAAACTGAAATCAGTTTTTCCTTTTATAAACAATTTTAATTTTTAGCAAATTTACTTTTTCTTCAGTACTTAAGATGCCAGTAGGCAGTGTCAAATGACAAAGCTGAAACCTTAAAAGTCATCTGGTTGTGTACAGAGCATACTTTTAGAGGCCGATTAGGTATTTATAAGCAAATTGTAAGTGTACACTAATACATGCAATATAATTGCTAACATTAATTTTGTAGTAACAGCTTTGAGACACTGATTGTGACATTATAGTTCTTAGTGAGCTATCCATGCAGCAAGGTATGCATTTCCTATAAAATACTATTAAAAATCCCTATATTTAAAATCTTAAAATTTGCAATACAATCAACTTTTATATTTATATATAGTGCCTCAGCATATATATGATTGCTACTGTGTACAGAATTTTATACTATCTTATAGAAAATATTTACAATAGATTGGCCTCTTCTTTCATGTAATTTTTCCTCTGGGTCCCATGTGCTGTACAGGTTCATTTATCCAAAAGAGGCTGTAACTGCTCTAACGCCCTGTTCTTAATTTGGCAACAATCATAGCTGCCAGCTGTTGTGCATCTGTCATGTGGGGATTCTTTTCCATCACAGAAAGGACAACGCTTGGAGGGAAAATATTGCAGAGGTTCTTGTATGTTTGATACTGATGTTCTGGGATGATATGAGGTTCCTGTGGCTCACCACATATCCCAATCCAGGGATTTCTCCAGAGCTGCTCCATCTTCTCAGGCATGCTTCTTACCATGACAGGTTCATAACATGGCTGCATGAGGTTGTTGCTCAGTGGATATGAGTGGTAAGTGTAAGAGTCTGAAGCACACGGTAATGGATCCCAGCTGGCGTGCTGCTCTCGGCAGAGAGGTGGTCGTCTCTGCCTTGTGGGGTTACTTTCATAAAGCCGTGAGTCAGAAATACTGTCCATTCTTGTCATCACCAAGGCACGGCTTGGTTGTGCAGTTGATGGATGAACGTTTTGAGGCACAGGGTATTCTCCTGGACAACTGGACCGTGCTCCAACAACGGGATGCTGGGCATGGAGGCCTAAGTGGGAAACTGACTGTTTCCGAAGGGATTGCTTAGGCTCTTCAGTTCCGTAACTCTGACCTCTATTTAAGGCTTCATGGTAACCATGAGGGAAAGGCTGAAGACGATTTTTCGATGGCAGTCTGTGGCTCTTCACATTGTCTTCTGGACTGGCATCTGCTACACCCAGATACAAGTCATTGTAAGAGGAATAAGAATCATTACTTGTATGGCTTAAGCAATTCTCAGGACAGGGGCTTGCGTTTCTAGAATACATCCCCTGGTCCATATCAGCCCCGTAATAATCTGAGTTACGGATACTACTTATGCCTAAGTTGGAGAAATCACTGAGTAAGGAGTAATAGCCATGGTCCCCCAGTGACTCATATTTGGGATACTGGTCAATATAGCTAACTGAGGTGCCATGGCTATTGGTGACTAGAATAGGAGGATATTGCACACTGGACATATGTTCCAGTGAGGATTTCTGATGTACGAACTGTGAGGAACCTGGCACCGGGCTGCTTGCAGAACGAGTATTTAATGCACCAGCTGCATGGCTTTTTGGTGGAGGGAGCGTTGGTACACTTAATGCAGAAACCAGAGACGGGACAGAGCTGGCCTCGGACTTCCGGGCTGCTGATAACTTTTCCTCAGGCTCCACAGCTACTGACCTAATGCTTGGATCTGACTGGCGTTTTGGGGCAATGCGTTTCACTTCAGAACTGATTTCTCCTTTGGAGCTGGATGGCCCTGTGCCACATTTGGCCAAGGCTCCCTCACTCATAGTTTTCACAGCAGATAATTTGGCACTTATTCGAAGCTCATCCGCTACTGACCTTTGAGGCTGGTTTGCACGTTCTGGGTGGTAATATTTACATTTGTGCCCATAGGTGCACTTTTTACCTGGAAGAAAAGGGTTTTCAGGTTAAATAAATCAAAAACTCATTAATACCACCAGCTGCTATCTTTTTTCTTTACATCTTTCACTACTTTTCAATAGTAGTATTTCTATATTAAACCTCTAAGGAATAACGATGTATTTGATATATACAGCCAATCATAGACTGCTGCCTGTATCCTGCATCAAAAGCAAGACACACCTTTTTTTTTCCTACTGGCTCATGATTTCAATAATGACAACATACACACAGTGCTATATAAAACAAATCAACTTTAACACAGTTTTAGTAATTATGAATCTCCTCCCTTGAACACAAACCAGAATAAAATAGCAAAAAACTGTATTTTCCACAAGGTGTATCTGGTAATCCTTAATTTTCTGCTACATTGCTTTTATAATTGTGTATGAAGGGTATAAAAGTGGACATTGTACTTAGATGGCCACATGAGAAGTGGTACATTTTTTTGTTCTAGTAATGACAAGATGTTAATTAATTGTTTGCTTCACCTACCTTTAAATGGAACAAATCTATCTGACTTGGGCACTTACCATAAGGACACGGTTGTTTCTTATGTTCAGGAATAACTGGCCTTTTTCTCAAGAAATTTTCAAGGCTTGGACCATGGCGTCCTAAAGGATCATCTGGAGGCATAAATCTAAGGGAAAAGAAATGAAACATGATCAGCTTTTCCTCAGAATGCTGAATTAGCAAATTCATTTACTTTTGAAGAAAAACCCCTTACTTGTCATTCACAAAAGAATACATTAGCAGCCGCTCCTCTATGAACTTCTTCCATTCTGGTTTTTCATTCTGAAGATCCCGATAGTTATCATTTGATACAATGATGCCATCTGAGTCGAAAGCAAGTTTTACTATGAATCGATCATCATAGCAAACTACTCTTCTTCCCTGAACTCTTCGAGATGGGGTGAAAACAAGAATTTTTTCTTTCTCCAATTTACGTAAGATTTCTTGATCTGTAAAATAATTTCAGTTGAGCAGCTTTTAAAAATGTTTTAAAAGAAAGAAATACAACCTTTGTGTTATGAAAATTCTTGGCTTTTTTATCTGACAAAGCATCTTGCAATTATATTCATTATATTCATACAGTCCTCATTATGATTGAAAAACACCTAGGTGTGGATTTTATTTCTGAGGTTTCAATGCACTGAGTAAATATTCAATATTTGAACTTCATAACCACTGTAGCCATGTACCTTTACTCAGTCTTTCTGAACACATCAGGAATTCAGGTGTTACTGTATTAAAGTAGCCTTGTTAGCGTAGAGTAAAATGCAAAGATTTTGTACAGGTCAAAACACATGCTGCCTTTTCAGTGTTCAAAATAACCCTACTGAGTCCCTGGCCTGTTACTACTTCTTTTATGCTCATCAAGCAAATAAGACTCAGTTCCCATATGCTCATCAACGTTTGCAAATGGGAAAATTTCAACACTTCTCAAAAGTGTTGAAACCATCCAACAATGTTACAAAACCCACACCATTGTTTACACATGCAGATATTTAAATGCTTGTTTCCTCACCAATGAAAATGTGTTTTCAAATAAACAGTTGAGAGCAACATCATCATCACCAGATTCACAGCCCAGTACTGGGACCCATCAGAAATCCCATTTTTAACAAAGGGATTGAAGAAAATCTCGATGTTACCTGTAATTGGTGCATCAGGTCGAGACTGTTCTTTTCTCCATGCAGGTACAAACACAGTGATATCTTTATGTCCTTTTTCCAGAAACCAATCAACAGCTAGTTGAATTCCCCGGCAGGAAAATCCTTCTTTGTTCCCATGGCTGAAAAACATGCAAGTTTTAGAAACAGCAAGAACAAAAGTTACATTTGTTTTCTGTTGTGGTGGTTTGGTTGTTTTTTTCTTCTAAAGCTGCCACGGTCAAAGGATATAAGGAAAACAAAGTCTGTAAAGTCTTTAAATAATTCTCCTTAAATAATTAGAAAAAGACAACTGTACAGAGCTATTCAGTCATCAGATTACAGCAACCCTGCTACTTAAAAAGTCTATAAATGGGGAATTTCTCTATCCCCAGAGCAAAAACAAATAAACATGAAGTTTTTCATCTTTTTCATTTCATTATCTGACCTAATGAAAAAGATCACTTTCCCTGACAAACTGAGCTGACCTTAAGTAGCACCATAAAACACTATCACAAAAAGAGGAATGAACAATGCTGGCTGTCATGGGTGATAATTGCTTTTAAATATCTATACTAATAAAACCTTTTCCTCTGATACTAAATCTTCTGCATTTTTATTATAATTTTTTATAGGAAAGAAATAATTGTGTCAAAGTTGTTTAAGTCCCATCCCCATCAAAAATTTGATTTTTTGAAACACAAAATAGTCTATAAAATAGCACACAATTCAAATAAAAGAGTTTAATTTTTAAAAGGGCCTAAGAAGTTTCTGCAAAGGAAAGGAAAATTTTTTAAGAAGTTTGATATAAACCAAGGAGAATCTTAATTATTAATCTTATTCAATCTCTATCTGCATTATCTACAATTGCAATATTTTTAAGCAGGGGAACTGACTGCATAAGCCTTATACTTTTCAGATATTCTCAGTCTGCAGAACAGATTTTGCATAATTAGGAGAATTCCATCATATTAAAATTGTCTTTAAAATCCATAAAATTCTATGGATTGTCATTCAAAATTTCACCTCAAAGTTGCTGTTGTTATTGTTATTATTGCAGAGTGACATCACAGGCTACCGGGACTAGGATTTTTCTGGGTTCAAAACATTACAGAAAGTAACACCGAAGCAGACCAAAGGCAGACAGGTCTAATGTCTTCTGTTTGATTATGGATCACCAGCATAGTCTAAATCCTCACAACTTAAATAATTAATACAGAAGCCACAATGTTCCTAAAAGCATTTTCCTTAAATTTTTATACATTTCAGATTTTACAGAATTTAACATCCTTTAAAACTTTCAGATGCATATACATTTTCTTATGAGTTGCACTTGATGATTCTTATGGGTCCCTTATAACTTGAGGTAGTCTTATAGTCCTATAAATAAAGCATCAGATCTGAGCTATGAAATAGTCAGAGTACACACCCTTTTATCTCCAGTTGCTCCCTGCCACATTATTCTCAGAACTAACTCAAGCAGCGGAGATTTCAAATTCAACAGGCACAGGAAAAAAAGAAAGAAAAAAATCCAGTTTTGGCAATGACACTTTATAGAAACGTCCTACACATTGATGTAACCACAATGTGGCACTGGAAATTTCTGTATATAAAACACTTTTACAGGATTTGAAGGGTTTAAGTATTTGAAAAGTCAGCATACTCCATACACCTACAAAAACCTGAATTTCCTTAATACACTGAAAAAATAATAGTTCACATCACAAATTCTTCCAGACCAGAAGACTGATACTAAAAGAAGTCTATTGTGTGAACAGTACCTGAAGAAATCTTGGTATCACTGATCACTAAATGGAGTTTAAATAACTCCCTCATAAAAAAATCATATTCAATGATAAACAAATCATTGGCTAGCTCAACTCTGTACTCTACAGACATGTTCAAAAGTGGCACAGGACAGGCATCTTTTAGCCTAGTGTTGACCTAAGCAGCCAAGTGTACAGAGAATATCCTGAGTCAGAAGGGACCCACAAGGATCATCAATATCGACTCCTGGCCCCATGCAGGACACCCCAAGAATCCCACCACGTGCCTGAGAGTATTGTGCAAACATTTCTTGAGCTTGGACAGGCTGAGTGCTGTGACCACTGCCCTGGGAGTCTGTCCCAGTGCTCAACCACCCTCTGGGTGAAAAATCTTTTTCTAATACCCAGCCTAAACCTCCTCTGACTCAGCTTCATGCCATTTTCTCAAGTTCTGTCACTGGCCACAACAGTGAAGAGATTGGTACCTGCCCCTCTGCTTCCCCTTGTGAAGATGTTGAAGACCACAATGAGGTCTGACCTCAGTCTCCTTTTCTCCAGGCTGAACAAACCAAGTGACCTCGGCCACGCCTTGTAAGGTTTTCCCTCCAGACCCTCTCTCATCCTCGTGGCCCTCCTCTGGATGCCCAAAACTGCACTCAGCACTCGAGGTGGGGCAAGGAGCCTAGCCATGCAGGTCAGCAGGTTTAGCTCTCGCATTATCCCTGTTCTGAGACAGCTAAATTTCTTTGAATACCGAGCAGGCTCAACCACCAAGAGCTCAAATACCATGAATTCACTGCATTTCTTTACTATACACTGCATGTCACTTTAGAAAGAACCAAGCTTTCCTGCCCTACTTGGTTACTTTCCTTTAATGTCCAGAAACAATTTTCAGTATTGTTCAAGGACTTCAACATACTAAACCCATCCATACAAAAGCACACTACAAACAGATTGCTTAAACAAAACATCTGAGGTGAGAACTTGGATTTAAAACGAAGGCAAGGGAATTGGAATATGGATTACGTATAAAGCATAATTAAAAGTCTAGATTAAGGAGTCCATAAAATAGATGTATTATCAGTGTAATAGTCTAAAGGACTTTGCCATCAATATTGTTTTCTTAAATATTCTAGTGATTTATTATTTTCAAATATTGTGACAGGGAGACCCACCTCATAGCGACATTGCTTCCATCAATGACAATTGGCCTCAAGTTATCACTGTTATCCACCACTTCATCTTCCAATGACAATTCAGGGCTTGCTATTTCCTTTGGGCAAGGGCCTCTTGGCACCAGAGTACCAGTGGTACTGCTGGCAGTGCTTTGTCCCTCTGATTCACTTTTGTTGCCAAGTCTCACAAGCTCTGCTAGAACATCATTGATGAGCGCATCTGCTCCCAACTTATTCAGTACAGCCTGGATCTGATCTCCTGCATACCCAAGCTTTAAAGCAAAATCCATTTTAGCTTGGTATTCCTTGTCCAAATTTGTTTTGCATTCATCTAGCTTCAAGTCTTGTGTGATACTGCTCTGTGAAAAACTTGGGCGATCCAGACATGGGGACCGGCAGAGTGGCCGATGCGGTTTGGTGGAAACCTCCTTTTCTCTCCACTGAGCACTGCTCCTGAAGTATGATTGCTCAGGCTCACTTTCTGAGCTCGTCCATTCCTCAGATTCAGCACTGCATTCCCCTGCGTCTTGTTCCACGTTTCTGTCTTCTCTGGAGTGCCTCTTCTCCATTTTCAGCTTCCCTACCATAGACCAGGCCGTCATCACGTTCAACTTCCAGCCAGAGCGCTCAGTTCTCTTTCATTTCCAAAGCCACCAAGAATTCATACTCAATTGCATCATGTTGGCCAGTTAAAAGTTTACACAAGGCTGGAGATAATTTGCCTTGCTTACTATATTCTGGCATAAGCAACACCAACATGAAGTTCCTTAAAAGAAAGAAAAAAAAAATTAAAAATTAGGTTTTGATCAATTCTGCAATATATTAGATTACAATGATTTTGTTTAGAAGTCAGTAGATGTCCCCAGTGATTCACATTTCTATGTAAACTGATTATAATACAGCATATAATTACACTGTCTCTGCAATCACAAATAAAACTCTCTTTCCCTCCCTCAGTTACTCTACCTACAATAAAAACAACAATTCCCACACAATAAACATAGAGCTGAAATAAATGGATTATCTCAGTAATATTTAAAGATAATAAAACAGAAAAGGGTGAGGCACCATTTCCACTAGAAACCTGTCTTCTACTGCAAGAACAGCCTGTCTACACTAGGAACAACTGTGCAGTGTTCCAGTAAGCATAGAATTTAACACAAACCATTTCAGCCTCTTTCAGTAAGGATTTACTTTCAGAACCAACAAGTTTACCTAGTAAAAGCATCTTCTGGAAAACAAAACAGACATTTAACAAAATAATGTAAGCCACAGAAGAAAATTAAAAGCATCACCAGTGTGCATATGAGTCAAAGCTTATTCATTTTAAGTTTTCATATCCTTTTGGTTTTAGGTAATAAGATGCAGAAAATCACAGCACCCAATATACCACTCACAGAATCACAGAATGGCCTCTTCACCATTTGTGAGAGGTCATCCCTAATTCCTTTGGGATAATTTACAAGTGTTTCCCTGCTGCTTCCTAGAGTACTGGTGTTTCCTGGTTCCTCTCTGACACTCAGAAGCACATCCCTTGCCCTCATGAATCCAGTTCAAAGCCCTACTAGTTTAGAAAGGTTTCTTTCTTGACTATTTCCCTACATTAAATGGTGTGTTTCTGTTGCCTATGGGAATATTTGAGAACAACAGGTGTAGAAGAGTGATAAAATTTGATAAGCAAAATCATAAAAATATCAAAGGATCTCTGAGACAGGTCCATATTGGCCTAACAACAACCAAATGCCCTAAAATTGTCTCAAAGTGAAACTAAGATTATTAACCTGCAAAACCTTTCTAAAGTAATATATAATTACCATAAACAGGCAAAACAGTAACATTCTACCAGACTGTGCTCCAATTTATGCAAACAAAAATGTACACACATGCAGAGACAGGTGCTCAAAAACCTAATTTTCTTAGGAAAATGCTGATTACTTGCCCCTAAAAAAAAACCCTAAAAGGTCAAGTTTTCAGCCAATCAACACTATTTTTTAATAAAGAAGAACCTCTTTTTTTTTTTTTTTTCATTTTCATATATTTGTATTATATTTATATTTTGTCAGCCTGGATAGAAGGAGGGTCAAGGGACACCTTATCACTCCCTACAACTGCCTGAAAGGAGGCTGTAGCCAGGTGGGGTCAGTCTTTTCTCCCAGGCAACCAGGCTTAGGACAAGAGGAAATGGTGTCAAGCTGTGACAGGGGAGGTTTAGGTTGGACATCAGAAGGAATTTCTTCACAGGAAGGGTGGTCAAGCATTGGATTTGACTGTCCAGGGAGGCACTGGAGTCACCATGCATGGAGGGGTTCAAAAAACAACTGGACGTGGCACTCAGTACTCTGGTCTATTTGCCAAGGTGGGGACTGCTCAAAGGTTGGACTCAATGATCCTGGAGGTTTTTTCCCAACCTAAAGGATTCTGTGATAGTCCAAGTCCTTTATGTCATATGAAATAAAAACAGTTTCCTTGCATTTGAATGACTAATCAGTCTTGATTACTTAGGTTTAAGTTAGACTTTAAAAACTGCTGTCCTTTCATGTTATTTATTCAAAGAGTATCCCTCTAAATACTTAGTTATTATTTTTACAGCACTCTCTATTTTCATTCCAAGTGATTTTTCTCTCACATAGCACTAATAGCAGTATATTTACAACCCAAGTACTTGCCAACACAGATGTATTAATAGCTTAACCTGGAACGGATTTTAATTAGGT
The DNA here is from genome assembly GCA_037834095.1 of Argya squamiceps. Classification (NCBI taxonomy): domain Eukaryota; kingdom Metazoa; phylum Chordata; class Aves; order Passeriformes; family Leiothrichidae; genus Argya; species Argya squamiceps. The sequence continues at coordinate 6,740,426 of JBBMKD010000194.1, forward strand.
CTCATACATAACCTTGTGCCTTGCCAACACTTAAAAAAAAAAAAAGGATATATAAAAATTATTATAAAAAAAGGTTAAAACCCAAGGTTATCAGCACATTGCACCAGCAGCTTACAAAATATTGCAATGAAGGAATGTTCTAAAATATATGTGGCAAGACTAATTTTTTGCAAATTATTGAGAGTGTACTGCTTTGGCACTGGATAAAGAACAGCATGATTCTGTTCATCCAAGTTTAAAGAGCTCCATTCCTCATTCCCAGCTGTCATCTCTCCAAGCACAACATCACACGGATTTGGCTTTTGTTCAGCTTACCATCTTGAAACCTCCATTCTCTCCCCTGACCCCTACAATGCCTTTGATGCTCTCCAGACTGTCCAAGCCATATGCAATCACAAAACACCTTTTCCTTGCATCCCCCAATTGTCTGTCAGATGGCCCAGGCAGCCCCAGGCTCCTGGGGATGGGTGTCACCCCTCAGCACAGGGCTGGGGGCTCTCTGTGACAGCCCCCAGAGAAGCCTGTGCTGGGCCACCATTTCTCTGTGCTGGAGTTCTCGTGCTGGCCATTGTAATCTCCAGCTCCTGTGTGGTTCTGAAGATCAGTTTTTATCACACAGTGTATCAGTTTATTACAAACATCTCAGGCAAAATGCATTTTTAGTACTATGGTACTATATGTAGATAAATACCTGCATTTCTGCTACTTGAACTTCTTAAGGTAATTTGCTACAAGTCTTTCTTTACAATGTTTTCCATACAGGTGAATGAACTTGAGAAGAAATTCAAATTATATTCTAGCATCATAATAAACATGAGATGAGAAAAGGTTCAAACATCAAAAGTTTGATACACAAAAAAACCTATATTGCAGTTCTTAAATATAAAATTAAATATTACATTAATATTGCACACGTTTCTCAAATATCATGTTGTGCCCAAACATCATAATTTTAGCTTTATTTGAAAAAAGATTTAATAAAGTGCAAAATGCAAAACTACAATTTAAAGAACATCTGAAATAATGTAAGCTTGTTATTGAGTTTAAAGCCTATCTTTGTTTCTAGTACCTGAACAGAGCACACATTTCATGTAGTGCCCTTAAATCTTCAAATTTCTGCTAAAGCTATATGTATTCAATTTCTTTTCTAACATTAATTTTATGGCTTAATTTTTTTAATTGGCCAAATCACCACTAAATTTTTCTACAAAAAAAGAGAAGCTGATAGTCTGCATGTAATGTACCTAATTTATATACATACAGTCTGAAAGAAGATACGTGCAAAGATAGAAAACTCTTTTTAATGAAAGACTATTTGGTAGTTTGCATTTTCCACACCCAAAACAACTCCTGGTTATTAATATTCCTCCTGCTTCACACTTTAAGTGACAAATTCAGTAATTCCTTTTATACATGTGAAAACAACCACCACAATTATAGCCTCATCTCCAAGAGGACTTCCAGTCAGCAGAAACATATTTATGCAATTAACTCACTGGCATTTAGACTAAAAAAAACCCAGGAGCAACAACAGTATAGCTTGTTTGTTTATTTGTTTTTCCACTCTGTACTTCTCAGAAATTCAAATGTCATCTTGCAGAGTACTGGCAATAATAGTGAATTTCTTTCCTTTTTGATCTATACTATTTGGTAGTGGTAGTACAGTTGTACCTAGGGATCTCTAGCAGCTCCAGGCCTATTCTGACCATATAGTCTCTTGCACAATAAATATACAATCTAGAATTATGATGACAGGCTGGAATACCAGAAAAACCACACAGAACAGTTTGGTACTGTTTGTCCAGATATCTTTAGGATGTAGTAGTTTGTGGGCACACTAAGGGAGTTATGCAGGGGAAAAAAACCCATTAATTAGCAGTTAATAGAACCACCCTTGTGAACAATTTTCCACTTTTTTGTTTTCTTACTGCTTATACTGAATACTTTTTAAAGTTAATATAGATGCACTAAGGAATTATCACAGTGGGTTATTTATTTATTTTTAAATCCTCTTTCAACCAAACTCAGAACAAAAATTAAAAAAACATGAATAGTTTGAGTAATGCTTGATTTTGCTGATAACTACAAAACTGAGAAACAAATCAAAATATTTTCAAAGATGGAATCAAACCTCATCTTGCAGATCATGAACAATTACATTTTCTCACTGAAATTCCAGAATTTGTTTATCATGAGTTACATTCCCCCCAAACACAGCCAAATATGAACACACGCTTAAAGGAATGAAAAGAAAGCTATTACAAATTTCTAATTTAAAGCTATTACAACTCAGGAATACAAACACTGCAGCTTTAAAATTTTAATTCTCATGATGCTTGCTGCTAAGCAACCAATGAAGTTTTCTTCCTAAACACCTCTTTCAGCACAGTCACGAGCAACTAGTAGAACTGATAATATGATTCAGAAAAAAGACTCAGACAAAACCATGTATATTTTGTTTATAAGGGGCCAAGCTGAAAGTATCTCTTCAACTTTGATGGTATTAAAATAGAAAGAAAATACTTGCACAGTAATGAAGTACTGTAATATAAATGAAAACACTTGCAAATGTGTTTGAATAGTGATTCAAAAATCACTATTCAAATGACAATGACTATTAAATAGCTGGTGCTAGAAATACTCTAGTCCAAGCCTGTCCATTTCAGCAGGACCAACAGAAACTCAGGTTAAAGAACGGATTGAACTGCTTCTTTTTACAGCCTTTCCATCACCTCAGTGTCTCTGAGCCATGCTCTTCAAAGGTGCAATTATATGACACGCACACCTACTTTGAAGAGCAACCTTTAAATGAAACAGTTTATCAACTTCTTTCACCAACTTTTCAGCATTTTTACTTTCTTTCTGTCACCGCAGATACTAAAATGCAAAATAAAAATAAAAAAACCCAAATCGGTATTTTCTCAAATATTTCTCTCACTTGGATAAGAAATATTTAATAATGATTCTATACTATTTCTTTTAAGGAGGGATAGGTTGGTTTGTTTTCCCTTGTGTACTTTTGAGATACATGTAGCTAATCAGTGGGGTTTTTTTTAAATAGCTTTCCAAGAAAAAAAAAATCTAACTGAAAAATGACATCTGAAATGGTAACATCTAGGGGACTTCCACATGCACAGCAGGGAATAAACATTGCAGATTTCTCCTTTTGTATTTCTTAAACTGTCTCCATAAAGCAAACGAAACCAAATAAACAACTTGACAATCTTATAAAAGGGGGGGGGGGGGGGGTATTAAGAAAGTTAGGTTTTTCCCTCCATGGCTTCAGCATGAATTTTAATGTCTTAGTGTCTCTGTGTTCTCTTCATTTCACTAACTTATCATTAGCATGCACCTATGTGTAGAAGGAAGAGGTATCTTTCTGGAAGGAGGCTGTTCTAAACAACAGCCAAGCCTTTGATTACTCTGGCTGTTTCTACATGATCAGAAGCTGACTGAAGTACACAAAGACATCTATCCAAACTAATTTTCGTGTCACCAGTTCTGACAGGAAGAGCAACACAGACCTCAACAGCAATTGGGTGAACTTATCATGGTCCCAGGTTGCTTGTTCTACAAATGACACCCAACCTATCACCTTCACAACTAAACAATTGACCAGGCTGGCATGCAGATATATCTTCATACAGATACAGAGATATATCTACAGCTGTGCCTCATGATAAGAGTGTAGACAGTGTACAAGCCTACTAACAGAAAAGCTGACAAATTCCTTGTTACACACACAGCAACAATTGCCTAAAGAGTCTAAACCCATGCAAACAATATAAATAAGTAGAGACAAAAGAGAATACTTTTTAAAATTACTTTCAACAGTGTTCAGGGATACTAAGGACCTCCAGCATTGTACTGTGCTACAGCACAGACCAGTGGTTACTCTAAAGAACTCTAAAGCACTTCCCACGCACATTTTTCTGAGCTTTAACAGCTTCCCCAATACATGACTAATTGACATTTTAAAGGCATTGTGATTCAGGCCTGCAGTGCACATATACAAAACCCCAACAAACCAACCAGCACCAAAATGCATTGCACACATCCTCAGGAATGTAACAGAACATTATTTGTTAGGCAGTAGTTATTGTCAGAGGACACAAATCAGGTGTAGCTCAAGATGCATAAATGGCCCTGGATTTTGGATTAGCCCTTGATTTTGAATTTCTACAGTGCTTATGAAGAAGGTAACACAGCTCAACATCAGTGTTTTCATGGCATTGAAGACACAATTACCTTGTTGCATTCTTATCTCAGGAGCAGTACAGATATTACACATTGCTGCCTGCTGCTTTGAATAATTTCTGAGGTAGTGAACTATTTTATCTACTAAAAAAGTGCTCAAACATGAGTCATAAATAAAAAGGGTAACTTTTTCTCATCCTAATTATACACTTAGGTAGTACACATCTGCTGGGACAGATTCACAACTGAACAGAAGCAGAGAAATATTCTAAAATTAACATTTGGGTAATTTCAGAATGGATTAAAAAACTGGAAGAGTTCTGCTGCATGACATGATTGGTGCCATTAAGGTTTTGCCTTTTTTTCTTTTATATGTTTTCTGCATTCTTCACATGCATACTTGTAGCTTATTGTATTAGTGACTAGTTTTGCCAGTACTTTTCCATGTCCCTTCCTTAAGCAGAAAGACAAAACAAATTCCAGAGGTCCAGGTCCCAGGAGGTACAAGGCTCCCTACGATCTTGGCTCTTCCTGGGTACCAAAAACAGCTCTTCCAGACACATTCTCATGGACAAAGTACAACTAGTGCTGAAGGGGGCGCTCCAGAGAAGGGGCTTGACCTGAGAGGGAATTACATCACCACTTGTCCTCCTAATTGCTGCTTTTTATCAATTATGCTAATTTCCTAAAACTTAGAAAAATGTACTCACTCCTGGGTGGGCTGAGCTTTTGTGGACGTCTTTCCACAACTGCCTCTGAAAGCCCTCAAATAAAGATCCCCTTTTATATTATTATCTCCTTATTAAAATTATCTCGAATTTCATTTCCAGGAGGGGCAAAAGGCAAGACTTATTCTGACACACCCAGAAGGGATAGGAGAACCTGGTACCCTTCCTCCGGACCAAGAACAACCTGCAAGGAATTCTTTCCTCCCCACAATCTTGAGAACTCCGTGCAGCCTGAGGTTGAGATACCATGGCTCCAAAATCCCGCAGGAGGTAATATAACGGTAGCTCTTTTTGTTGTAAAGTATGTAGTTTGTATCTGTGCGTGTATTGTTTATGTATTGTGCATCTGTTTAAGGTCAGTAATTGCTAGCAATCCCGGGACAACCCGGCGTGCTTGTGGGGGAATTTGCTTTTGGAGTGGTTTCCCAAAGTTTTTTTTCTTTCCCCGCTTTTCCAACCTGCCCCAGATCAGCTGGAGAGGAGGCGGGGCGTTCGTGTGCGAGTGTGTTTGCCACCGGCTGAAACTGTTCATTGGTGGAGAAAAGCAAATTACAACGCGAAAGTTTATTTCGTGTTCAAACGCGCAGGTTTTGAATTCAAAATTGACCTGGGCACGGAGCGGCCGGGGGAGGCCTGGCCCTGCTCCTTGGCGGGAGGCGGGAGAAGGGTCCCCACTTTCTGCAGGTTGGCAGGAGGAGAGGGAGAGATCTCCACTTCCTACACAATGGAAGGAGGAGGGGGAGAGATCTCCATTTCTTACAGGCTTTGTGAAGCGGCCGGGAAAAACTGGACTCACACCATCGCAGGGGAGTGGGGAAGCGCCCCCACTTCCTATGTTCCATCTGTGGAAAGTCTTTTCCAAGATTTTAGGGTAGGGGCGGCTCCCGGACTCCCGGGACGGCTCCGCGAGAGAGGCGGCCACGCCCCCCGTGAGGGACGGAGGAGAGAGGCTCTGACAGGAGCCGACGTGACTCCTGCCGGTGCCCTGGTAGCAGTGGGGGGACAGGGACCGGGACCTGCATCCCTGTGAATAAGAGAGGCCAAGGACTCTGTACTACTACATGGAAGAATCCTAAAATAGGGAAAAAGAGCAAGCTCACGAAGACAGTCCTGCCTGAGGGCTTAAGGCACAGCCCAACTATATGCAGAAATCAGCTGGCAAAGGAACTGGAGAACTGGAGAATTCAGCAACTGAGAATTGTTGCATCCAACCAGCAGCCAAGAATTGCTACATCCAACAGCTGCATGCAACCCACTGTAATTTTGTTCTGTGAACATCCGCGACAAGTACCCTATGGCGTGTTACTGAAACAGGTTAATGTTATTCTGAAACCGTTTGCTGTTAATTCCTGGTATGTCTCTGCTCCCAACACTGACTGATAATGTATCAGACTGTTCACAGACCATCGAGGAAGCCTATTCCAGCAGACCTGACCCGAAGGATTTGCCAGCTGCATGCAGAAGAGAGCAGCTCCATGTGAGATGGCAAACAGGTGACAAGGTATGCAGTGACAACCATGAACCAGGTAACCAGGGAAAAGGTCTTGCCATCAAATGTATCATCAAAAATGGCTGAAGTTTCAATGAAAGATCTAAAACTGAGCAAAGTCATCTGGAAGGAAAGAAGACTGGCAATTATTCAAGACAATACAATTGAACACTCTGAACAGACCCATGCACTGCTACAGAATGTTTGGGAACACAGAGAAGCAGCTTTTATGCATTGCAAAGCTCAGCAATACAGGAAAACAACTCCTGAATTAAAGAAGCATTTTGCTCATAAAATATTAAAAGGGGCTGCAGAAAAAGGCATCTTAACAGTGGTGCCACAGAAGGAAATTGATCTGTCAAGGTTTGCTCCAAAGTGTGATTTAAAGGACCATCAGTTTTCTGGCACAAAGGCTGAAATCAAGGAAAGTGAACAGATTATTTCAGCAAAAACAACCCAAACACGGGCAAAAGAGATCTGTTAAAAAGAACAGAGGCAGGAGATTTTCCTGGGGACTATTGGCAAATAGATTCCGCTGAGTTACCAAGCAAAGAAAGAAACAGTTATGTACTGGTGTTAGTTGACACCTTTAGTGGACAGTCTAAAACTTAACCCTGTCGCACTAACACATCAAGGGAGGTGGTGAAATATAATATAAATGACATAAAATAAATTCCAAAGGTTTGGGGTTCCTTTGGGGTTGGTCCCCAGTGATCAGGGAAACTAGTCAAATGTTGGGAATTGTTTGAGATCTGTAAATTCCCTATATATCCCAGATGAATAGTAAAGCTGAATGTGTAAATGAACCCTCAGAACACAGATTAGTAAAATTTGTCAGAAATGTCCATTACATGGGTTCAAGTCTTGCCTACAGCCTTGCTGAGAATCTGCATGCAATCAAGGCAGAGACAACATGAATCCTTATGAAATATCGTATGGCAGGCCATATCAAATTGTGCATATTATGGGAGAAATCCATATGAGGGGAAAATTGACTTGCTGAGGTATTTAACAGTGTTTAAGTTCCACTTTGCAGAAGCTCCAGAGATTTGTCATGTTATCTGGACACACCTGCCCGTCTGCTCAAAGCCTGGAGACTGAGTCTGTGTTAAATGGAAAGACACTAACTTTACAAGCTAAGTGGAAAGGGCCATTCCAAGCCCTGACTACCCTCACTGAAACCAGAGGTGCTGACAAAGCAGCCTGAATTCACTGCTCCAGAGTTAAGAAGACCTCCGTTCCTGAAACAAATGGAAAACAAAGACTGATACAAATCAAGATGATGTGATTTAAATTGTTCTTTCGTGCCTCTTATCTGCACAGTTAGTAACCATGATTCAGATTTGGCCCTAAAGCCTTGCATGTAGCTCTAGTCCAAAATGTATCCAAAGACTCTTCACAAGTACAACCTGTCAGAGGGGTGTTGGATATAAAAATTTGGCCTGGTAAGTTTTGTCCCTCGAAAAAGATCAGGCATGTGTCCATGGGGCTGTGATTCCAAATATAATATTTAATCATATTAAGGCTAGTGACAAAACAGAATGGCTCTTAATTTCCTACAAACCAACAAAATCATTAACACTGGTTGTTCTTATGCAGATCAGAGTGAAAGAATTGCTAAGGATTTGGGTTGAAATTTGAAAGCAAACTCATTCTACACCAGGTAGCTCTCAAAGGAGCTCACTGAACCTTGAGTATCTTCAATACATTCACATCATGGTTACCAAACGGAGCCTGGATAAAAATGTACTCATAGTAGCTGTAGTTATAGTTGGCATCTGTATAACAACTAGTAAGATAGCTGGTTGTATAAACCAGTAGTATGGTTAAATATGGAGTAGAGACTAAACAAGAAAGAGTCTTGTTAGTTCCAAAAAAAAGGAGGAGGATGATGCCATTTAGGTTTTGCCTTTTTGGGTTTTTTTATGTTCTCTATATTCTTCACACATACATTTGCAGCTCTGTAACCTATTGTATTAGTGACTAATTTTCCCAGTACTTTTCCATGGCCTTTCCTTAAGCAGAAAGACAAAACAAATTCCAGAGCTCCAAGCCCTGGGAGGTACAAGACTCCCTATGACCTTGGCTCTTCCTGGGAACCAAGGCCGAGAAAAACTCTTCCAGACACATTCTCATGGACAAAGTACAACTAGTGCTGAAGGGGGGGCTCCAGAGAAGGGGCTTGACCTGGGGGGAATTGCATCAACACTTGTCCTCCTAATTGCTGCTTTTTATCCATTATGCTAATTTCCTAAAACCCAGAAAAATGTACTCACCCCTGTGTGGGCTGAGCTTTTGTGGACATCTTTCCATAACTGCCTCTGAAGGCCTTCAAATAAAGATCCCCTTTTATATTATTATCTCCTTACTAAAATTATCTCGAGTTTCATTTCCAGGTTGGGCAAAAGGCAACATTATAGGCAATTATCTCTTGTCTTTAATAAAAAGGCAAAGAGCTGAATATCAGTAGCATTTTGCTTGTGCGTATGCACACCTTGAACCACTAGATTTTCATACTTCTGGTTATTTTAAATAGAAATAACAGGAATACCTTGCATTTTACATATGCATATCATAATAATGCATATCATAATAACAAATACATTGCAGTTCAACAGGAATTAATTTATTTTTTGAACATTAGAATGAATTATTTTCACTACATAACAAATGTGGTAGCTTAACACATTTAATTTTCATTTGCTGTGTCAAATGTTGCACGACTCTAGGAAAATAGGACAAAATAGGCTTTTTAGGAAATTTTCCTATTTAAGTTGGTCATTTGAAAATTAAAGTGACTCCAAAATTTGGTGCTTTTAGAAAACTACAATATTCATAATTCGTAGTCACAGTTTACAACTATTTTATATAGTTTCATTAAGACTGCCCTAAGAGCTTCCATACTTAGCAAACAACACTCATATAAGCATCAAATTAGCAAAGACGTACAGCATATATATTCTGATACAGCTTCCATAAAAAGTCCAAAATGCATATAAGTGAAGGAGAAGAGGTATACTATGCTTTAAAAGCAGCTGCTTTTTGATGCAAATATTTGGCATTAACAGTGCTTACAATATTGTGCTTGCTGAGGAATGAGGAATCTTATTTAAAAGGAATACTTTAATTTTAAGATGCTTAAAATGAATACATGCTCAAATAGTTCTTGTACTTTCTAATCTAATAAATTAGATATGGTCTATATTAAGATCTGAGAACAGATCTGCAGCTCGTTTATACATTTAGAGACATGTATAGTAGTATTCACAAAATATGTGCTAAGTCAAGCGGCATTTTTAACAGAAGTGTTAAAATGGCAGATCAGGCTTTTCAGTCCCTTGATAATTAGAGCCATATAAATGACAGCATTTTGATTCAGTTTAATAATTTTTTTTTCTTATCTTACTATGCAATGTCAGTCTCAACACATTCCTGGGAAGTCTCAACACTGTCATTTTGATGAACAGAGAAACCTTAAATTTACACAAATCAAAGGCCTAATATTGTATAGTCTTTTATCAAGTGAAACTCAGTACAATGCCAAGAAAAATATTTTACTTTCCGTACTTATTATGGCTTCTCTGAAATAAAGCACTAATACATATTAAATATAAAGTACTAGCTGTTTACACCAGCAGTGAACACATTGTCCTTAAAATTAATATTGAAACAGCAACTGAAAAATAGCCTGCTAGCTATGGTTAGTAATAAACTTTATTTAGAAGCTTCCTCTTTCTGGATCAATTCAGATAAAATATTTCAAAAGAAAAACAAATTTGCCATTTCTGTTTCTCCATCTGTCTCTCTCCCTCCCTTAACCACCTTTGGAGAAGAAAAATAAGGAATGTGACTTTGCACTCTTCTATTACAGAGGCAAAGGACAAAGGAAGATTTTCAGTGTTGACTCACCAGTTAAGATAAATGTAATTGTTACCACCACCCAACCCTGAAGGAGATGTTCCTCCTTGAGAAATGCTGGTGGAACACTTGTAATAACAGGAAAAGTTCAGTTGTGCAGAGTGGGCTGAATTTCAGGAACTCATTCACCAGAATATACAGAACTGAAAATTACTTTAGAAATACCACCAGGCTTTACCCTTCTGATCTACAATGTATACTTGAGTTCTTGTCTACTTTGAACAGTGATGGAAAAAACCCACCATATACACCCACACATAAATACAGACAGATAGATATGCCCATACATACATATACGTGTAAGTTCTAATTCTGTCAGCGCATCACTCAATACATTTCACAGATTAGTTCAGAAAAGTGAAATAGAGCTCCTCCTTCCCAAATGCTGCAAACCCTTAAAAGTTTGGTTGTTCTCCTTCCTCACCAAGCTCTAGCCCACTGTTCCAGAAACTTTTTACCACAGTTGGCTTTAAGAAAGTTATGAATGCTGTTTGACAACTATGGAAATGCAGGGCACTGCCAATGATGCAAAATAAGCCCCTGAGTTAGCAGATCAAGCAGTTTTCAAACATCATGAGGATATCATTGAGTGGGTATGAGAACCAAGATTCATGAAATCATGCAATGGACTCTTCACCGAAACACCTAATTAACTAGAACCTACTTGTTCATGGCTCTCCCTACAGAGGTATGAAGAAGTTGATGCGTTCATCATGACAGCTGGAAAACGGATTGGGTGGGAATTTTTTGAGAGAGGAATTAGCTTGCTTCTTAAACAAAGATCAAGTTTACAGTGCACTTCAAAAAAAAAAAAATTGCACCTGTGCAGAGGGGAACAACATCCTGCAACACAAAGGCAAGAAAGAACCATCATAACAAACAAAAATACATAAGCATTGTCACACAAGAAAGTAATTGTGCAAGTACCACCCTAAGGACCTAAGTTTCTCACTTTCCTTTTCAACATTGCTGAATGCCAGTTATTGGTGTTTGGCTGGATTATTGAACAGGAAATAGAGACAGTATCCTTCAGCAATGACAAGACATTGAGCTGAATTAGATTCAAGAGCCTGTCCTTACTTCCCAGACTGTGAAAAGTAATGAGCACAACTCTGCCTTTAAATGGTCTTTTTATTTCAGGAAAATTAAATTAAATACTGTATTTCTAGTGATCACGACTTAAAAAAAATCCAACCCAACAACCTTAAGAAGAGCATCCCATATTTGCAACTGAGTTGCTACATGCTTCAAATTTAGATTATTTTTTCTTTTTTTTTTTGGCTGACCTTGATGAAAACTTCCTCATTCAGCTTAGCAGAAATTGTACTGACTTACTATCTTACTATGCTCAGCCTCTCGATAACAAGCAAGAAACTAAACAGAAAAGCAGAGTACTTTGCTGCATCAGAAATAAGACCTCAAAGAAGGTGCTCAGAACTTAATTTTATTTTCCTAACTCTGCCCAAACTGAGGATTTGTACATCACAAACACTAGGTGTTCACCCTGCAATATTGGCAAGAGTATGACTAAATATTTGTAGCACCTTTTATAAAAGGTTCAGAAATTAACTTAGAGACCTTTTAGAAAATGCCAGGAACAGAAAAACATGAACTTACCAACAGACACCAGGGAAATGAGAACAAGCATTTTGATTAGCTGTAAGGTGGAGAAATCATGTCTATTTCTGAAATCCCAAAATAAAATATATGAAATACTAGGGTCACAGTAGATTTGGAACATTAAATAAAACAATGTTTTCTCTGCTATGCAAATATGTGATTAATCCCTCAGCCCAAATATTTTCACCAAGATTTTTACCCACAGCTATTACCAAATCTAAACTTGCCAAGAAATCATTTTGTTTGATCATGACTACAAGATTTAACTCAAACCACATGACAGAAAAAACACCATAGAATAGAAAACTTGGTAGGGAAGAGTATTCATTTTTACTGCACTCTTAGCATACTGTGGAGTTTTGTTAAACTGAAAAATTGTTCTAAAAAACTACAGCAACACCTCAACATTTGAGGTACTTCAAATTTACTTCAGCAAATATTTTCAGTGATCACTGATATACGTATTGGACTATACATAAAAGCAAGCTGTGTCTGGCATATCACACAGAGAACTTGAAATTGCTTGTGAAGGAGTCGACAGAGGAAGTTTAGGTTGGATATTCGAAAGAGGTTCTTCCCCCTGAGGGTGGTCAGGCACTGGAACAGGTTTCCAGTGCAGTGGTCATGATACCAAGCCTCAGAGCTCAAAGAGCCTTCAGACAAGGCTCTCATGCACATGGTGGGGTTCTTGGGGTGAAGGGCTGGGAGTTGGACTTTGATAATCCTTGTAGATCCCTTCCAACTCAGTGTATTCTATAATTCTACAAAGAACTACAAAGCAAGTGTGAACTGAAGAGAAATGCAAAAGTAGTATAAAATTTAAGCACCTTGCCTCAAACTTCATTAATTTTGTCATACTCAGAAGTATGAATTCAAAGGGACAGAATGGACATAGTTGGAATTATAAACAAGGGAAGCAGCATTTTAGCTCTTTCTTAAGTTACATGATTCCTGTTTGGAGTTAACCCAACCTAGAAAGAACAGGTAGTGCTGAGCACAAGGCAAGTATGAAGTAGAGGCCTTTTAAAGGGAAGCAAATGGAGTATTTCTGTTGCATTAAATATTTAATCATTATTTCCTAAGACAGAAAAAAAGGAAATTATTATCCAGCAAACAAATACTTAAAAACAGGTGTTTTGAAATTAAATATTGTACCTTTTTCCCACCAATCTTCCCTTTTTAATAACGTTAAAGAACTACAGCTAGTAGTAGCTTATTGCTACTCAGAAGGCCTGTTGTTCCTACTGAGGCAACATTTACACTTCAGTTGACAACACTACAAAAAATAAAAGCAGACATGTAACTCCATAAACCTTATTTCTGAGCAGTTCCTTATAAACCAAGATGATTTATTTGGATCTATGACCAAGGGAATACACTAGTTCTCCTAATCCACATTCTGATAGGAAGCCATTTGGTACTACCTACTCTGCAGATATAAATGACTCATTAATGCTCTGTGAAGGGGAAAAAAAGTTGTGATTGCAGCTAAGTCAGACACATCAAGGATGTGATGCATCTTATCATCTTAACTTACATTAATTCAATTTGTAATTGAATATTTAGAACAGTACATTGACAGACTAAACCAAATGTTCCTTTAACCAAAATTCTCATCCAGAAGCAATCATTCAGAAATCTGGGGGAAAAAAAAGGTACTCTGTTGGTAAAGACCTCAGTATACTGATGGACCCTCACATGCTGTGCCATACAACAAAAGGCAGGATAGACTCACCTGTTAGGACAGAAGTTTTCTGATAAACTGAAACAATCACTTTAGAAACTACAAAAAAAAAAAGTCTGAAGCAGAGAAAGACACCTCACTCAGTAAGCATCCAACAGTACCTTTATGGAAAGCAGCAAGAGGAGCTTGAAGACATCTTGTGACTTCATATTTTCACTCCAGTTACCTTGCTTTTGCAAAAACAAAGTCAGTACATGGCTAACTAAGTCTGCCTTAAGCATGATGTTGGACTAAGTGATCTCTTGAAGGAAGTACAACACAAACTAATTATTTTATGCTAAGATTCTTTTATTCATATAATGGCAACACTGCTCATTTCCAAGGTGAAAAATCTGGAAAGTCATCATCAAGACGACAAGAGAAAAACCCTACCACTTTCCTTTGGAAACGAAAACAGCAAACCCCTGTGCCCCAGCAACTTCATCACTCCATTTCTAAAGGGAGATCTACCTATGGACAAGACCTGAGGGAGGAAGGTTTTCTGGCATGATGGATTATTTTGTTTCAAGGGTTGGGGTTTTTGTTTGTATTTTAAATCAGGACAACCTAGAAATCAGAAAAGGAAGAGACTCGGCAAAGAGATGCAAACTAGTATTTTATCTTGCAAAAAAAAAAAAAATCACGTCAGAGGGGGCAATAGCACGTGGGTTTACCTTGAAATTGTCAGACTTAGTTTTGACTTTATGTGATTTGTCTGAAGAGTCTGTGGGCTCATTAAAGGAGTGCATACTTCTTGTGGATGACCTCACTAAACATAAGAGTCTAAATCTTTGGCTTTAACCTAAAGTGGATACTCAGCCCCTGTAGCAGCACTCAATTACAATAGAAATTGAGTCAGCTAATGAGAACAGATACTCATCTTGATAAGGGTCTCTCTCCAGATGGAATGAATACAGAAAAGGGCTCTTAAATTCTGACTGTGTAACAAACAAGAAGCTTGACCTCTACTGGGATTGTAAAATGCTTTAGTTCTACTGTACAATGATTTCCTAATGAAATTCTAGAAGAGACCTACAACAAATGACGTAAAGTCTAGGTTTTATTTTGACATGGTGAATCAATCTGATTTCTAGCAAGCCATGTTAAGAATAACCCACAAAAGAAAATTAAATACAATAGCTACCTTTACAAGTCAAAGATACTTAGCTGAAGTACTTACTTAAATATAGAACATATATATTTAAATTCAAATTGGCAGCTAATGAAGACTTTTTCTTATTATGACCAGTCTCAAGAATAAATTGGTCACCTCAGAAGAATGAAATTGCATCTCAGGAGATGTTACATTGCTTAGCTCTGCACTTCCAAATATGTTCCCTAACTCTGAAATATATCTAATGCAATACTACATATCATGGCACCAGACAGCCTGGATCTGTAAAGGTGGTCACGGTATTCTTATTTCCAGATTAATTATCTGTGATACCATGAATATAGCATATAAAATATAGCCTTTCAACAAAAAGGGACAGTTCACATGAAACTAAAACCACCCCACATTAACAGATGGTAAAGCATTTTAAAAATACCAGTATTATTGTTCAACAAAGCTTTTCATTTACAATGTATTAAAAAATAGCCTTTTACCAAAAAATTACAAAAAATTGACATATTTAAAAGTATATAGTTGTCTAGCCATGAAAATATGGCTCTTCAAAGCCCTTTACTGTCTAGCACATTCCATGATGCAAACGAGGACAGCATTCTCAGGGATGTGTAGGATTACAGCCATTTGGGGTTTTAATTTTTTTTTTTTGCATCGTGAGATGGACAAATCAATATATCAAACTAGTTTCCAATGTGGCAACACCTGGGAACATTTTTCAAATTTTTAAATTGCTTTTCTTCATCTTTCCAAGCCCTACTTTCATAACTGAACTTTGCTGCTGCCTTCCTTATTCCGAAAAGCCCCAGTGCTTCTGCTCTTGATTAAAACAGCTAAAAAGTGCAAATGATAGAAGCAATTGGTTTTACTTCTATTATTCACAGATTTATAGTAGAATTGTAAGTGTTCAACAAAATAACATTTCAGTTGCAAACTGTAAAGTGGCTAGGAAAGTCAAAACCAGCAGATGTCTAGAACGGGATAATTTGCATTGAAAAAGGTTCCAGAAAGATCAAAGAACAGAAAGCCAGAACTTACCTAATTTACAGCTGTCGACAGTAACAATTTATTTTTTTTACTAGATCACCAGTATATAAAGTGTCATCGGCATCCATTCATCCATCTTAACCCTTTTTCTTGTCTTTCTTTCCAAATAGTGAGTTTGGGTTAGGTTTAGATTTAGCAGTTACTTTTTCTTTTTTTAAAATACTCTTTTACTGAGATAATTCAAATGAAATTGACTTAGGAAGCCTTATGGATTGCTTTTATTAAAACTTGCTAAACATCAGATGATTTTAGAAGGCAAACAGATCCAGAAAATGTCAACAGTGACAGGACTGATATATGGAAAACATGTGACATTGAAGAAGAAAAGACATATTCCAAAGGCAGCTAAATTACTCTATATTTGAAGATGACCTTGAAATTCCCACTAACCCATTTTTCCATTAAGACAGGCAAACATGATTTTATCAGCCAAATTTGTGAAATATATCTTCCAGTCCTACACACCACAGTTGTTATAGCATTTGGCAAGAAAAAGATATATCTTACCAACAAAGGATCCCTCCTATACTTGACAGGCTCTTCCATTTCGAAAAACAATCATACCAAGCATAAGAAATCAGATGGACCTGGAATGCTGCATATTTCCAAGCACTCAGAACTACTGACATGCACAGTGGAAGTCCGTAAATGACCAGCATTTTAATACGCCTCCTATTCTTACTTCCCATTTATGGCAACACACGCTAATCACTGCAACATAATGCAAGACTGAAACAACAACAAAAAAAAGTAAAATATCACGCGTATCTCAGTAAAGCCAAATAACTCAGATTCACATTTATCGGAAGACACAATATAGCTTTTGCTTCAGTTTTACTGTTTTGATAGCCTGTGAAGCAAATGTCTCCTGTGAAATATAATTTCCGAATGATTTAATGACAATTAGAAAAGCAGACAGCTATGAAAAATAACATTTTCAAATGAGCTGATTAAAAAAGTATCTCAAACCTCAAGCATACTGCATGAGTGAGCAGTTCCTTATCCACAGTTGCATTATAAAGCAAAATGGAAGGATGCAAGTTGCGATCATCAGGTATCCTCTACGAAAGTAATTTCCTTATTCCACTACCTTTCTTCGTTAATGCAAGTTTTTTGCATTGTTCTTTTGTTCAGACACCGAACACCTTCTTAAACAGCGCGCTAACGCAGCCTTTGCAGCCTCCCCTTGGAGCTTTAAATCACTGAACGACGCCCGGAGAATCTCCCGGCTCCCTACCCCGCTGCCCAGGCCGTTTCACCTACCCTGGTGAACAGCAGCCCGCAGGCTCCGAGCACGCTCCCGCGGGCTGTGCGAGGACGCTGCGATGGGTCCCCGCGGAGGCCTCGCGTCCCCTCGCCCAGCATGCGGCTACCCCGGGGCGGGCGGCACCGACCAAGGGCAGCGGCCCCGCAGCGGGGAGGGACGCGCCAGACCAGGCGGTGCGCGAAGGGCGGCAGGGGCACCCCTGCGGGAGCACCCCCGGGCAGCGGTAGGAGCACCCCCGGGCAGCGGTAGGAGCACCCCCGGGCAGCGGC
>JBBMKD010000194.1:6758754-6790644 GCA_037834095.1 Argya squamiceps
GGGGGACGGGGAACGGCGACGGGGACGGGGACGGGGACGGGCATCATCGGCTGTCCCCCGGGGAATACCGAACCGCGGGAGCGAGCCACGAAGTATGGTCGGGCTCCGGAAGAGACTGCGAAAAGGGACACAGTTTCCCTTGGCGTTGTCCCCTGCGGACATCCGATGCCCTTGGTGAAACAAGAGGAGGCGGTTAGGGAGGGCAGATGTGTGCCGGGCGGTTTATAAAAATACTGTGTTTTCCCAGTTTTGCAGGTCACGAGGTTGGAGCATGAGATGAAGGACGTGACCAAATGCAGGTATATTTAGGTACACCTTTGGGATGGGCCAAGATTAACATATGCAGGCACTTTTTAGCTAGGTAGGATGCTCCAGCACAGGACTAATAAAATTCGCTAATACTTTAGGTTTTGCTTAAAACACTGATATTTAAGGACTAGATTCCTTGAAGATCTCAGGGGTAGCATGTAGTTGCTTCCTATCAGTTTCAGTATTGCTGTACCTTCAGCTTCCCAAAGCATTCTGAAACCAATACCAGTTTTCTCTTAACATATGAAATGGCCAGTGCAATTGGGGTGACCCACTTGTAGGAAAAAATCTGGCAAACGTGAAGAATATATTTTGAAAGCTCAAAATCCCAATGGGATACAGGAAGAATCTGTTTCCATTTAAGAAACTCAGTAATTTAAACCAAATTTCATGACTTGAGATGCAACACTTTGACTCATCCATCTTCTGATATTGAGGTTTTACAATATTGCTGCACGTTCTGGTTATGGTGGTGACTTACACCTAATCAAGCAGTATATTAACCCAAGTTCAGTTCTGTTGTGTGTTTTACTGGGGACTCTTCTCCACTAGTCTCTTATCTCTAATATTTCTTTAAATGCTATTTATTTCATAAAATGTTGCACTTTTAAAAAAATGCAGTTAGAATATTAATATTTAATAGTTCAGTTATATGACCTCTACATTGCATCACTACATCCAGACTTGTAGAATTCATTGCTGTAGCTGGGATGATTAACTAGGAAGAAAAAAAATTCTTCCAGTTGGAATTGTTCTGAAATAAATTTGTTGTCATAATGCTAAAGTGTGAGGACTGATGTTAGACTGTTAAATGGAAGCAGCTGGGGATTTTTGCACAAAAATTCAGTCCTGTGCTCAATGAAGTAGGGGAGTATTTTAGCCTTGTTTTCATTCTGCATGATACTGCAACTTTTGAAATCAATTTGCCTGTTAGCTTTTGGTTTAAAAAGGATCGAACAACAACAAGGTTGAATTTTTCAGGATCAGCTGAAATATTTTTTCAGTGTCAGTTTAGTCCTAGGTCCCTTAACTTTTTGAAAAATCCAGTCCACATGCTGGGAAAAACAGATTGTTATTTGGATTCCACATATCAAAGTTTATAATAGCACCAGAATAAATAATACATATCCGTGTGATGATTTTGGATCATATAAAGAACTGTCAGACCCACTTTGTCTAGGAGAAAAATTGAAAGCAGACATTGAAACACTTGACCAAAGCTATGAAGCACAAGTTGAATGCAACCAATTTGTATGTGCTGGAACCGCAAATGTCAAACTTTTTGACCATTTTGAAGTGCTTCAAAAAGTGGAGATGTAATATTTTCTCTCCTTTTTTGAAACACGAAGAGAAAAATAACTGCTAAGGCTTGTGGGTGGGTTTACTTCCTAACAACTTCGAACTGATTCAGAAGAGTTTGTGAAGTGGTTTTCTTAATGTCATTTAAAGCAGAATAAAGGAAAAATTTGAACTTGCGTTTTTACTTTTTGCCCTCAATCTTTTAGCTTATTCTGTAAAACCAGGAATCAAAAAAATAGGATAGATAGTGCCAAAGTAGGCTGAGATTCTCGTCACTCTTGTTCAAGGGCATTTTCCTTCTCTCCCTCTTGTCCTCACCCTGCCTGCTCTCACTCCCTCACTGTCTTAGCAACAAGATACACTGGCTGACTGTAGCTAACTTGTCTTCTACCCCCTCAAACCAATTAGTTAATCTGTTTAAATAATGCATCGAAGAAGCCTGTCCCCTTTGAGCACACAGCTCACTTAGGGCTCAGTCCTACAATCTTCAATTTTTAAGGCAGTGAGAGTTTGCAATTGACTCAAATTACATGAGGATAGGAACTTTTGTGTTCTAATTTCTTTACACAAAGTATTGTGATTAAGAGGGTGCTGGTGCTATCACTGTTCTCCTTCATCTACCTTTTCCTTTATTTGAAGAACACAATAATATAGGGGAAAGTCCTTAAATAATGGAGAAAGTAACTAAAACATCTTTTATTCACGGAACATCTTCTATTCACAACTGCTGCTTATTCATTATCTGTTCCAGAAAATTGCAAAGATTGGATTTGGTGAGCAATTACAACATTCAGTAGAAAACTCAGTGCATCCGGGGGAAAACAGCATCGTAGTAGTAATGACTGCAGCATGCCTTTTTGTCGAAGCTTTTAATCAAAATCATGAACCCATCAACAGCCTTTTTGTGCATATTTTAACGAAATGCTAAACATTGCACGGATCTCAGAAGGAAGCCTTCTGCTCTTTTTGCACTCCTAACAACCTTTGGCATAATGAGGTGTGACAGATTGATTTAAAATGTAGTTGCAGGAAGAAGGGCAGGCGAGCTTTGCTCTGCCTTGTGGGTGCTGTAGTCGTTTGCAGCATCTCTGCCTGGGCAGCAATAGGAACCTGGACTCCAAGTCCCACAGCTCCCACTAGAGTCTGCCGCACAGGCTCAGAGCCCATATGCGAGGAGGGGGTGACTACATTGTGTCTATTGTATGTTTTTTTTGTTTTGATTTGGTTTCGGTTTGGTGTTGTTTTTTTTTTTACCCCTTGGCATTTTGCACGTTTCGCGGGAGGTGTAAATCAGCAGTAAAAAGCATGGCAGATGAGCAAGAAATAATGTGCAAACTCGAGAGCATCAAGGAGATCAGGTACGTCTGCTTTGTGCCCCATCGGGTACATGAAGCAGCTTTTTCCTCGGGGGAGCGGAGGAGTTGCATCGATCTGAAAGTAGCTATTGTGCTACTGAGGGCAAGAGAACTACCGCTGGGTTTACGATGAGAGCTCAAGAGACATATTTCTAAGCAGGGAGGGAACATCTGCTGCTGGGAATCGCCGCTGAAATGCGTGGTGGAGGGCGGCAATGGTCGTGCATTTCCAGAGCACCAGCCCTGAGTGATAACACGAGAAGGCGGAGTGCGCGGGTGGGAAGGACTGAGCAGCCCCAGCGCAGCTGGGGGAGTGGTGTCGGGCCGAGGGTGTCGTAGGGTTTGAGGTTGTTTGTCTGTCTGTTTGTTTGTTTTTAAGTCCTTTGAATTAGTATTTCATATTCATGAGGCTCTGAGTCTGTTATTTTGCCCCACTCACTCCCGGGCAGGAGCCTTGTCGGGCTGAGAAGGAAGGGGGAATGGCAAGGAAAGCAGAGTCTGACACACAAATCCGAGGGCGGACGTGCCCTCGGGCAGGACAGGGCTGAGCAGCGCTGCAGGCAGCGCCAGAGCCCCGGGGGGTGCAGGACAGCCATCCATCCATCCATCCATCCATCCATCCATCCATCCATCCATCCATCCATCCATCCATCCATCCATCCATCCATCCCCCGCGGAGGGCGGCCTTAGGGCCCGCCGGGGAGCGGTGCATCCGTGCGGGTGCTGAGAGGGGAGCGGCTCAGCCTTAGCAGCTTCTCTGCCCTGCCCTTCCCTTCCCTTCGGCCGAAGGCGGGGAGCGACAGAGGGAACCCCGCGGAGATCTCCCACCCCGCTGCTTCTGGAGCCGCCCGGGGCACCTGGGGATGGGGACACCTCGGACCGGGGCGGTTTCTGCCGTCCCCTCCTGCCACAAGGCCGGAGCTGCCTCGGGATACGTTTCACGTAGTGCAGAACACCAGAAAATTTGTATATAGCGTCCTTTATAGGACAAGTGAGTCCTTTGTAGGGTGAGTTGCAGGATGCTTTGGAAGAGGGGCCTCATAAAAAGCCAGGCAGGGTACAGCACGTGCCCACATCAGGAACGTTTTTCATAACTATAGGTAGGGCATTTCCACCCCTTGTCTTGGGGCACCGATTTTCAGGATTAGGCCTGAGCTGTCCTGTTTAGTGGCAGTGGTGCAGCCAAAAGCCACAACACTTTAGAGAGGACAGTGATTTTGAATGCAGCTGGGAGGTGGAAGACAGCTGCCTGGGAAACCCCAGAGTGATGAGAAGTGTTTTGGGACTTGGCACAGCCAGAGAGGGGCTATCAGAGAGAGGAGAGAGGGCTGGCAAGGAATCACAGTTCCCAGGTAATCACAGGGACTTCTGGCTGGTTACAGCACCTCTAAGAAGGACATTTAACCATGGAGCAAGTGAATTAGGCAGCAGAGTATGCACCTCAGCCTTCTTCACACAATGCCACAAAGGTGAACAATGATCAAGCAAAAATATTTGTCTGTCTACTATCCCCAAACTATTTGTAGAAAGAGATGTGACAGTGTATGAATGATGATGTTCTACTGAACTAGTACACAGACTCTGTTTTAGAAAACAGATCTAAGTATGGCCTACTACAGTGTGTGGTCCAATTACTGTAACATTTAATTTAATTATTTTTATCAGTGTAAGTGGTATCCTCTATTTGGAAATTTACAGTGCATTCATTTTTGTGATCACATATTCAAAAGTGATATATAAACTGCACGTGATGGATTTTTGCTATTGTTTTGTGGCATAAGGTAGAGATAAGGTGATGTTTAGCTTTAGTGTACACTGAAGTATCAAAAAAGGTTGCTTGGATGTATTTAAATAATAATAAAAAAATTCAGTGTCAAAAAAACAGTCCTAATTGCAATTGATGTCCATTTTGAGTCACCTTTAACAAAATCTGACCAAATAAACCTGTTTATTCATTCCAAAATCTTTTAAAAGAAGCTTGCATTCTATGAAGAATTTCCTTCAAAATAAACATGAGATTTCCCTATGTGTACAGATTGACCTTTGATAGATTTAGCAGACTTTATTTTAATCTGCATTCCATGTGTTCTACAGACAGAAGGGAAAGAAGTCTTCATGAACAAAATCAAAGAGCTTGTATAGTTGATCTCTATCATGTATTAAAGGCAGCTTAGCTGGGTTTTGAAGGGATGTGGGAACCTGATTTTGAATCTGATATCTATATCCATATCTGTATCTATAGATAAATACATATAATTTGTAGTCAAGGGAATACTGCCTTCAGTAAATCCATTGTATGCCCACAATTCAAACATGCACATGCTGATTTATATGCCTTAAATACTTCCATGGAAATAGCCCAGTCATAAATTTAAGTAAATACCAAAAGACTCAGTGTTCTGACTGGGAGGAGATAAAAGAGAATGAGAGTGAATTTTCTAATGAGAGATGCAGACAGATGTCATAAATACAAGAGAGGAAACAGGAATTTTTTAATTGTTCTGTTTTCAATCTCCTTCATTCATAATATTCCTGCCCAGACCACCCACTTCTGAATACATATTGTAGAAGTTATTTATTATAATGTTTTTATCTCTTGCAGCTTTATAAACTCCTAAAGTGACAGAGGGAAGAACCCAGGTCATATTACTAGCTATGACACTTGGAACACATAACCATAATTAATTGTCCAAGTGACTGACCCTGCTTTCTCCCATGCTCTGTTAAAACCTGGCAACATTCTATTGATTTCATAGTTCAGGACCACTGAAAAGTTCAGCAAAAGAGCTGGCATTAGAATTCAGTATTCTCCTTGTACCTCACCTTCTCTCAGACACATTTAGTCTCGTTCTTGTCTATTGCTGCTATTTCCTGCTTTCATCTATCTAATCCCATATAAACTGACACCTCACAAAAATATGTTCCAGTGACTTACTGTTGTCTCTCTATCTTTTTAATTATCACTGGGATTCAGGAATAAGACTTTGCAGATGGAAAAAATAAAGGCACGACTGAAAGCAGAATTTGAAGCCCTGGAGTCTGAGGAGAGGCACCTGAAAGAATATAAACAGGAGATGGACCTGCTGCTGCAAGAGAAGATGGCCCACGTGGAGGAGCTGCGGCTGATCCACGCTGACATTAATGTGGTATGTGACAGCCCAGCTCAGACAGTCTGCCTAAGACACAGCTGGATATGAGTCATTCCACAGGTTGTGGAATGGTGCATATGAGGGAACTGTCACTTCGTTCAATAATGTGGACTTTACACCAGCATCCTAGGATCCTACAGAGGGTGCAAAGTTAATTTACCTCAGGATAATTGTTTTTTCCCTTAGTAGGGCGGGATATGTTGTCATAATAAGCTGTTGCACTGAGAGAATAGATAACCAAGCCTATTCTGGCTATGACTTTACCTGTAGCCACAGTGATACCACTCCAGCTGTCCCATAGAAAACAGTTCTCCCTGTTAGTCTGTCTTTTCTCATTTGGCACCCAGAAACTTTGTCAGCTAGGTGGGACTAAGAGATTTTGAGGAAATACATAGTGTTTGTTAAGTTCATAGGAAAAGCTGACCTTCATCACAGAGTGGAATCACCAAAGATCAAGGAGAACCAGCCTGAAGGGAATTAATACAAATAAGACAAAAACCAATTTATAAACAGGGAAGATTAGCCATTTAGAGGGGTTAAATAGGGAATGTATTTTTAGATACATTTTTTATGTCATGTTAGGGCACTTGCATAGGGTTTTTAGCTCTGAAGGTGTCTCTGTGTTGCACCGGAAGAAAAAAGCTCCAACAAGTAAAAAAGTATAAGCTATGTACTGAATGTGCAGACTGCATTTATTTATGACTTCAAATGTCTGCTCCCCTGTGCAGCTGCATAACCTCAGCCTCTGTTTCATCCTCCTCTGTTTTTGCAGTTAAATTGTCTTCTGCTCTGCTGCTTTTCCCACTTGCTGCAGTAAGAGAAGGAGAACCCTTTCCTTAGCTTGTTTGTTAACTTCTGCCAGTCAGTGTTCAGGTATCTTAGAAACACAGAAAATTAATTTATGCTACTTTAAGCTCTTTTTAAACGTCTCTTGAGAGTTTTCCATAGCTCCTCACGTGCTGACTTTATTTGTAGCCTGTCTCTCTGCTTTTTCTGTTGTTCAGAAAGTCATATAGGTTGAGTGCACCTTTTAAAAATGAAAATGCATCTCATATGTCACTTTCTGTTGCTTCTTCTTTGCCCATTTTTCATCCTCCCAATACCTTAAGTCTTTGCTTTACCATTGCATTGTCTCAAATCTCTTCCAACCCGAGTGAGAAAAAATCTTTCTGATACAAACTGTTGCTGAGTCAGAGAGGAACAGTTGTTTAAAAACGTGTCCAACCTCCTGTTTCAGATGGAGAACACTATCAAGCAGTCTGAGAATGATCTTAACAAGCTCTTAGAATCTACTCGCCGGCTCCACGAGGAGTACAAGCCCCTGAAGGAGCACGTAGATGCCCTGAGAATGACTCTGGGGCTGCAGAGGCTGCCAGACCTATGTGAAGAGGAAGAGAAACTGTCCCTTGAGTAAGTCTCCAAAGCAAATTTTATCTGGCTTTATGCTTTCTTTCAATTCTACCGGTCATTTTCTCATTTTAATTTTGTTGGTAGGTGGAAAAAAAAAAACCAAACCCAAGAGGTAAGCATGAAAAAACAAAAGTTAACAAAAAAGGAATGTGGAGGACACGTTTTTGATAACACTCAGTTTGAATTTGTTCCAAGTTAAATTTGGGTTATTCCAAGCTGCAAACTCTACCTACTACATGCAAACATTCAAGGGTGGTTGGCCTTCTAGGTTTTACACTATATGTTGCTTTTTCTATCTTCTTCCCTGAAAATTACTTGTTTACCAAGCAGTAGTAGGAGGCAATACATGAAAGGTATACAAACGAAGTATTCTTCAGTTGGGTTGTGCTGCTGCTAGTCAGTTTTACTTTTTGCTGCCTGCACATGCCAGTGGCTTTTAGCCAAATACCTGTGACTGTCAACAACTTTCCCTGAGACGTGGAATAGTTTTGGATAATAAATCACAGTCTCATTTTTAGATATAACCTAAGCAGGGGAAATTTAAGCAGGACAGAATTAGCTACTATTCAAAGAACAGTGTCCTTTGTTCAACAGATCAGTTTTAAATGCAAAAGATGTTTTAATAAGCATGTATTTCTCTAATTGCCCAGCACAATTAACATAGTTTTCACAGGCACACAGTTTTCAAGATTTCCTTTGTATTTCTATAGAAATGTTGTTTTACATTCCAAACACCTTGACACTACAAAGACTGTATTAATCTGTTTATTAATCTGTTGCATACAAAAGTTATTAATTTTAACAGAATAAAATAGAAAAACTGTTTGAGAGAGGTGCATCTGAAGCTGTTGTCTAGTTTTCTTCTATACATATTGTTTATTTTTCATCTTACTTGATCTGTATCTGGTCTGGAATCTGGCTGAAGTGTAGAAATGCAGAAGAAAACACCTCATATTCTATTTATGAACTAGTCAATGTGTAGGCAATTTGGCAGTTTGACTATAGTGGAGGAACACAATAGGGAAATGTGATCCACTGTATTTGAACACCAAATATCCTTTACAGACTAATGAAATACTCCAGAAGGTGGTGATATTTTTTTTGTTTGTCATTCTTTCGTCTAGCTACTTTGAAAAGCAGAAAGCAGAATGGCAGACAGAACCACAGGAGCCTCCCATCCCAGAGTCTCTGGCTGCAGCTGCAGCAGCTGCCCAACAGCTGCAAGTGGCCAGGAAGCAAGATACCAGACAGACAGCAACTTTCAGACAGCAGCCACCTCCAATGAAGGTCAGGAGATGGAATGTGCTGCATTTTCTCTTTTGTCATTGGAATGCATTATATTTAGAAAGTGATCAGTATTTGTGAAAAGGAAAATTTATGTGTCGTGATTCTGATTTTCCTTGCAGTGGTTCAAAACAAGAGCAAGCAGTAGACTAAAGTATTAGCACTGGTTATCAAGGGTTAAGGATAAGAATCTTTTAGGACTTAAGAGTCACCCTCAGCAGGGATATAGGCAACTCCCACTCCTATTGTGCTTCACATGGGAGCAAGGCATGTAAGAAAGAGAAAAACATCTTGGCAAAAGAAAAAGTACTGGCTCTTAGTTAATGCCATATGGAGTCATATTAAAAACAGTGCACATATTTTATGACAGAAATTACCGATGGTATAAATTACCAGGAAAGGTGATTGCTTCTGCACTTGGGATCTTCAAGAGTAACATGTGGATTAATGTAACATAACCACAGGCACTTAAGTGACGGTTTTACTCAGCTCCTTATGTAGTGAGAAGAGTTAAGTAGTTACGTAGGTGTAACATTCATTCCACCCAAGTTCTAAGGAGTCACTGAGAAAACATGTAGGTACACCCGAAAGTAATATACTTACTATCTGTAGTTAAACAATCGAAAAGCCTTTCTGCAAGTAATAGGCTTTAGTCAAACATAAATTAAAGGGCTTAGTCTGGAGCAAAATGGCAGAGATCTGTACCTTGTGTTAAATAAGTGGAATTCATCCAGTCACCTGCTCCTGCCTTCAATTCTGTGTCATTGCAATTGGCCATCTTTTCTGACTTAGTGAGCTATGAAGCAGGTGAACACCTTTAAAACATCACTGTAACATTTAACACAAAATAGAATTTCAAGTTACTGATACTGATGTTCAAGATACTGATGTATGAACCCCATGTCTGCGGAGATGTAGTTTTAATTCAATGAGATGCTCCTGCTTTTCAGTTGGCATGAAATTACAACCCACATACCTAGATTGTGTAGAATGTAGCACCAGCTGGCCTTGGAAGGCAAGGAGCCTTGTTTTTTGTCTGTACTGTAACTTAAAATATGACACTCAGTAACCCTTGTACCAATGCCACTCTGATGTTTGTAACAAGAGGCTGCAATTGCGTTTCAGGCATGTTTGTCGTGTCACCAACAAATCCACCGGAATGCGCCCATATGTCCACTCTGCAAAGCAAAGAGCCGATCCCGGAATCCCAAAAAGCCCAAGAGGAAACAGGATGAATGAAATCCAGAAGACTGACAAGCTGTGTGACCTGTCCCAGTACTCTTCCAGTAGAATGGCAAATTTGCCCAGACTTTACTGAATTGCAGACTCAAGTATGACCGTCTCATTTTTTCCTATTTAAATGCAATGTAAGCACAATGTTCCTGCTCTAAGTTCCTTCCAGTCTTTAGGATTTGGTTTTAGGAAAGTAAATATTACTGGTGCTACAGTTTAACATTTCAATTGTTCCATCTTTTGTACTCCTAAACAAACTGGAATTCTTCATGCAAGTATCCTAAATGTCAGGCTGTTTCTGTTGACCATATGTGATTACCACAAATGCTTTTGTGTTCTCTTTTTAAAAAACAGATGTCACTAAAAGATTATTCTGTTTTCTCCTGATAACAGGAGACTATTTGAAGTGCTGAAATAGAAGACTGTCTGTTTCACTGAAGAACAATTTGTTTTCTGATCTCGTAGGACTGGGTAGGTTTGGGTATCCAGTGGAACTCTTTTTAAACAGGAAATGTTCAGGGAAAACGAGATTTGTTATACAGAAAATCAATGCATTAAGGACACACATGTGTTTTGATTTACTGAGAAGGTGATTGTACCTCTCCCTCAAACTTGACTTAAAATTTGGAAAGGTGCTGGCTGTGTATGATTCTCTAAAAATGGTGTAATTTGCCATGCTTTCACATTTTAACATGTTATTATTTTCAGTAGTCAAAAGACTGTTTGACTTAAGAACAAGTCAAATGTATTAGTGGTCCTCCTAGGCTCTACTCCAAATGTATTAGTGGTCTTCCTGGCTGACCAGCACACTGTGGTTCTCTAGGAAACAAGGATGATATATCCCAGATCTCTGTGTGCACAGTCTCCACATCAGCCATTCTGCATGTCTTCTGTTCCTGGTTTCTACAGCCAAAATCTAACAGACATATCCTCCACTGCGCCATAGGAAAGGTCAGGAACATGCATGAGGAACAGTGTCAACTAAAAATTATGTGTTTCATCAGAACCAACGAGCTTTGGTGTCATTGTCCTCCCTCAACCAAAACTTTCTATTTTTTTTGCCTTTTAATAGGTGATTTTCAAATAAGCTTTAATTCAGGCCGGTTTGTTTTCTTGTTCCCTATGTGCCAAAAGAACCCTGACTAAAGCATCTGAAGTAGATCACTCCCTGTATGTCTTCCCTTTGTTTCATGTAATATAACAACAGCTCTCGCAATGGGGAAGATGGCAGTGATCCACTTACAGAACGGCACTTGATATTTAGTCATCTCTAATCCCAGTTTTGTGACCGTCTTTGTTGCCTAAATTGATCTCAAGTGTCAAATATTTTTTTCACTAACTCTGGAACACAGGAACTGCTTGTTCACGTTCTTATCTCTCTAGCCCAGGTTTCTCTCTACTATTATGTTAGAGTGGTTATATTGAGAATTTGGCTTGTTAGATAGGAAGAACAGGGAAGCCTCAAGTCTCTGCTCCAAGAACTTTGCCAAATGCTGGTAACTGTAAAAAATCCACATGATGCAATTTTGTTGGCCAAATCACATATTGTCACCATTAACTTCCTAAGTCTGCCACGAAGTATTTGAGTGATTTACTGAATATAGTCCTAAAACTTAAGCCAGGTTCAGGAGATATTCCTCCATTTTAATGTTACATAGTCAAATCAACACGTGTCAACAGCAGACTGAATGTGGACCACCTGCCCCTGAAATTATGTGAAGAGCAGATTCTGCTAGCTGAATTACAGGGATTTGGTCTCTGAGATAGCAATAATGGAAGAAAGTCTGACTCCATGCTCCAAATGGCAATATTGCATTTTGCATGTTTTGTAGCACAAATACTGGATTCCAGAGTTTTAAATGTCACAGTGGTCACACGCTGTGTGCCCTGTTCAGAGCAATTCCTATGGAGTTGAAGGGAAAATACACAGAGTTAAAAAAGACAGTATGTGGACTTCCCCAAAGTACAGACATGAGAGCAGCATACTTTGAAGGTAGTTGTACATAAATTTAAGAAGTAGTGACAATGGAGTGGGCGAATGGTCTGCAATGAAGTAGTGTGAATAGAAGGATTGATTTGTAGAGACTTGACTTACAGTT
Organism: Argya squamiceps; assembly: GCA_037834095.1. Taxonomy (NCBI): domain Eukaryota; kingdom Metazoa; phylum Chordata; class Aves; order Passeriformes; family Leiothrichidae; genus Argya; species Argya squamiceps. Next base: position 6,770,893 of record JBBMKD010000194.1, read on the forward strand.
CTGAAATAGATAGGATTAGTCATAGTTGTTCTCACTTCACTGTTACTTTTCCAAGTTCTTTATTTCTTGGGAGATCCCTAAACTGAAGTATCCTTAAGGATGCACCATTTACTAATTTAGTACAACAGTTTTGTATTTTTACTTTTTTAAAGTAGTCTCATGTGCTCTTGTGTTTTACAAGGTTAGGGTTTTCTGGGGTTTTTTTTAAGTGAATTTGACATACTGTGTTTGCATCAACTGTGCTAGTATTTACAAATTTTCACTTTCTTTGCAAAGTTCTGGCATGTGAATAGCAGGGATTGCTGAGAGTGAGTGTATCTGGAGATAAGTCAGCAGGGTGCCCTGGCTGCCAAAAAGGGCCAACCACAACCTGGGGTACATCAAGCCCAGCATTGCCAGCTGACTGTCTCACTCTGCACTGCACTGGTGAGGCCTTGAGCTCTGGGGGCAGTTTGAGATGCTTCAATGCAAGAAGGACATCAGAATATTACAATGTTCTAGAGGAGGTGTGTGACCAAGATTGCAGAAGGTCTCAAGGACAAGACCTGTGAGGAGCAGCTGAGGACACTTGGCTCGTTCAGTTTGGAGAAAAGAGGGCTGAGGGGTGTCCTCATCACAGCCTACAACTGCCTCGAGGGGGAGGCACAGGAGGAGGTGTTGATCACCCTCTGATGACAGGATATGATGGAATAGAATGAAGATGCATTGAAGTGCAGATTGGACACCAGGAAAAGGTTCTTCTCTGAGAGAGTGGTCCATCACTGGTCCAGTGGTCCAGTGACCCAGGGAAGTGGCCAAGGCACCAAGCCTGTCAGGGTTTGAGGAGCACCTGGATAACACTCTTAGCCATGCAGTTTAATGCTAGGTAGTCCTGTGAGGAGCAGGGAGTTAGACTTGATGATCCTTATACTTGAGATATTCTATGATTCTAGCCATTTCAAGGAGATAAAATATGTATTAGGGGACCCTGAGTTTGGGGCAGGGAGGGAAGCAGTGTCTTTCACAGGGAAAGAGTATTATTTTCTCTCACAGAATAATCACAGAATTTTAACTGAAGAGCTCTTCTCGTGACAGCCCCAGGCTCTTTTCTCCCAGGCAACTCTCTCAAGAGACTGGAGGAATAATTATGAAATATTGATTTCTTGGTGTTCAGACACAAGAGGAAGCTGTCTGAAGTACAGTTCTTAACACAAGTCTGCTGCATTTTTGCTTCATGGAGAAACAATGGCTTCTTCCTTTGTATCTAAAGTCTTTGTGGATACTTCTTCCCTTAAATTTATTCTTATTTGGGTCAAATTCTCTGAACAGACGCATTGACACTCTCCTCAAAGTTTAAGAGACTTTTATATTACTCAAGTCTGGTAATAACCCTGTCTTCGTTGTTCCTTTTTTAAAAGGGTATCCAAGTGACAACAAAATAACTGGATTCTCCTGGTATAGATGGTTTCCACGATGGTCTTTTCCTGGTTCATTACTTACCTCAAAGGATAATTCTGTTATCCTCAAAGGATAATCTGCAACCAAACAGAAAAAATCCCAAATAAAATTCCAAGCTTTTTGCCCTGCCATGAACTCCAAGCTCATAAATAAAAGAATGCAAACACTGTACTGTATCTAAATGCTTTGCTATAGAAGTGTACATACCCAAGCTGGGGTGGATCAGTTGTCCAAACTTTAGTGCCATGGACACCATTAACTACAGAGAAAATGTAATGCAAATTTAAATACTTGCACTTCCTGAATTCCACCTCAGCTTTTTGAACAGGAACCTGACTGAACCTCAAGTGGCTTCAGCTTACATAATCTAAATTTGAAAGAATAGGCATTGATGTGTTACTTTAAATAGCATACTATTCAAGAAATTAAGACTTCACTAGCACTTTAAATAAATAAAAAGTGCTTTATTCATTTATTTTACAGTTTTCTAATTCCTCCAGCATACCTTTTTTTTGTTTTAGTATTTAGGTATTCTAGCAATATCTGGTGTTTTCACTGGCTTCTGTGTTTTAAGTATTTTACTCCTGTGCCTCATAGGAGTAACAGTGTGAGATCTGTTTAATTTGTCTGTAAAGTCCTTTTTAATAAATGTTTGTTTCATGTCATGCTTTCCTCCTGCAGAGTATTTTCACATCTGTTATTTGCTTATGCTACTAAGAAGCCCAGGTGGTAAAACTCAGCTCTCTCATTATACAGGGTACACTTAGCCACAGTTCTATTATACCTTTATAGAAGCTTTATGGAAATAAATATGGGGGAAGAAAGATCCCTTCTAATGATTTTTAGAATATAGAAAGGAAAAGGAGATAGCATGACAGGTTTTAATCTAGACAGATTTCGCAGTTTTGCCTTCTAAAGTTAAATTTGAAAGCGGCAAGAAACACAATTCTTTCTCAATTTGTGGTGCAGGATAGCTGTTTTTTCAGGAGCCCTGCTTTGCCATTGGGTGATTATATCTACCAGTGTTTGCTAGAAGCTTCTTTTCTCATCAGACCTGGAGACTGGGGAGTTTATGGGAGCACCCCTTAGCCCAAGTCTGTCAGGAACATCCACATATGCTGTATACTGCTAGCAAAGGAGGTAACCTGTACTGCATGGTAATGAAAACAGTTCTGAGAAACAGCATAATCCATTGGCACAGCTGGATTCTGAATGTCCATCCCAGACCTCACAGAGCCTGGAACCTGAGATGGTTAAATGTAAGAGGTTTTTTTTTTTCCTTATATAGGTGCTGTCTTCAAACACATATAAACCACAAAATCAAACAAGTACCCCAATCTTCTTTTGTATCATAACTTATCCAAGACAAAATAAATAATTCTGGTTTCTGTTCATTTTTTTTTAGCAGTATGAATTGTTCAGACTTTGAAACAACCTGCCCTAATTTCTGTTCATCCTGCTGCCTTTTTCAGTTCCTTAATCCTAATCTCAACTGTAACATTACTTGTAACAGTAGTCACAAAGCCAATACACATTCATACCTTCCAAAGGACTAACCCTGAAATATTCCCTGTAACTAACATCAGCTTCCATCACATTTTCCTGAACTTAGTAAGATTCTGCAGTAAAATGAGCTTCAAACCCCTGGATCTTCCTAAATATAATATTAAAGTGTAGCAATAAAAAACATCTAATATATTCCAAGGGAAAAAAACCCAAAAACAATGAAACAAAGCACTAAAGTTTGTCCCTCCCTTAAAAACACTACTTAAAATTTTCTATTGTGCTTGTCAGGTTTTACTCTCATTAGCCTTAGTCTTAACTTCCCCTTTTCACTCTGTTTAAATGAAGTGGTTTAGTGGTGGACTGAGCAGTGCTGGGTTAATGGTTGAACTTTGATGATCTCAAAGTTCTTTTCCAACCTAAATGATTCTAAAGTTCTTTATTTCTGTCCTGCTCCCTTTTCCCTCTGACTTGCTATTCCTCTCTCCTTTTTCCTGTGCCAATCTTTTCTGTTTCTCTCTGTCCCGTTCCCAGCCTTGTGTTTTCCCTGTACAACACCACAAAGGTGGTTTCCTCTTCCCCTTTCCTTTCCTCTTTCGTCTTCCCTTTCCCTTTCCTCTTTCCCCTTTCCTCTTTCCTCTTTCCTCTCTCCTCTTTCCTCTTTCCTCCTCCCCTCATCACAGGCCCTGCTGCTCGCTCTTGGTGGACTCCCCCTCTGTCCAGCAGCCCATTGCTCCAGGAGCTGACCAACTCCCAAGTTCCCCTCCAGACTGACCGGCAAACAACCACTGAGGTGTCCCGTGGGCAGAGGCAGAGCCCCCAGGTGAAGGAACTTGTTGAAGGAACTTGTCATGAGCGTGACAGAATAAACCCTCATCTGCCACCCCTCGCTGTCCCTTTGCACTGGGCGAGGGGCTGTGAGGCAGCCCTGGGCAGGAGGTGATGCCCAAAGAGAATCAGACAATGGCTTCCTGTTCCTGCTGGGCCCCAGCTGTGGGGCGTGATGGCATCTCTGGTCCTGTACTCATGGTTCTTAGACAGATTTTTTTATGTGTCTGGGTCACTTTTTTTTCTTTTGTTCACATTTTTTTGTTGTTTTGGTTGTACAAATTCAGATACACAGAGGCTTGAAAATACAAACACAACTTTTGTACATATAAATTATGTAAATGAAACAATAAAGGGCTTGGAAACGGGGGAAAATACGATCTCTGAAGGCAACAGGGACAGCTCGGCGTGTTCAGGGTTTTGTGTCACCGCAAGGCTGAGCGCTTGGCTGGGCCCTGGATCGCTGCTGCCACCTGGTGACAGCCCGCGGTACTGCAGCCTCCCGCTGGGCTCGGTGCTGCCGCCCGCAGGCCAAGAGCGGCACTGCACCCGCCGGACGCCTCGCGGCTGCCACCTGCCGGTCAAAGGAGGCGCTGCAGCCCAGAAATCAAACCCAAAACCCGTGCGCGTCACCGCGACCTGGCAGTGCCCGTGCACGCGCCGGGGCTCTGTACACTTCGTACACTTTTTACCCTTTTTTACCCTTTTTAACCCTTTTTTACCCTTTTTTACACTTTTTCCGCTCAGTGCTGCCGCCCGAGAGGTAACCCCCGGTACTGCGAGCCAAAGCCGGTGCTGTCCGTGGCCGCCGCTGCCTCCCGCCGGCCCCGCCGCCCGCCCCGGGCCCGGGAGCAGCGTGGCAGCACCGCGTTCTCCCTGAGCAGCAGAAATCCAGCACCCAAATCCCACAGCCATCTCCCCTCCGAAGCCAGGCAAAAAGTGACCACCCCCAGTTAAGAAACTGACAAAACAACCCAGGTCCCCTCTCTCCCCCAGAGCCATTTCAAGGGTATGTCAAGGCACTCGTCTTCTTCTTTTGTCTCTTGATCGCTATTTTCCATCTCCCTGACAACAAATGGGAAGAAATTCCCTGGAAAAAACCTAACCCCCAACACAGAGAAACTCAAATAGAGAAGTGCCATAGCTGAGATTTTTTCCACAGCTTGAATTCACATAATCGCTGCTTTTCTCATTCCCTGTGGCTGGGGAACTTCTTAAAGAGATAATAACATTTTCACTAGATATGAACAACAACCGTGTAAAAGCTTTGCAACTACACGTGATAGGGTGAGACTCATAACTCTCATAAGTAGATATAAATTGTTCCCTCCCACTAGAATTGGTTGTGCAGTCAGGGACTCAAACCACAGGGACTGTCACCATCAACAGGACACTGAACTGTCACACCAGCCTTTGTTTCTCCCAAACAGCTGCTGATATTTTGTCTGTAACACGCCTTACAGGCTATGATTTATTACAACGTTTTATTTTATTAACAAGCAATGCTGACAGTCTTTTTACTTGATGTCTTGCTAAGAGGGAAGTTATTTTGCTCACTAATTACAGGTACTAGATGTGAAGGGGAAGAAGGGCTTTTGTTTTCTCTCCGTTCCAGCTAGTTAAACACAATATCTGCTAAGAAGAAAAGGAAAAAAAGAGTCATGCAGTGGTAGATCCCAGGAGATTGAAATGCTGCCTTGTAGTCTGCCTTGAGGATGCTAGGGATGCTGGTGCATCTCTCATGCAGAGAGCAGCACACACACAAACTCTGCCAGCAGATCCCAGTGAACACCATTGCACAAGATGGAGAAAAGGAGCCATGCCTTCCCACCAGGAGGTCCTCCAGACTGGGCTTGCAAGTGGCCTTCAAAGGGAGAAAAAAGGACTCTCTTGAAGGATGGAAGGATAAAGGCCAGGGCAGTTGGATGTTCTTCAAGTGTGTCTCAACCCACCCTCACCATCACGCTGGGAAAAGGGATCCTGGGGTTGGTCCTGGGCAGGGCTCATATCCTGGCTGCCAGAGGGATTCCTTCATCCAGACCACAGCACAGAAGAGCCCACATCACCACTGTCTGCTGAGGCTGACAGCTGGAGGGGTTTGTCCTGTGGCTTCTGATTCCTGCCCATGGCTGTGGCTGTTTTATCCCTGCTACCCAGGGCAAACCTCAGGCAATTCTGTGGTTTCATTCAGGCACATTTATTCTAAGTGCATCCTCGTGCCATCCACACTCTGCTGAGGATGTTTTGTTTGGGAATTTCTCCTTTAACTCCTTTAATTCCTCTGTAAACAGGCAGCTGCCTTTACTTAGCGACTGCCTGAGTCATTTCCTCTCTAAGCAATCCTCTGGGTTCACTCTGCAGTACTTCCTCTTCACAGTTTCTACATCTTCTGATATTTTTCCTTTTTTAGCTGAGGCAAGCTGTTAAAAATAGCAACAGGATTTCACTGTGTATTTGAAAAATCGATACTACCCCCCCAAAGATCCTTTTATGTCCCTTCTCAGAATAATTTCCATTTTCAGTTGTATAATTGTTAAGTCTTCAGGCAAGAGAAAGATTGCGTTTTAGTGGTCAAAAAGAAATCCACATTTTAATGAAGATAAAATCTGCTTCAATATAATTCAGGTTTCCATTTTGAAATATTACTGAAATAATATTGACATAAACAATGTTGTCAAAATAGGAAAAACAGACTTAAGGGATGAAAGCTTTTTGCCACCTTTTCATTTTCACCAGATGCCTGGAAGATGTCAGAGAATCATAGAGGCTGGAATTTTTAAGGTTGGAAAAACCTCTAAGATGAGTCCAACTGTTAACCCTGCACTGCCCAGTTCATCACTAATCCATGTCTCCAAGTGTCACATTCACACATTTTTTTCAGAACTCCACCACTGTCCTGGGCAGCCCATTCTGGTGTCTGACAACCCTCACAGTGAAAAAAATTTCCTGATAGCCCAAAATCTATATACATACATATAAATACTGTATATACTGGTTTTCAATACACTCTTCTACACTAATTGACATAAACTATCACCTAGAACTGTCATAATATGAGTTTATTTTTTGCCGTAGAGAGATACCAAATTTCCAGGATGTAAAAGCCCAAACTATGTCGGTCAGTGGAACAAGATGTGCTGCGCCAACCAAGATCATTTCAGGGAGAAAAAACCAACCTGATTTTAGGTGAAAGAGGAGTTTTGTATTTACCAGCTGCAGTAGCATTGCTTTAAGGAAAACATGTCCCTGTCCCATTTTAGAGCAAGGACCTTGCTCAGACTATAGAGAATAAGACCTTAAATATGAGACTGTGCAGTTCCTGGGTCTAAGCCATCTTCAGAAATGGCCAAGGAAGCCTCTGTGCCAGAAGCACCCCATCCAGCCTGTCACTGCTCTGGGCAGAAACAAGACGTGGCCAAAAGTGTGTCTGGAATTCCTGGAGAGCAGAAGATGCTTAGATATAAACCTGGATCTGACCCCTGCTGAATGATGTACCTTGCAGCCCCTCAGAATGTCCCATTTGCTCTGCTCAGAGCATTTGGGAACTGAAGCAAGCTTTTAATTGTGCTCTCCTAGCTCACTTCTAATTGAGTTTTGCTTTAATGTTTGTACATGAGAAGGAGTGATAATTGAAGGGGTGGGGACCCCGCTCGAGTCAGAAAAGTGTGTGTTCAGCTGATTTTTAGCCAGTATTAATCAGGGCCTCACTAGATTGCTCTCATTGGGAAGAGAGGCTGAAAAAAAGTTAGATTTTTAATGGTACTGAACTTTGTTTCCTTGAACACAGAAGAGCACCAAGCAGTCCTATTCACTGTTTCCAAACCAGGGCCATTACAGCCAAGTCTCTCCCCGTTATTTCAGGAGTGCATTAGATGACTCCTTTTCTCACTGACACACAAACCACCCAAATCCTCTACCCTTGCCTTTGCAAGTACAAGCTTTGACATGCAGCCCACTGTTTTGGCTGGGAAACCAAAGAGAAACATCAACCCTCACCTCTCATTACAGAAAGAGATGGTAATTGGTGTTTTATTCAATATCCAAGATGCCAGTGGTAAGTAAACCACCAGCTTTAACCAAGTCTGCAGTCGATGCACCCTCTTCCTGACATGAAGTATCCATAATTCCTGGCCTAATCTGTTCTGCCACAGCCCACTGGAGCCAAATTCCAGATCAGATATTACATAGCATTCTTCTGTGCTGTATCCTACATTTAGTCACTCCACACAGCCTTGCATCTTATTTCGTTTCTAGTGTTTGACTCTGCAGTGTGTTCAAGTGGATGATTTCTGAAGGGCTATACTGCATCAGAGCCTTGTAAGGAAAATGGTCCCATGAAAGCAGGATGAAATCTGAATGTAGAGGACAGCTTTGTGCTTGTACCACTTCTCTCTGGAACTCTTTGTCAGATAAGCAGCAAACCGGCATGGGTAGTTCTCCTGTTTTTTCTGCAGGTGGCACCAAGCATTTAGTTCTGAGATGTATTTGTTCTCTTAAAGCTATTTTGAACTCCTAAAAGATGGTCTGCTGGTGTGCAGACCCTCTGTGGCTGTAATTCCCCCTCTGCAGCTCTGTCATCCCATGCTCCAGGGCCAGCTGGTCAGTGGTTCACCCATCCATCCTCATTGTCTCTGGGATGGTGGTGGGAGCTGAGGTGTGAAACATGGATAGCCCCAGACAGGGTGAAGACTGGCCAGGAGCCAGTGGCATGAGTGAGTGTGGGATAACAGCTGAAGCAAGCCAAGAGCTTGGCAGGGGTGTCACTAACTAGACCTCTATCCCAGCCCTGCAGTCTTACCCACGTCCCATCCCATCCTCCCAACTTGTCTGAGCTGCTGCTGTGCCCTCAGACTGCTCTCACAAGGTCATTTTCCTGTTGACTTCAGAGACAGAGACCCCAAAGGGCTGGTGCTGCACAGTCAGGACACCCTTTGAGCAGTGGGGTCTGAAAAGCCACATGCAGGGACCACAGCAGAGAGCCCTGCTCTGTGACAGCTCTGCCTAATCCACACCCCACACCGAATCTGGTGAGCCAGGGAAAGACCCAGGACTAAAGTGGACAAAACACAGAAACTAAATATCCATATTCCTAACCACCTTCCATCACTGTAAAACTTCAGTGCCACAGTCACAACTCTCAAATTCACCAAATGTAAGCTCCCACATGCAACCAGGCCGGGTGCTTTGAGTTTTTGAGGCTGCTGGGGATTACCCAAGTTGAGCCAGTTACCTTTTTGGGTGCTCCTTCCCACAGATGGTCTGACTGGCTGCCCTGTGTCCAATCCGGATTGCATTTCACCACAGCCTTGGGAGCTGTCACTCTATCTCCAGGATAACATATCTGCCTTGCTCACGTGCAAAGCACACAGTGAACAGCTCCCTGGCCCCAGCCCAAAAACGTTATGACTTATTAATTTAGCAAGGCATTTAATTCACCACTGGCAGCATGAGCTGAAGAGCAAAATGAGGAAGTCAGATTCATCCTTGTCTCCAATGCATCAAAATAGAAGAACATCTATAGTGTGCACAGCACACTCTTAGCAACCACAAGCTCCTGGACTGGACATTGGATGAAATAATTGGAAATCAATGATGCTATACCTCCTGCATCTGCCTCCAGCCCTGCTCTACACTGTGATCAGATGGTGCAGAGGTTTTGCACTACACCAAATATTGGGAGGTTTTTGGCACTATTTGTACTCTGCTCTTTGTTTTTCTTAGCTGGGCTATCCATGCTCTGAAGGTACACATGCTATAAATTTAAAACTGATGAAGATTTTTCTTGATTTTCTGGTGCCACAGGGACAGAAACTCCCAGATTATTTCCCTTAGGAAGCATTTCTGGCCTACCACCGAGTGTGCAGCTGTGTACAGAAGCGTGTACTTGTTAGAATACGTTATAGAAACATTATAATACTTAAAAGGTAGATAGTGTCTTATAATTTCAAAGCACTGTATAAGCACTAACTAATTGAGGTTCATGGCATTGCCTTTAAGCAGATAAGGAACTACCACTGAAAAGCAAGAAGCAGCCAACACTTACTACCCTGAGGTCTGGACTAGAGTAGTTATTTTTTCAGGTGTGGAAAGGCAAAATATTCGAGTTTGCTTAGGTGCCACTGTACAGTAATAACTGGCAAATGTCAGTATTTAAATGAAACTTCAGACGGAAACCCCCCACCTCAATCCACTCCCCCACCCACTCACCAGACAAATTTATACAGCTGAAGTGCTGCCATGACAGGACTTGTCACAACTTCTTTCCACACAAGTTACACAGCCTTGATACCCCCTTGAGCAGTGGGGTGCAGGTTGGCTGAAAATCCTGCCCCCAGGAATCACCTGAGAAAAGACAAGGCTCCAGCCCTGGTAGGCTGAGAAGGTTGTTGTCATACTAAGAAGAACCAGTATTGCTGGTGGAAAGCCAGCACCTCATGCTCAGCCCTGCTGAGGCACTGGCTTCTCCTTTCTTTTTCATTTCCTGTAGCAGAACAAGCTTCAAAGGCCTCCTGCAACAGCCACCAGCTTTGATCCAGGGTAAAACACCTTGGAGGTGGGAATCTTGGACACCAAAGCAGGTGTTGCATCACCACAGTTAGGCAAAGGAGAATCTCCAGGGCTCTCCAAACTTGTTTCTTTTTCCCTTCTTCACTGAACAAACCATTCGACCTCAACAACACCCTTGCAGCCCAGTTTATGCACACATGGGTATCATCACACAATGCTCACAGCCATTTATACCAGGCCACTCACCACAGGATTTCAAACCACTCAGGGCTCACCACTGCTGACTTGAGACAGAAACCTTCACACGTGAAAGCCAAAGTTCGTGGCAAAGAAACCAGTGGAAACTCTATTAGCAATACTGTGACCTGCTAATTAGCAGTCATACTGAAAGCCATTAACTCCCAGAAAACAAGAGACCTAGAGGTTTCTGTTTGCTGATTGTGGGTTGCAGAGTACCAAGACTGAAGGGCTTGCCTTGAAAAGCTCATAGAGCATGTGCTTAGTGCATGACTGAACTATTTTGCTGGGTGCTCAGCTAGTTGGTGGCTGCTGTGCCTAGTTCACTGTGCAGGGGTGTGGAAGAGAATTACCCTCTGAAGGGCTCTTCTGGATATAATATAAATTATCACCCAGCATTACCACAAAATGCATCTGAAGGATTCCTACATGCTATACTATATCTCATTTATTTCAGAAATATTTTGCTGTCTTGCTAGTTTGGCCCTTGAATTTCTAAGAGAAAGAAATCTGTGTCCCTGCCAAAGTGTAAATAAATGTACATCTAGAAAACACCAGACTGGAAGAGTGGATTTCATGAAGAGGGGCTACAATCCTTCATGTTGCTGCCCACAGCATCAAATTACTCATAATGAGGAGCTTACCTATTATTTTACACTCACAGTGCTTCAAGAACTGAGCCAGAGCCCATTACTGACAGCTACACCAGGGGTCTAATTGCAGAGCAGATCCCTGATTGCTTTGGAGGGGCTGGATAATTGATTTGCTCTGCAGGTAGAGTGCCACTGCCAGATTTTAGCATCTGCATGATTTGTGTCTCTGACTTCCAAAATTCCAGATACCACAGAAAGGACTCACACAGATAGATGGCCTCACATCAATCACCTTCACACAGTCCGTGAAGGGACCTCTTGTTACCTGCCCATTAAAAACTGATAATTTGATAATAGTAATTTTGATTAATTAATGTTCTTTTTCTTAAGTGGACAACATGTCCTTTTTCTCTGGTGTAAAGCCTAATTCTTTTGCAGCTCATAGCCATTTGAAAGCTTCTAGCCTAGGAAAACTAGAAAATGCTTTCTTATATTTTAATCTTGAAGACTTCACAACACTGACATTAAATAAAAACATGAAGCCTAAGGAACCATGGAATGGTTAACTTTTAAGGAAGACACAATCAGAAAATCCTCAAGGAGAAACATCTGTCCTTTCTCTTTCTGCTCCATGCCACCACAGCATGGAGCAGGAAGAATCTTTTATGAAGAGTAACCCAAATGGGAAACCTGCTTGAGACAGATGCAAGCAATTTGTTAGGGCTGTCCCTGCAATGCAATCCACAGCATCAGGAATAAATGGCACTGCTGTGTTTCTGCAGTAACAACTTCACCAAACCCCACTAGACAGGGAAAGTGGCCACAGATGGGCTGGTGCTTGTGTTTTAAGGCTCTCAGCTCCAAATCTGGCCAGTTATCCCTCCTTCTGGAGACTGAGGTCCTCAGTAGCACAGCTCTTGTTGGGCTAGTGTTTACAAAGAGCTGCCTAGTGGGTCCAAAAGTGGGTGGAATTCAGAAAATAAAAAAGTGCAAAAAGAGAGTTTTGTGTATGTAAAATGAGCATAAGTCTGATGAGAATCTGACCCTGCATCTCTCACTGTGTGTGCATGGATGTGTAGGAGCAGGGAGGCAGAGGAAATATGTGAGAGAAGCCATAAAAGCTCCCAGAAAATGCCTCCAAAGTATTTCTAAGCCATTGCACAAGGAACAATATACAGAGACTTAAATTCAGACACAAGGGATCTATTTACGTGGAGAGAAGAATCCTCATGTGGAATACGCTTACAAAGAACCTTCTTTAGGCAAAACAAACAAACACTGGAGTCATTTATCTCCTTGCCCTCTTTCTGTGCTGGAATACAGGAGCTTCACAGTGTTACAGTCCCAAACCGTGGCAGGGGCCTCCTGCTATCCCTGCAGAATCCCAGTTCAGTTCATTCAGCTGGGCAGGAGCAGAGGGCCCGTTTCATGGGAGGACAAGGTAGGGTCTATGGTGAAGCAGCCTGTGAGACCAGGGGCTTTCCAAGCCATGTAAGGAGCCAGTGGGAATTGCCAAGGCAGCAAACTCCAAGCCAAAACAGGAAGGAACACCGTAGAGTTCAGTAACAATCACAAAAGCTAAAGCTCTTCTCCAAATATATTTTCTTACAGAAAGAAATTATGCTGTTTGCCTAAATATTATTTCAGTATGAAATTGGTCTTCTAAAACTGATTAAGTAATCCAAGAGTTGAAAATTTTTCTTGATAGAAAAAATATTTCCTGCTGAATAGGACCCAAAGATTTTACTCTGTATTGAACTTGGTAAGACTGGGTTAATTGAAGGGTGGAGAGGCAAATTCTGCAGCAGAACTAACAGGTCGTTTCTCCCAGGTGAGAAATGGAACCACAGCTTCTCTGCACAGTGAATGCAGCCAGCACTTCCCTGTGCCAGGCTCACACATGGGCCTTTATGGTGCAGCCCCAACAGCATCCATCCCACACCAAGAACATCTTTGACCCTGGGGAGAGAGGAAAGCAAACCATAGGAAGTCACCCTAAAACACAACTTGTTAGTGCCCACTCTCCCTACAAGCTGCTTGGAACAGCAGCTAGAAGACACTGGGATAAAGGAGGGATTTTCAGGTAGGTAAATGCCAAAATACTGCAGAAAGTTAAAATTTGGATTAAATTAGCTCCAGCTAATCAAGTGCATTCATAAAATCAATATTAGGTTTTTGGTGGATTTTTGCTGCTGCTCCTGAAAAGCTATTCCTTTGTCCTCTCCTCCTTTGTGAGCGGGACAGTGTAACCATCATTTCCAGGATTCTCCTTGGCTCGAGTTTACTCTCCTTTGGAATGGGAATGGCTGGCCAAAGGCAGCACATTGCCTGTACCAAACCTCTGCAGGGAACCCAGATAATGTAATGAGGGAGTTAAACCAAGCCCTGCCAGGAAATGTAGGGAGAGCAGTTGGTGGTCAGAAGCAAAAAGTCTACATACAGTCTGAGAAAGTAAACTAGTCCTGACAAATCTTGTCCTTACTGTAGGCAGAGCCACTCTTCACACCCTAAGCAAACATCTCACAACAACTTAGGGAAGCAAATACCTCTGTCCTTGTGCTGAGAACCTTCCCTATCATCACTACAACCTGCTCTTTATTCTTGCTTTTTCCAAAGGCAGCGAGGCAGTTACCAGGGACTCTCCTGTTCTCTGCCAAGGAGCTCAGCACAAAATAAAATTTGCATTACTGGCTTTTCTTCTATTTTGTCCAAGGGGACTTCCTGGACAACTGATCTTTCAAAAGCAGCGACCTTCAAACTGATACAAAGAAAAACATCTAAACAGTGCTAAGTTACTTAGAATATTTTCATGCTCAAACAACTGAAAAATTATTCTGTATTCTCATATTTCCCATAAGTGCTCACTTCTAGGCAGGGATCAATCAGACTGATTTTTAGATCATTACATAGACTTGACAAGTCATTTAAAAGTCTTCAAAAAAGGTCCTCTCAGTCAGATGCACAGCACTGCTAACAAAATACTGCAACTCACATCAGTGATTTATCTCAACACCACTTGGTATAATAAAATATTCATCAAAAGCCCTACTGAAATACATTATCTCATCAGCACATGGTGATAAGATTAAATTGTTTGGCTTCAGAAGTGATAAGGATTACCATATCAGTGTTTAGCTTGTTGAAATCACATTACCTAGTACCATTGATGGTAATCACATTGAAATTCTGGATAATATCAAATGATTCAGTAATAATTACCAGACTGTGCTGTAGGCAAAGGGAGATGCTGGAATCTGCACAGCCAGTGCCGAATTTGTACAATGACTCAGTGTGATGGGATTTGTACCTTAAGAAAATTTTACTGAGCTGATTCCCCTTAGCCTTTCTTTTGGGGAATGTACTGCTCCCAGTCAGAGCTGGACAGGAAGGAAACAAGTATGGAAATTATTTTAAAAGTTATCAGCTGCTCTGCAGTTCCTGTAGCAAATTCAGGACCAGGTTTGGACTCTTTGGGGTAGGGAACAGCCAACTGTGATCTGTGTTTACCCATTATTCCTGCAGGCTCACAGATCATGTGGCAACACAAATAAATAGCCAGTGATGACACATGCAGTGAGAACTTGTGCACAGAGCATCTCAGTTTGGTTGAACAGATGGAGCTTTGACACACACTGTTAGGCAGTCACTTTCACAAGAAGTGGTCTAAGAGCTTAACTTTCATAATTTACTATTATTTGTTCACTGTCTTCAGTGTGCTCAACCTCCCAGACACACCCATACACATACACAATGCAGCAACTGCCAAACTCAGAGAGAGCTTATGCTTGATGGAAAGACACAGAATAAATAAGTAGATACATAAACACTGAAAGACAAGAGATGGTGAGAACAGACTTACTTATCCCTATTTTGACCCCTGAAAGAACTAAAATTCATATGGGAACATGTTTCCTAAGACAAGACAGAAGTGTAATTCCATGAAGTGAGAACTGGCGGGCAGGCACAGTATGGCAGACAGGAAAAGAGTGGATTTGTTTCCATATGCTACATGTGCATGTTCTTTCTCACTTAATTCCCTTCTCTGTAAGTTGGTCTCCTGTCCTTACTAAACTATTATACAGAAAGGATGATCTCAGAGACAGAATTGGTGTCAGGCACTGAAGCATCAAGCCCTTTCTGCCAGCCAACCAAGCAGCCACATGACCACCATGTCTTCCCTTGAACTCATTTATCTTTTGTCACTGCTTAGAACATTCTGTCTAATTTTAGAAGGCAGTTCTGCAACCCTTGCAGTGAATAATACTTGTTCTGGCCAATAGTCCCAAAACGCACGAGTAGGAGTGCCAGAATCACAGAAACACAGAGCTGAGACAGAGCTCAAGAGGTCATGGGGTCCCTCTGATCAGACCTGTCTTTCTGGGCTGACACTCACCCAGACACAGAATCCCCATGCTGGAGCTTAACTTTACCTCAGCAATCTATCCCACTATTACTTCCCTACCCCTACATGACAATATTTGCCTTGAAATCAAATAATCTTCCCTGATTAAAATCACGCCAACCATCTTTTATTACCTCTGTTTCAAAGAAAGCAGTTTATCACCCTTCATTTACCTCTTCATTAGACTGAAACAAAAAATTCCAATTCTTTAACTTTCTTCACTCATCCTCTCAATTATTTCTTCTGACTTGCTCTAGATGTTCCCCAGCTGTCTTGTACCTTCTCAGGGAGCATCCTCTCAGGACACACTGGGGCTGTGTGTCCCAGAGCCCTCCCTCTGTCCCTGCTCCCGGGCACTTCTCTTTTCACAACACCAGGCCACTGTTGACTCATGCTCAGCTTGTGACATCCCAGATTATTTTCTGCTCTATCTGCTATTTAGCAAGCTGTCATGCCTTTCCACACTGAATTGTTCTTGTCTAAATGTTTTCTCTTTCATCAGTCCCTATTTACACTCATCTTCTCCTGGACTGTATCTCTAACTTTCAGGATCATTCTGAATTCTATGTTTGTGCTCTACCATATCAGCAGTGCATACAAATGATAAAGGAATGCTTCCCATTCTATCATCCAGGTAACTAATAAACATACTGGACAAACTAACAGCTGGATTCTGCATCTCTTCTATTAGGCAATATTGTCTAATAACTTCACATCTGAGGAATTATTCACCCAGATAAATACAAGCAAACTTGAGCCAGAGCTAAAAAGTGAGATCCTAAGCATACAGACGTATTAGTAACACCAAGGTTTACAGGTATTTGTCTCAGCAGGAGAGCAATAAACAAGAATGTGCAATTAAAGCCCATTTGGAAAGAATATTGGGCAGCTACAGTAATTTTCGTGCCATCAATTTTCTTTCCATCAACTACAACAGTTACATTCACCACAGGAAACACGCTGTCACAACACAGGCCTTACTCTTCTGGATTTACAACATTTTGAAATACTTGTTCATAATTTTTCAAAATCCTACACAAGGATATAAATGTAAAAACACATTTCATTTCCCTGGTTTCTTGTTTTAGCTCTTACTCAGCAAGACTCTGACACAAATAAAGCTGAATACACACAAACATTTTGCTCTTAGATAATTCAATGAGCAAAAGAATTAGGACATGTAGTCTCACAGAAAATCTGGGGGCTGTTTTCTTGAACTAGAATATAAAAACCATTATACCAGATTTCAGAGTGAGTCCAGACAAGCACAATATCTAATGCTGTGTTACAATGGATACTTTGGGAAACAGGGTAAGGAACAAATTAATAGGTGGGTGCCTCTTCCTCTGACATCCTCCCCAGATCTATCAGTGGTTTAGGTATTTTCTGAGCATTTCTTTTTGCATCTAGGTTATCACTGTGCAAGCTTCTACCTGACTAATTTCAGCCACTATTATCCCAACTACCTTCAGTATTCCTTAAATTGAAATGGATTGTATAACCCCCTGGAATCCCATGCAGTGCCAGAGTTCCATTGAACTCACAATGCCAATAAGCACCCATCAGTGACTCTGCCTGAAACAACTTTAAAGGATTTGCCAGAAACTATCACATGAAAACTAAAAGGACAGAATAAATGACTGTAAAATTAAATTATTCATTTTTTCCACAGGGACATGGAAAAAAGGATAGCCTTTAAAGGATTAGGATAAATCAGCTACTGCAATCAAACCTGCAAATGCTGCAAAATTGAAAGGCGATTCCAAGTGTTGCTGGAGCCACTTGAGGTCAAAATTTTAATGAAGTTCCCTCAAAAATACATAAGCAGTAATTGCATGATTGAAATGAAAATCTGAGAACAAGGTCTAAAAGAAAATAAGATGAATGTTACATTTGCAATTGCTGCAACATTATCTCAAACATTCCTAAACTGCTCATCAGAGAAAAAGATAACACATTTTCCACACTGGGGCAGATTTTCTGAGCTCAGTTCCTGTGTGCCTAAAGATAACATATCTGCTTATCAAGCAATATGTAGATACATGCAGAGCAGGGAGGGACAATGCCCCACTTCTACCTCAAGAGTCCTTTAATGTCTCATGAATTTCTATGTGTTTGGCCTTTTTATTTTAACTTTACAGCCTCCAATTGCACCACCACAAACATCCTGAGTGTGCAACACTTGGTTGATTTCCCTTCCTGTAATTCATGCCTTCTATTCTGAAGCTGTGCATGTGCAGAATATCAGGCGTGTCAAATTGCAAGCAGTGAGACCACTCATATATGTGTTGGTTGAAATGGAAAGAAAAGAAAAGGCAATCTCATTTGAAAGTGAATTTTAGTTGCCCATCCTATTTGCAAGCATCTCCTCCAGTGTGATTGCTCCCATGCCAGTTGTCTCATCTTTCTCAGAGGAAAAAAAATGTATAAATAGACTCTGACCCCTTTTATTGCATAATGTATTAAAGAAATGGGAAAATTAAGGAAAATAACTGTAACCTAATAAAAATCCAGAGGCACCTCAAAGCATTAATGACTTTATTATTTCAGATATAGAAATTACAGATATGGGAAGTACAGCCCCATAACTAGACTTACTTTTGGGGCTCGCAAAACATAAAAATTACGTTCTATCAGATAGTTTTACCATTTTTTCATACCACACTTCTTGTACTTTATGCTGTTGAGAATGAATACAAACCATTTTGGTGATATTTTCTGATAGTTGGTGATTAAAGGAAGATGGAAAAATACATGGATACAGAACAAGGAATCAAGAAACCTGGGCTGGGCTTTTTTGCTGTGCTGCTTTGTTCGTGACATAACCAGAGACTTTGATTTCAATGACTCAGTCTTCTCATCTGTAAAATGAGGATAACATCTGAATGTCTCTCAGTGGAATGGTGAAACTTGATTTCAGCATGTGTATAAAGGATATGGAGGTTGCTAAGTGGCAAGGTGTTATTACCATGCATTATAAATACAAATATAGGAAATTTGGCATTGAAGGTGTAGGGTTTTTTTTTTCCCCTTTAGCTGCCCTTTTGTTTTAAATACTAGTCCTACTAATTGATATTCTATTCACTGAGAGGAAACAACAGACAAAGGATTCTCAGCACACACATATAGCCAACATTAAAAAAAAAACAAAGAACAGGGCAAGTCTGTGGTCTGAATATTCAAGCTAAAATGAAGCCCTGCTTGGAATATTTAAAATGTTCTTTTTTGTTCTCTTGAAATACTACCTGATCTTACTGCTACTTTTGCTACATTCATCACATTTATGGGACAATTTTTTGGCCCACTGGCAGGCAAACTTTCTGTTCATGATTGCAAACAGAGTCTCCTGCACAAGGCCCAAGAGCCTGCCCTTTAGTATGGCCATGGGTGCTGCTTTACCTTCACTCTTCTCAGAGCGTAAACTCAAGGGGCAAAACGAGATTATTCCCAAATTTATTGATAACCAACTAGAGCAGCATCTCCCCTTGAGAGCTCTCTGATGGAAGACAATTCACGATTAATAACACATTAGTTTAGGTTGGAAGGGACTTTAAAGACCATCCAGTTCCAAGTCCCTTACAGTGATGGGATGACATTTGCAGTTGTGGGGACACAAATTACCCATGGCCTGTGAGGTATTTGGGGAGCTGTCCTGTGCCCACCCAGCTTGGAGCCGGCCAGCAGCATCAGGCTCCCCTCAGCACGGCCCATCAGGTGGCTGCGATGGGGCTGCCAATTCTACTGGCCCCTTCAGCAGATATTAATGGACATTCAAAATATTCATCTCCTAAACCACTAAACCAAAGGCGTATTTAGGAGGTTTCTCGATCTGGTGATGCGATGGTGATGTGGTTTAGTGGTTGCAGTGCCAGCGCTGAGCGGATGGCTGGACTTGATCATCTTGAAGGTCTATTCCAGCCTCGACAATTCCGTGATTCGAAACCACATCACCCAGCGCCAGATCCAGTCACCTCTTGAACACCTCCAGGGACGGCGACTCCACCGCCTCCCTGTGCAATATTCCAATACCTGACCACGTGAAGAGTGGATTTCTTTTTGCTAATCTTAATCTCTGCTGTCGCCGTTTAAGGCCGTTTCCTCTGGTCCTCTCCCTGCAGACATCGCAGTAGAGACCGTCCCCACCTCACTACATCCTCCTGCCAGGGAGTGATGACCCCTCAGCCTCCTGGAGCCCCCCGGCTCCCTCAGCTGCTGCTCAGCCTCATTCCTCATTCCTTGCAGAGG
>JBBMKD010000194.1:6791058-6805948 GCA_037834095.1 Argya squamiceps
CCCTCCCCCCCGTCGGCCGCCCCGCTGGACGTCTGGCCCCGTCCCGGGGCGGGGAAGGGGCACCGACAGTGGGGGCCGCCGGGGCTGCCCGGCCCCGCTCCCCGCCCGGTCCGTGCTTTCCCGCAGCTCCGGGCGGTAATTGCCGGATTGCTGGCTCGGGACCTCCCGCAGCTCGTGGGCAGCGGCGGAGGCGGCTGCGGGGAGGCTGCGTTACACGAACCGCTCGGTTTTCACTGGTTTCACTGGTCCTCGAACTTGTCCGTGTCTGTGATGGCTCTTGCTTTTTAGAGGGGTTTGCTCCAGCGGTGTGTTCAGTGCCGAGTACAGAAGGCAGAGACAGCCCCTGGCATTGATTTCTAATCAAAGACTGAATAATGCCTTTTTTTTCTTTTTTTTTTTTCTTTTTTTTTTAGTGGTATTATAAGAGGGCTAAAGAAGCTCTGCCTTGGTTTTATCTTCGGCTGTGTTTGTGTACCTAATAATACTTAAGGTCCTTAATAATATACTCTGGAATGAGTATTGTGCATGCACGATGTGTGTTAGCAGCACAATTTCATGGTACATCTCCATGCAAAAGCTTTGTGGGTGAGCCATTAGAAGAGATAAACATTTTCTTACCCCAGTCACAAAAAAAAAAAAAAAAAAAAAAAGAAAAGGGTAAGGAGACTTATGGTTTGATCTAAGCTAACCAACTAGGACTAGGTGCAGAAACTACTCTTGGGAGCCTCTTGCATGATTGTTTTCAGTGTTACCTGTGTAATTACATAAAGAGGAGTGCTGGCAAAGGGTCCTGAATGCACAACTCTCATCTGGCATTCTTCTTCAGTGTGTTGGGTGTCAGTAATACTATTTAATTACTTCTTGTTGCTGTTTCAAAATTAAGACAGTTTAGTGCTCCAGAAGGATAAAAGTCTGCCCAAAGATAGCACTTCTCACCCACACAGGCTGTGCCTGTTTGAACCTTACTCTTCCTGCTAGACCTGCTGAATTTTATTTTGTGTACTGGATGCACTTACATGGTGGATGCTAAGTTTTTCTGAGGATGGACACCCAAATTTTCTGACAGCTGTCATGACCTAGATTTAGTCCCAAAATCAGAGGGGAAATGCTCCCTGGGCCAGCCAGCTCCATTTCCCTTCAGATATTCACATGCTGTAATATGCACATTGTGTTGCAAAAACAACCCCCCTCACTAAATCCTGGAAAGGCTAGACCTTGAATTTTTTTCCCTGAGGGGGTAGAAGTCACTGAACCAGAATCTGAACTTCAGTGTACATAGAATGCATTTGTAGCAGTTATGTGCTCAAAGATAAACTCAGTGCTAATGTGCAATGAATCAATGCTGTCTGTGAGCTCACAAGCCCTCTGCAGCTCTGACTTCTAGTCAGTAGCACTCCCTGGAGAGAGCAAATGATGTTTAGAAATCATCCTTGCAATCCAGTGGCTGACAGTGGAATCTGCAGGATAATTTGCCACAGTATTTGCTGCTCTTTGGAGAAGTTGTGAGCAGCAACCAAGTCTGGTATCACAGCTGTTTGGAGAAGATGTAGAAATAGAAAAAAAGACACCCGAAGGAACCTCAGTATTCAGTCCCACGCTACCCTTCAGCCTGTTTGGGGAGGGAAATAACTTCCTGCTTCTCTGAGCTCAGTTGGCTGTGTGTGGGGACTTCTCAGTTCCAAAATACCTAACTAGAATGTTTGGACCCAGCTTCTGCTGCTTTGTGGGCAGTTGTGTACTTCGCTGTCTTAGTCAATCAAAACATCTGCGTGAAATAAATACAGTGCTGTGTGCCTTCCGCTGTGTCAGTGAGCCTCAGTCAGGGAATCTCACATTTAAAGACAATAAATAAAGAGCATCTTGCTGAGAAACCACAGCTCCTTCTGGCAGCCTGGCTAAGAGGTGTGTATACATACTGTTTGTATGGTCACCTTCTGCATGGGTACCTTTGTGGGTCCTTGGTAAAGGACACTTCTGGATTCTTGTTCTCTTCACTTCTGCTCCCTGTGACCAGCCTCTCAATAGTCCTTTTCTCTGTGCTGATTGGTGCTTGTTAATTTTCAGGCCTTGCACATGTAGAATCCCATAGGGCCACTTGTAACTAACTTCCATACCAATTTGGTACGTTTGGCAAGGAAAATATTCTCCTAAATTCAGTCTAGCATTGAGGTAAGGAAAAGGTGTTTCTCCTTCTTTGAATATCAGCTGTGATTAAGATTCTGCGGGCCAACTCATGCTGCAGTGCCAGTTCTGCAGTTCCTTTGTAATCATTTTCTGCCCTGACACACTTGTCCAGTCTTACTTCCTTTATGTGGATGACAAAAAGCAGAATTTGCTACTATAACTAGAAGGCAGTTAAGGTTTCTGAACCTCACTGAACATTAGAAATCAGTTGCAGTTGTACACTGAACCAGCAATGCATAGATGGCAGTTGCTTACCCCATTTTTGTTATCCGTGCTTGCTGCTGTCATCCCTCAGGGATGAAGAGGAATTTTTGATCCTATTCTAATGCCATAAGTACTGCTGAGCTCGTTAAGATGTGAGAAGAGGGGAATAGTCGGGTACATGTGGTTTATCCAGTAAGTGAGGTTTTCCTTGAGTGGTGTGGGTAATCAGAGGAAAAATACCCATAATTTAAGCGGCTGTAGCCTACTTTTATTGTCTTCATTTTCACTGGGATTCTGTAAACTCCTGTCTTTTGTAGTATGGGTGGTAGAGAATGTTGGTGGTTTTTTTTACCAGAGCTTGGTAATGCTGTGCTGCTGCCAGGATTTCCACTCATGTACTGAGTTGCTATTGCAAAGGTTGTTCAAAACAGTACATTTAAGTGCTGTTCATATATATTTTCCTTTCCAAGACCTGCCTCATCTTTTGGGAAACCTGTCTCAGGTTTGGGGGAAAAAAAAATAAAGTGCCTTTTCCAACAAATCTAACTAGGCATAAACTCCATGACCTGCAGGTCCCAGTTGGGTTGGAAGTTTTCTAATAAAACAACAGCTTCATTCCATGTAATCAGTTTTTTCTCCCTGTGTAAGTGACACTGTCTGGCTTTGTCCATCTTACCCAGGCCACAGTTCTTAGCAACAGCTTTACCAAGTGCACGTACACAGAATTGGTATGGGGAGAAGGATGGATGGATAACTAACAGTGCAACTTCATTGCTCAAGCAAGTAGTCAGGGACATACACAGATTTATCTGGTCTCTAGTTAGAAATTATAAAACATAACTTAAGAACACAAGTTCTTAAGTTACTTACTTAAGTTACTCCTACACCTGTAGGAGTACTAGAGAACTCTTGGGTACTGTCTTGGTCCCACAGCAGAAGATGGTCAGAGGTGTCTAGAGGAAATCATTTGGGATGCAGAAGCATCTGTCAGTCAGACAATCAGTGAATTGACCTGTGCATCAGAGCTGCCTGCTGGAAGAGAGACAGAATTTACTTACAAATTTGGATCCTTGAAAGCCTTTGGGGTTTGCAGTGTGGCTGTCAGTAGAGGTGGGCTGCAGATCTTGCCTGGGAAGCAGCAAGATAAGGAAACCATTCCTTTGCCAGGTTTCTCACAACGGGGGAGTGCTGCATGAAAAGCATCTTGAGCATTCAGTTGTTTTCCTGCTTGGTGATGTTTGAATGAGTGACTGGTGCAGGTTCCATCTGCAGGGCAAAGGCAGCCCATGACTGGGGTGTTCAGCTGATGATCACTGGGACTGGCTTCAATTTCTTATTTTGTTAAGCTCCTCAGAACTTTGGAGAAAGTTTTAATGGTTTTTTGTGCTTCATCTTTTTTCCCTGCATGAAAGTAGTAAGACTTCTTTGCAGAATGCCAAGGCAATATAAATGCAAAGAACTGCAGAGAAATTAGATTTCTTGTAGATCTCAGTGGTGAGAGAACATTCCCAAATCAGGCTGAGAACTGAATGTAATTAGTTCTGAACTGAATTAGGGCTATAAGCCATAATTTCATTTTCTCTTTGTTCACAGAAATACAATCGTACAGGATAGGGATAATTTCATGCTGATTCATAAAGATGAATGCTGTGTATTTAGGTGCTTAGCATTCTGAAGATTACTTCCAGTTGTAAGTGGTTTATAAAAGGTTTTATTTGAATTTAAAACTTTAAATTCTTGAGATTTCTCCAAATGCATTCAGGAGAGATATCCTCCATCCTGTAAGGACAGAAAGGCAAACAAACAAGAAAACCACCCAAACCATATGCATATACAGCATATTTTTTTTTAGTTTCTTTTGTGAAGTGTTCCATTCTCTGCATATTTCTTCATGTGTTGAAATAGCAAATTATAAATTTGGCTTCCATGCTTCAATTCAGATGAAACTGTTTAGCAAATAATGACTTGCAGGGGTCATAACTCCAATGGTGAGAGCCCAGAGATGCTGTGGCTTACACTATCCCTAACTGTGCATAGTCTTAAAATGTCACTGGATTTAAGAACTGCTGCTTCTTCATACACTTGTGTTTTTCAAAAAGAAAACAAATATTTAGAGTACTGATACACTATTATTAATTTTCAGTTCTTAAAGGTAATAAGAGAGTAAAGAAGGATTACTATGGGTTACTCTAAGATAAATGGAAGAAATAATCTAGGTTACTCATAATAATTGGGGTATGAAAAGCTGCTGGTTCTCTTTAAATTTGATTAAATAATTGAAGATGCTTGCAGTCCTCTTGTGAAAGGACACCCTGACAAATAAAATTCTGAGCATGCAATTTTAATGACTTCTGTGAATATGACTTACTGGATTACTTGTGGTACTTGAAAATCCAACTGGGACTGCAAATTTCTTGTCTGCCACAAATAGCTTAGTGCCATTTATCTTCCAATTATGCAGCTCACAACCAGTTAATCTTAATTGATGATGCTTTCATTGTGTTTGCATATGCCTGTCCAATCATCAAAACCTTTCTAGATGCTGGTGTTCAAGTTTTTTGGAGTGTGGGGTCCATGGAAGAAAAAAAATGTTGCTCAGAATTGTTTTTATGTGAAAGAGACATAAACTTCCACTGTGCTGCATAATGCTTGTGCATAAAGGGACACAAGCCTTTGCTTTTAAGGAAGGTTGACTTAGTTGTTTGACATTTGTTTTCATCTAAATTATTTTTATATTCCAATGAGTTTGGAGCTTCCACTTTCTAGGTGAAGGATCCCCAGCTGGTTGCCTTTGAAGAAAGCAGTTACCACTGAACATGCTCTCTCTTTTCTCATAGTGTTTTTAGCCTTCATAATTCACAGGGAACTTCTAAAATACTCTTTTATGAGTACTTAACTGACTCTTAATTTACAGACACTCTCTGTTGTTTAAATGCACTGACCTGAATCTTGGGAGGGGGCACAGATATTGTAGTGGCTTGTTCTGTGGGCAAGTGTTTCAAAGCTTCCAGGTGCTAAAATTCCTCTCCCAAGCTCAAGAGGGCTTGGCTACAAAAATATAGAAATACTGTAGGAATCTTTATACTTAAAGAACATAATTAATAGAATTTATTAATTTCAGACTTTATCCTCTGCTTAATTTTACCAAGAGAGCTTCTTAGAGGAATATTTTTGCAGCACAGAGTTAATCAATAATATGTATGTTGTGTTCTGGACATAAAAAGCAGGACACTGATCTCCAGACCAGATCAGTGAGTGTCACCTTACTCACTTTCAAATTTCTTTAAAAGACTTTCTGCCACTGGGTAATGAATTTAGAAAAAAAGTGTAGTCTCTTCAATTGTCTCTTTAGCTCTTTTCTCCTACTTGCTTTTTTAATACCTATTTGCCACTTTTCACTTATCCTTCAAGGTCTTTGGGGCAGGAACTTAAATTACTTTGCTGTAGTCTTATATTGCATGTAGTGGAGTGTCCCAAAGCCTTTATTTTTTAGTTAGCTGGGCGAACTGTACAGCTTTAAGAAAATGTGCTGTTTATTTCTTTTCACATTTTGCACCCCCATGTTCTGCTTTAGACAGAGGGTTTGCTGTATTTAACACACTGTGAACCTGTCAGTGTCCTGCAGCACTTTTCTGTAATTGAGTGATTTGATTTGAGGCTGGTCTGTTGGGGGTAAATGCCAGCACCAGTCTCTCTTCTTCTGAAACACACAGACAGTGTTGGAATGAGCTCTAAATTTTCCATGAGAAATTCATCAAGTGTGAAAGGCAAAAGGAGTAATTTTCACTGCCATCTTGTAAAGGAGCTGCTGTCCTTCCACCGAAAGAAAGCCCAAAATGTTGTTTTCACAGGGTTTGTCTCCAGTCCGTTGTGACTCGCAGTGCTAGGCTGTGGTCTGGGCTGGCATTGTTCGGGCTGAGTGAACTAAACAATAGCCACAGCCTGCAAACAAGAGGACAAAAGCGTTTTCAAGGCCGTGCTTCTAGCAAGCAAAAAAACCCCCAGACTGTTCAGGAAAGAGGGAAGTCGTGAGGTTAGCTATTGCCAGTGTTAGGGATAGTACACTGTAAGAGAAAGAAACAATACAATGAAAAAAACAGATGTGAGAAAAGAGAACAGAGCAGGAGTTTGTCTTGAAGTTACTTTTTACCATGTCTGTGCAGGAGTGTGAAGAGGAGTCAGTGTTAGGCAGCCTCCGGAGTTGGAGGAGTGAAGCAGAGAGCTGATTTCTGTCTGTAGCTTTTGCCAGTGCTTGAGCTAGAATTCCAGTGGCAACCGAGCTGTGCAGAGGAGGTTAAAGTGGGACTGCTCTGGCATCTGTGGAGCCAGTCCAGAATCGAGGGACAGCATACGTACTCCTGAGGCACGGTGCTGTTAAACAGAGAAAATTATTTGTACAGCAGTCTGGTTGCTGGTAGTCTTCCACTCTGTTTAAAACTCCACCATTTTACCTTTTGGGTCCTTCCATAGCTGTTAAACCTTTGTCTGATTCTGTTTAGTCAAGACTGTTAAATGTGTGTACGTCTATATATAAGCATTTATGTCACATAACTAGTAAATTTCACAATGAATCCACTTGAAATTATGTAAGGGCATATTCATTTCATAGACTGCTTTCATTTTTTGTCCTGTGTGTTAGGATACTTTGGAATTTCCAGTATGCAGAAACAGGTAAATATTTCTGCTAAACTTGAGAAGGTTCACAAGGGTCTTTGTGAGAGTAGAGTTTCTGCTGTCATTCCACTTAATTTCTCTCAAGAGAAGGATAATAATACACCTCACTAATAAAGAACCCCAGATTGTGGAAGCCAGGTGTCTTTTCCAGAGAAGGAGATAGATTTAGATTGTCAGCCCTGTGTCAGCACAGTACAGACTGTGCTTCTTAATAAACTTATGATGGCTTCTGCAAGAGTTGGTGACATGTCTTTGTCCTTTCTGAGCATGGTGCTGGCAGGTGCTTTTTCCATTAAGTGTCAAGAAGCATACCTGTATAAGTGAGGTTAAAATAAGAGAATACAGTGACAGTGGGAGTCAATGAGACTCCACAGGTGTGTTTCCAGTAGTGTCAAGACAACTGAAGGGAGTAAGGATGGTACTGTCTGATGTGGCTGTCAAGCAATGGTCTAACATCACTGACTGTAGAAAGTTTCTGGAGATGACTGCCACTTCTGTTAAAGACAAATTTCAGTGCCTTGGTCTGTACTATGGTCAAGTTTGGTTTAGATTATGTGCTTCCCCTAGGGCAAAGTGTATGGAGATCAATGGAAAAATTAACTATCAACCTTCCTGGTGCCTTTCTGGTCATGCCCTGTGCTGAATGAGTATCATAATATGTCTTTGAAATTGCTTCAGCTGTATCTTTGCATGTTTCGTTATATAGAAATAAGTAAATTTGTTAGTTATGTGATTTAAAAATATATATTTCCAGGTCTTAATCTGAATGTGGATGTTTAAAAATAAGTAAAAACTTAAGTTCTTGCAAATATGTCTCAAATACTTACTTGTGTAATTCCTGTATTTCAAAGGAATGCTTGTGTCAGGTTTTCCAGTGGGATCAAAATTTGTGATGAACTGAAGAAGTCACCCTGCACTGCCTTGAACTTTGGGAGCAAAACCAGGTTGTTGTACAGAATTAGCTGCAGAAATGGTCTTGAAGGGGGGAAAGCACGTAAAGGCAGTAAAACAGGTATCCCATGCAGGGAATAAATACAGGACAAAGTTTGCAAATTGAGTCTGGGACAGGGATAAGACAACAGGAAGCTCTTGGAGCCTGCTGAAGCTGAGAGCCTGCACTGCTTTCTAGAGATCTGTGTGCTTCCCATCTGGTGGCTGCCCAGACAAAACAGGAGAACCATCTGCCTTCCAGCTGGTCTGTCAGAAGGTGCCTACCAGGAACCTCACGTGTTTGCTTGTGCAGCCTACCAGTCCTTGCAGCCCAGAGATGGGATGTGAAGATCCACAGGGAAGGACAGAAAAGGGGACAACAGGGAAAAGAGGAATGCACACAGAGAGGGCTTTCTCTTCATCAGTAGAAACTTTCTGTGTTGTCCACTTGATTGTTTGAAGCCGCATCCTTCCTCTGGTGTTGTCTGAACAAGGAGTAATGGTGTAAAAACCAATGCCTAATTTTTCTTAAAGCTTCAGACATATTTTCTTGTATCTGTTTGATTTAACTATATTATCAATGAGTGGAAATCACCTTAAAAGGCAGTGCATGAAAATCTCAAACTTGAATGCTGACTTTCCTCATCTTTCCTGAAAATATGTACAAAACCTACTAAAAGGATCTGAACACTTACTGGCAAACTGTAGCTCCCTGTAGGAGAGCAAGACAAAAATGGTGTCTTGCAATTTTGGCACAATTTGCTATAAAGTCAGAGATATTTTGCTGGCAAGTTGACTTTTGATTCATGTATTACTTGTTGCCTTCTTGTTGGCCTGCTTTAAACTTCTGTGGACACACTTAGAATCATAACAATGCGTAACATTCAGGAGCCCTCCTAACACCCCCGTTTCAGAGGCTTAGCCTGGGATTTTTCTGTTTGCTTTGCATAATGAGTCATTAAATCATAAGAAGCAGGAGGATTGCTGTGGAAGTCAGCACATTCTGCTCTCCTCTGTAGTTCTGCAAGGGAAGGGGAGTGGGGCAGCGTCCAGCCGGGTCACAGACACTGGGGAGGGGATGGGATGGGAGCCCTGAACCTCGTTGGGTGAAGGCACAGAGCAGCTTCAGTCCCTAATGAGGTTTACTAAGAACAGCAGCGGGTTCTTTGCCACTCTTGGCAGGGGCCGAGGGTATTAGCCGTGTGCAGGGGTTGAAATAGAAATCAAGGTTTATTTTTAGCCCTGGTCTCCTCAGGGCGTATTGGAAACCTGATCGGGGAAGGGAATTACCGTCGGGCTCAATGTGAGGGAGGCACCCCAGCACCTGCACTGTCAGGGGATCCTGAGCTGGAAGGGAAATTGGGAGAGTTGGATTTATCTGGAATGTCACCTCCTGGTGCTTCTGTTGATGCCTCGTGGCATCGTGTGGGTTTGGTTTGTCTCTGATTTGCTTGGCCGGACCTGGGGTGCTAAATGGTGATGAGGGTGCAGACGGGAAACTGCTTCCCAGATTACCTAATCATTTCATGGTTAAAATAGCTCTATTTTATTTTGCATGAATGCAGATATTATTATTGGCCTCATGCATGGATTTTACCTGGAGCACTTAAAGGTAGACTACTGTAAAATAAACACACACATTGTTCTGATCACAAAATATTGTTGTGAAAGACTACTGTGGGAGGGCAAGCTCAGAATAGAAATGAGATTTAATTTGACTCTAGGAGAATTTTTCTTCTCCAGGGTGTTTGCTGAATATTTCCATGAAGGCACCCCCACTCCCAGTAATGCAACATGTGACACGGATTCTAGTGAAATGGTTGTTAACTGGTTTCCTGCTCTGGGGTATCCTGATTTATTACAGAAGTATTAGGCTTATTTTACAGAAATATATTTTGTGGAAAATTCTTTTCCATGAAGCTTTTCTCTAGCAGACTGCTACATTCATTATGGAAAACTAGGCAAAGAAGTTACAGGTATCTGTGCCAAAAAAACATTTAAATATATTCGTTATTAAGGTTTCTTTTATCATATTAAAATAAAATAAGACAGATTTTTTAAAGATTGCATAGTGCAGCAATATGCAATGCATTTTCTTTACTGTAGTAAAATGTGGACTTTGAAAATCACAGTTTCGTGTTGCAAATTTACCATGGAATCGTCAAGGGCCATAAAAGGTGTCTGTTGACCAGGGGACTCAGTGAAACTGAGCTCACATATCTCAGGGATGTATCTAATGTGATGTCTGTTCCCCTTTTATTAATCTTTTGTTCAGATCCCCAGTTCACATTTGATTCTGGCTTTCTGTTGGTTAAATGGATCACATCCGTGTGACATGAAGGTTGCACACCTTGTGCCTTAAATCTGCAACTTTCAAATGTGTAAGCACATTGTTTCTATGCAAATAATGAAGCACTGAAGGAGTGAACATAAAATATTTTATCTGACGTACAAAAAACCTCGATGTGCAAAGTCCTCTGGCTGAGTATTTCTAGATATTTTTCTCCTCTGTGTCCTCTGCAAGCTGAACTGTTTCTGTAACCCACTTTCCTGTCTTATAGAACCTCAAGTAATCTTCTGCAACCTTAATTAATTAAAATAAACTGACTAATTGCTTTGCAGATGTGACACATTTTTAAATCAGTGCCTTCTAATCATGAATATTATTCCTACTGTATGTTTGTTTTTGATTGAGTAAATAAATACATAATCCCTCATATCCATTATGGCTGGTTTGTTCAGCAAGATTTCTAATAGTAAAATACTTCTGCAAGTAAAATAAAATTCATATTGTACATGTTTAATTGCAGAGTGCTTCTTATTATAACTTTGTTATGGAAATTTGGATATTTAAACTTTAAGAGCTGAGGCAGAATTCAGTTGTTGGTCTTAACTGAAGCTGGTTTAGGTGCAGAGTGAATTTGTTCTGTTGGGATAATTTCCTGCCTGAATTGAGTTGGCTCAGGCTGCCTGGGCACCCTTATCTCCTTCCTTGAGGAAAGATGTACCTGGATTTCTGTATTGGTCTGAAATCTAAGTGGTATTTGAAGAATCTTGTGTTCCTTCAGCTTTTGTGATGTGCAGAGGTGTCATTGGGTATGAATGCCCTGGCTGTACATTTCTGCTCTTAGAACACCTGCTTTTCCTCTGGCTGTTTTCACTTCTATTTGTGTTAGAATAGATAATTCTGTTGTTCTCCACTTGGTGTTTTTTTGGGCTGGATTCCCATCCATGTGACATGCAACAGTGTACAAAAATCAGATTTTTGTCTGACTTGTCTGAGCTAGACAGTGAAAATACAGTGAGCCCTTTTAAAGCTGTTTTTTTTGCCAATCTCATCGTGTTGTAGTGTAGCTGGTCTCTGACTCTTTTGAAAAGAGCCTCAGAGATGTATAGGATGGGGTTGAGGAAGACTTTTGTTTGCTGCTGCAGTGAAAAATTAATTCAAGACATGGCAACAGCTGCGGGTGACAATTTAGAGTTGCTGAATAAGTATTGTAATCAGCATTTATCACTGAAATCACATGGGATTAAACACTTTGAGGTGATTGTTCTTGGGCACAGCCTTAGGGAGGGTTATTACCATGACACAACTAGTTGTCATGGCAATGCATGGAGAAGAGGGAGACTCTTCCTTCCTCTTTTGCATTCAGCACTACTCTTGCTAAAGGGAAGTCAGATCATTGACAAAGTTGTAGTCTTCTTTTTAAAAACATAACAGCAAATTGTACTGTTGGCCCTTCACATTCTAGTTGGGATCACAGCACGTTGCATGTTCCTTTTGTGGATTTGCCTTTTCTGTGTAAAACTGGCCTCAACTTTCTCATGTGTGGGTGGCTGTATTATGTATTCCCTTGCTTCCCCTGAAGTTGGGCTTTTCCATGGAATCCAGCTGAGCTCCCAGTGTCTGTCGAGGTGAGAACAAGGTGGCAGTGTGTGAGGACACTTCTCTTTGAGCTGTGCAGGGCACTGGGGTAATGCTGTCTTTGCACTGCCTGCTTTCCCTGTAACTCCTCACCTTCACACCCTGCGAGATGATTAGTGAAGGTTGATACCAAAACAAAGAAAATCTGGGGAAAGTGATACAGTAAAGTAGTCTCTCTGACTTGTTAATGGGTTTTGTTATTTAGCAAAATTAGCATTTCCTTTCTGTGTGATTATTTGTGAGTTGTAGCCCTGCATTTTGCTGAAATCACCTTGGTGAAACTCAGATAAAGTGAATAGGTCTCTGCACAAATGCCCAAATTACTGTTTTGGAGTCTAATTTATAATTAAAATTTATTTTTGAAGATCCAGTTTCAGAAGTATGTTGTAAGCATGCCATGGTTTACTTTATGCAGCTAATCCCATTTCTCTTTCATGTCATGAAGTAATGACAGGTCTTCATAGACCTCTCCCTGTTTGGGTCTCATCAGAATATGATTCTAGTAGTGTTAATGGACTATTACATATATGTGTACAGCCCACAAACGCTCATGTGGTAGCAAAGAGTTTTTATTATTAAGTGTAAGTCAGACATAACTTTGCAAAATAATGGGGTTTGTCTTAGAAGAGTTATTAAAGAAGTTTAATCTTTGAAACTCTATAGTCCTAAAATATAAGGTTTGGTAAATGTTTTTACAACAAATAGCTATGCCAGGTCTCAAGTCTCATTTGACAAGTTTTTCCTTAAAAGTTGAGCAGCCCCCGGTTAGTTTTTAATAAAAGCATCAGCAACCTCAAATAGAATCTTTTGTATTTATTTTAGGTATTTGTTTCATGAGTTTCAGTTGTAGAGCTTTTCTTAATGTGGATTGATTCTTTCTCACAGTTGCTGCAGCCCAAGCCATAGCAGAAGAAAGAAGAAGCCAAAGTGGCATTAGCCCTCTTGCAGTCCAGACCTCAATAAAGACAGCAACTAAACCAGGTATAATTACAGGTCATTGCTCTGAATGAAGTGCTGGGCTCACAAGGAAGAGTAAAAGGAGAGATTGGAAAGAACACCTTAAGAGAGAAGTTTGGTGCTCTTTCTTCAGGAGGCATCAGAGCACCTGGTAGATGGTTTGTAGATCTGGTTTTGCTGACAAATTTCTGCTTTAGTCTGGTTCAGAGTTCAGGTGAAGTTGCCTGTCTGGTAAGCAGGGCATGACAGCAAAGATAAATGATGTTAACTGGGCAAGTTACCAGCTCACTTCTTGCTGAAATTCAAGTTTTTATACCTGCAAAGACTGCTTAAGTCTTGGTTCTGCTTAGTCTGCAAATGAGCTGTCCTACAGTGCTCTGAATTTGTCATGACAGGTGAACTATCTGTTCCCAGATGACATTTTCCTAAATTCCTGTCGTTCTTGTTCATGGGAGTTAATATGTACAAGAATGAGGATCAGAGCTGAATTTGCAGTAGGGTGTGTTCTCACATGTCTGACTCCTTAGGCTTTCTTTTGACTGTACCTATTGAGCTTTTAATATGATGTCTGCTGTCTCCTGCACCTATTAAAAATAGTGTTGTGAGGGAATGGAGAGGGGGGAAAAGGAGGATGTTCAGCTTTCTGTGAATTTTTCAAAGAGTATCCTTAACCTCTACATAGAGTGTGCAGTGATTTGGTGGTGTATGCATCTCTCAGGAAGTTTCATTCTCCTTTTGATGGTAAAGACATTTTTATTTTAATTTGAATGTTCAAATTCATTGACAACTATGTGTCTTCGATTTTTGTTTTGACAGTGATAGATGGTTCCATGCTAAGGACAGAAGAAAGGCAAAGACTGGCCAGGGAGCGTAGAGAAGAGCGGGAAAAACAACATGGTATTTTCATGCTTCACTTAAAATATAATTTTCTAAAATGTTTCTCTTAAAGGAATTACTGTCCCCCTTACTCCATGTCCTGTCACTTTTTGTCAGTATGCTGGGGACAAGAGACAGGGTCAGCTCTTGGTCTTGCATCATTGTCCATCTGTGAACCTGAATGAAGAAGTTTTGGATTTGAGAGGAAAACACTGTAGAGAGTTTCAGCTTGCTGAAGCTCTGTGTCACTTCTGACCTTCCATTTCCTAGTGACCACCCAGCAAATTTAGCCAATTCCTTTTTGAAAGCCTTAAGAAAAACACATTGGAAAATAAAACTTTTAGCTTATAACTCCTTCCTATAGCCCCTGAAGACTGACGTTTGGAGAATGCTGATTCAGAGAAAACCAAAAAAGATTTATCTACTTGAACAGCTTGTTTGCCTTGAACACTGCTTCCCTTGTTTCCCAGCACACTGAAATGACTCCTGTATTGAAGTGTCAGCAGTATACACTTTATCTTAGCAGGGAATCTGAGACTAGAGGACAGCAGAAAACCCTTGCCCAGCTTTATGCTGTTTGTGATGTGAATCAGTGCATGTGTGTGCAGCAGGAGATGAAGGGGTCACGGTGTGCCCTGCAGTCCTGGCTCTTGGGCTCCCAGTTGTGAGGAGAGATGTCTCTCTGAGCTGTATGTTTGTTTCTCAACATAAAAACAAAGACCCACAGCAACAGTAATTATTGTGTTATCCTGCTATGGGAACAGGGTAGTATTATGATGCATATAAAATTCAGAAATATTTGGGGGGCCCTGTGTGTAGATACTGCCTGTGCATTGTTGGTGTGATTATCTGTTCTCTTGGTTCATTTCATCTGTGTGGCCATGGAAAATACCCAGTGCATTCTAGCTTTGTGTCACAGGACCTGAGGCTTCCTGTTGGACTGTACACAGCTGTTCTTGGTGGAGGCTGCAGAGAATAGTGATATAACTATTTTGAACTCCAATGCAGGAACTGTAGGGTCCTCCCATCTTGTCACTCAGTGCCTTAAAAATTACTATATTTTGAAAGAAAGGAAAGGAAAGGAAAGGAAAGGAAAGGAAAGGAAAGGAAAGGAAAGGAAAGGAAAGGAAAGGAAAGGAA
>JBBMKD010000194.1:6806048-6884928 GCA_037834095.1 Argya squamiceps
AGGAATGGGGAAAGGAAAGGAAAAGAAAAAGGAAAAAGGAATGGGGAAAGGAAAGGAAAAGAAAAAGGAAAAAGGAATGGGGAAAGGAAAGGAAAAGAAAAAGGAAAAAGGAAAGGGGAAAGGAAAGGAAAAGAAAAAGGAAAGGAAAAAGGAAAAGAAAAAGGAAAGGGGAAAGGAAAGAAAAAGGAAAGGAAAGGGGAAAGGAAAAGAAAAAGGAAAGGGGAAAGCAAAAAGGAAAGGAGAAAGGAAAGGGAAAAATACTACGTAGAAAATTCTACTGTTTGGTTTTTAATTTACTGCTTCCTTACAGAGACATCACTATTATGTTAGTAAGTGTATTCTTAATATAGGATATATACATATCCTGATATTCCTGTCTAGACAGTAAAGCCTAGTGGCAGGCAAAGTTCTAATTCCACTTCCCACCTGAGGACAGAATTAAAGATGAGTCTGTTGTCATTTGTGATGTTATCCACCTCTGCAAGCTCATCTTCCTGTACATTTTCACTTCAAGTGGTAAGAGTTCTGCTTGGATAGTCTCTTACTTCTGAGTTGCGCTGCAATATATCAATAAATGGCTAAGTTTGATTTTAATTTTTTCTTAAAAATATTCTTACAGCTGCCAAAGAGACACAAATCCTTGAAAAGGAGAGAAAAGCAAAACTCCAGTATGAAAAACAGTTAGAAGAAAGGCAGAGAAAGCTAAAAGAGATGAAGCAAAAAGAGGAACAACGGAGGGCAGCCGTAGAAGAAAAGAGGAAACAAAAAATAGAGGAGGAAAAGGTAACACACATCGAAGTTCTATAGTTTAAAAGAACTACATTGTTTTCCTACATTACCATGCTCTGAAGTGGTGTGAATGAGAAACTTAGGGAAATGATGAATGTGTCAGAATATAAAAGTATTTCCTCATCTACAGTGGGCTGTGTAGGCAAATGTCCACCTTCCCCACAGAGTGTTATCAACATCTGGGAAGGGACTTCAGGAGCTGTGGCTGTTTGACCACTGGCTATTTTTCACATGAACAAAAACTCCACCCCATATTCCTAGATTTCCAGATGCCTTCAGAGCACTTTGTAGGATCTGTTTGTAAATCAGCATGAGTGACAGGTCTTAGACTTCTGTTATTTCTGTGTCTTGCTTCCTTGGAGCCCTGCTGTGGCCTGAGACTCATACTCTCTTGGTTCTTCCAAATCAGAATTCATTCCTGTAGGATGAAAGGTGGTGATATTACCTGTGTATTTGTCATTTGCTGCTTTGAACTGTAGTGACTGTTCTCACTGGCCTTTGCTCTGACTGCACATGGGCAGGCAGAGCAGTGTTTGATATTTCTGCTGTCATCTTCTATCCATTGAGTGTTTCACTCAATGGATAGAGGCTGAAAGCAGAAATAAACATATGAAGTTATTCCATCCTTTTGGCAAGTAGCTCTGTTAAAGCTTATTACATGTGTAAGTTCTGAAAGGGTTCATTTCCAGGCTGTCAGTAGTGGAAGTGTCACACATCTGTGCTTTTGTCAGCTGGTTGTAAGAACTTGCTGTGGGTCATTGGTGAAGACCCTCTAAGCCTGGCTGGCTGCTGCTTTTGGAGTCCAGTGTCGTTGCACTGTTCCAGCAATCCATCTTTGTTGCCCTTTCTGACTGGCAGTATTCTAAACTGGTATTTGATTTTCTGTAATCAGCTCCTGGATGTGATCAGATTGATAATCCATGTGAACTTCATGGAATAGTTTACATTGCTGGAGAACAGAAATGTTTGGGTGGGTTGTGACTGTAGTCCAGTGCAGTGTCATTTCTTTAAGCATCTACCCTATGCAAAAAGCATCCCTTATGCTTCAAAAAGATGTTACCTTTAAGTTTATTACATTTATTCTTGTAGTTTTGGAGATGGTAGAGATGTTTAAGTGGCCACCAGGATGAATAATCAAGGAAAACAGGGACTAGCAATGAAGTGTTATCCTTGTCTTTTTCTCAGTCCCTGGAGATGATGTACATAGAGTTAGGCATGCAGAATCTGGAAGGTGGGAAGACAGTATGGATTTGACTTGTTAAACCTTGCATTCAGTCAGAAAGTGGAAACAGATCTTGACTTTGCTACTCTGACACGAGGAAAAGATACCAGCAAGATACCACATACAGCTGTAAATTTGGTACATAGAAGTGCATCAAAATACAGAGTCCCCAACATTATTGTTAACTTACTCAGCCAAGTCTTGTTTAGTTAATCATCTAATAAGGTAGAAGCAGCAGCACAGTAGCAAATATTGTGGAAAAAGGAAGTGGTTCTAAGAACCTTGAAGACCACTAGCCATGGTGAGGATTCAGATACTTGTCCCCTCACAGCTGCTCAGTAATTGTGCCCATCTCTGCAGCTCACTGTATTGAGACCTTGAGCTCATTCCTGTCGTTTGTAAAGTGAAGCCTGTGTATTTAACTCTGACTGAAGAATTACTGCACTGCAGATACCTGCATGGAAATACAATCTACAGATTACATAATGTCTGGGTACTTTGGCACCATAGGTAAACTCTAGTTTAGGTTTCTCTAACAGAGTGGAAGCTAAGCTTTATATTTCAAATAAAAACTTTTAGTTTTATCTTTTGTCTGTGAGCAGAACCCTCCCTTCCTTCCAGGTTTACATTGTATGTTTTTCACGGTGACTCTTTTAGTTTGTGTTGTGAAATGGTGTTGAAAGAAGGTGAAAGGCTTGTGTCCCCAGGCAGGAGAAATGGCTGTATAATGAGTTCCCTTGACATCTTACTGCAGTGTATCTGCAGCAAATACTGCTTCAAAAGATCACTTGGGAGATAACTACTCCAGAAGAGAAATGTGTTGTTGACACGTGTGGAAACCTGGCTGGCAAGAAAGAGTCTAGCATGGTTACAGTTTGTCTTTATGCACAAGAGCTAAAGCTCCCCTGCTGGCAGTTACTAGTTCTGGAGACAGCAGCAAAAGCTTCTTTCAGCCCCCTTTATCCTGTCAGCAGTGGTTGCTGAGGCCTGAAGTTGATTGGTCTCCTTTTGCAGTTTTGCCTTTATGTCTTGCTGTTCCTGGTTTCATCACATCTCTCATAATGTCAGTGCCTGTTAAGACCTGGGTCATGGTTTTTATGCAGTAGATTGGAAACACAAATAACTTTATATTTGGTATTTTATAATTGAGAATTTTTATCACCTTTTAGATATAACTTCATCATATAGTTTCAAGGGTAACCGATTACTTTTGCTCAGTTTGTGGTTCATCCCTATTTGGAAAGTAAGCAGTGCTATTTACTGAATAGGAAATCTGTTTGGTGGCTATTTTAAGTAAAGAGTAGAATAGATTATCTGTGCTTTAGCTCAACCTAATCATGTTTGCAGCGTTTTGAAGCCATTAATTGCCTTCAACATTCTTTGCATGATAATTTTTGTAACCAAAGCTTGGTACAACAGATTATAAATCATACTGGGGCGGGGGGGGGTGTCTGTATTTTGTTTCCTGGTGTGGCTGTGGTTATCAGTCACAAGCTTCATGGAGATGTTGTTTGGTAGGAGCGCTACGAAGCAGTTCTGCATCGCACGTTGGAGCGGAATCAGCGGCTGGAAACACGGCAGAAGAGATGGTCGTGGGGAGGGTCTGTAACTCCAGACTCAGAAGGCAAAACAGGTAAGCAGCACTGTTTCTAGCAGGACTAAAATCACAGAATATTCTCTTTGAACACTGGCAGATGCAGCACTATTCACAGGGACCTGGGCATCCTTTCCTGTCTTGGATCTTAAAGCAGGATCTGTGGGTGGCTCATGGGAAAATGTCATATCTGTACTTGCCCTGAGATGCTGCTCAGACTTAGAGCTATTTTTGACCTTGGGAAGAGCTGGAGAGAATCTCCATGGGAAATACAACATGTGACAGCACTTGCCAGCCCTCAAACATCAGAATTACAATCTGTAATATTAAGATAATTCAGAGTCCTTCAAATGCAGTTCATGTAATGGAGCGCTAAAACTGGTGATAAAACCAAAAATACCCAGTTGTACTCTTCAGAGTACAGCTGGGTACTCTAAAATGTTTTAAACACACTGTTGGAGTTAACAGAATGATTATTTGAGTGCCCAGAAAGGGGTAAGGAGATGCAGTGGACAGTCCAAGCTTCTTGGAACATGGATTCTATTCTGGATTAGGTGATGCATTTTAATGGCTTTTAATTTGAACTCAGATAATTTCCTGTTTCACATCTAACTGTTTCTGCTTGTAAATATTCTGAAATCAGACCAGCAGATAAAGATTGCAGTGGAAGGGATTTTTTCATGCACTACCTAACTACCGATAAATAACAAAAGTTTTTGGCCAGGAATAAAATAAATCAAAAAAAGCTTCAATTTGACCTGTCTTCTGTATTGGTGGAATTGTACTGAGTGTGGTACTGTCATTTTCTGTCAGCTTGAGTTTGTGTGTTGGTAACATGTTTGAAAGTGCTTTGATATTAGTTGTCATTATGATATGCAGCATCCCCATTTTTTTTGTTTACTTGCATTTTTTTGCTATTTGACCTCGTGACTTAGCTTACAAACCTTCTTCTTCTTCAGAACAACAGAGCACAGATGAAGGTGGAACTGGTGGTATTGATTTCTAAAATTTTCTTTTTTCTGTTGTTTTACACTGATTACTAACCTTTTAAACTTGTGTTCTTCTCACTCTAAGGAAAACCATCTTATAGATCTTTTCCTGGATCTTGGCCAGCTGTGCAACAAATGTGATCCCTAAGTAGAAAGCAGCCCCCCTCATTTTGGCTATCCCTCCCAGCAAATTCAACTACAGCTTAAGTCATGGCATCCTGAGGAAATTTTCAGGGAAAGGCTATGTGTATTTGGGTTTTTAAAGAGATCTGGATACAGCACAGGGAGAAGATACTTTCCTACTGGCAAGTATTTGAATATAAATTAGTTCAGTGGTCTAAGATTTGGAAGGTTTAAGGGCAATTTCAGACTGTTTCATGGCTTCCTAATTTGCAAAAAAGTACATGGTAGGGCTTGGTTTGTTTCCTTCTTGCTTTAGTTTACCAGCAGTTGAAGTAACATTTGCAAAATCAAATTATGTTTTGGTGAAATTTAGTGGAAGGTAATGGGTCTCTTGTGCAGTTCGATACTTTTTCCTTGGAGGGTTTTGCAAAATCAGAGTTGTCCTATTTATCTAAAGATAATTCTGTACATTAAATGTGTTTTCATTGGATTTCTGGCACTCTCCAGTGCACAGACTGAGCCATTCATAGAAATGCTTTGGATCTCTGATGCATGTGTTTAATAAGCAAAATTGTTTCTTGTAGCTAGATTGAGATGAAAACTCTCAGCTGAGACCCAGCTGAACCTGAATCCTGACAGTCTGTGCGTGCCCACAACGTTACTAATGCAGTGCAGCTGTCTGTGACACAGACAAGTGAGACTTGAAAATGCAGTGAAGGTCTGACTGAGTATGATTTAACTACTCTGGCAACACAGCAGAAGCATGTGTATTTTAGTTAATTTTTCTCTTCCCTTACCCTGCACATCATGAGCCCCTAATTTTCTCCAAAATCAGCCAGTTTGGCTGGGTTGGTTTATCTGCTTTACATGTATTCCTTGGATACGTATATAAATCCATTTACTGTATCCCACACTACCAAATATCATTTAACCTTGAAACTAGGAAGTCACATTTGCCTTACATGCTTAAGAAAGCACTGGCTTTTATTTTACTAACAAACACAAAATAATGTTCTTTGCCCTCTCCTGATTTATGTGAGGAAATGAGCCTTGTCTGTCCTTTCCGTTGTGGAGGAAGATCTTCAGTGATGCTGAGGCACATTTAAGATAAAATATCTTGCAACACAAATGCTCCTGATATAATAATAGGTGCTAAAACTGTGATTTATGCATCATAAAGCTACTATGCAGATAGTTCAGCAGCAGTAGATCAATTTGGCTAACTTGGCACCAATCTGGAAAAAAAATTGCTGTGGAGATAAACAGGTAATGCAGTGCCCCAGTCAAACCCTTCTGCACCCACATTGTTCTAAAATTGTGTTTGATTTTATGTTAATGTTTCAAACATGAAGCTATGATGTGTGGGGTGGATAATGCAGAACCATGACTGGCTTTACATTTCTCATATTTATTCCTGTTTCAGGGTAGCTCTTTTTAACTTTGAAAGCTCATCATAGAATTATTATTAAAAATCTAAGCCATGTGGGATACTTAAGTCCAGCTGTCTTTCTAAGAAATCCTTATATGGTCCATTTTGCTTTATATTTGCATATTTTCTGGGGAAAGACAACAATTACCTTTTTTTTACTCTGAAAAATGACACCATATGAGCTCTACTCCATTACATCATTGTGGATGAATAGTGCACCTTCTCTAGCTGTATATCTGGAACAAATTTCAATGCAATGTTATATTTCCACTACCAAATTCTGTGGCAGATTTGGGATTAAAGCCCCATTTCCTAAAGTGAGAACCATTTGGGTAACTGATTTTAAATGTTCTTTAATTTTAGGATAAAAGGCGTTCTTGTCTATTATAGTGCTGTGCCAAAAAAAAATGCAGAATCAGATATGTCTTCCATGAACTGGGTGTGTCAACAGTAATATTTAGGAACTGAGTGGCAGAGCAGAGGTTTTGGGTGATAGTGAGCTCTGGAAAGTGAATCCCATGTAATGGAACATTTCCCCAGCCATCAGCGGTTCTGTGGGATGTTGAGTGATTCATGAGACCACAGCAGGGATCCTGCTGATGGTGAAATGTAAAAATGGATGAAAGCCCCAGAGTCAAGTGTTACATTAATGGCATTGCTGTCAGTGCTGGGATAAAGCAGGCATTTCTCTGCCAAGAGAAATGGCCAGGCTGTACAATAAAGCATCCTTGATCATAGTCCTGGTAAAGGGGGTGTTTTAGTGGTGCCTGCTGAGCAAAACTGGAGGTTCAGGTACATCAGGACTGGAGACATGCTATTAGAATAGAAATGGAGCTCCCAGAGTCTCTCCTCCTTGCTAAATAAAGAGCTTCCTTGTCCTAGTAGATATTTGGAAGGAAGTGAGAGTCAGCTAATCTTACTTCATGTAGTCTAATGTTATCCAGCCTCAGGCAATGCTGCAGCACCCTCTCTCAGTGAAACCCTCTGAGGACTGGAAACTCCTCACTCTGAGTGATTTTCTTAAGATCCCATGTTTCCCAGCTCCTTGCCCATTCCAGCTCCTGCTGCATGGCAGACATGCTTTCTTCGGCTCTGCTGCTGCAGTTTGTTTTCTCCCTTCCATTAGAAAAATAGAGAAGTTGGTTTCACATGGGCTGTGTGCTTCTTGCCTTTCAAACCCCTTGATGGAGGTTTTCTAACTTTCCCCCAAAGAAGGTATTTGAAGTACTTTTTCAAATGATGTTTCATAGATAGCTACATAACCAGACTGACTGGCTCAGGAATATCCTGCCTGTCTTGTAAAGCTTTTTTTCATAGAGAAATGAGCTTTAAAGTTTGCAGAAGCTGTTCTGTGAAGGAGGTAGGGAAAAAGTTGAGGCCATCTGATCATGCAAATGTATTGATCAAAAAAGCATTGACCTCTGTACCGGCGTCCCAGCAGGTGATAGACCAAATCTCAGATTTCATGCAAGTGCTGAAGTGCTAAATTGAGCCAAGAAAAATTTGTGTGAAGTGTCTCTGTGATGTTTGGAGGCCTTTGACTCAGTTGAGTTCAGGCAGGAGCCAGAATTTCCTTTTAGAGAGCAGACACTAGAGGGTAGCCTTCCCCTTCAAAAGCACCCAAATACATGAATTATGAGCTTCCTGATTTTCATATATAAAACCTCTTAAGGCTGTTTAGTTATCCCAGATCTCAGACTCCATTCATAAAATGCCCCTTTTTTTTTTCTTCTTCTACTTTCGGTTATGTTGGGAAAGTGTCCACTAAGCTCAGATCTTCATTTCTAAACTAGATTCAGTAGATTTCCCTCTTCCTATGGGGACTTTGCTCTTGTTCACTGTCACAAGAGCTTCCCATAGGGCTTAAGGATAGGAATCCTTATGTCCTGGCTCTGGCTATAAGGGGCTGTTGTAGCATGCTGGCAAAGGGAAAAGATGTTGCCTCTGTGGTGAGTAGTGCTGCTGTGTCCTTTGGTACTTATGCACTAATGAGTTCAGATTAATCATCTTTGCTGTCTAGAATGTCAGTAAAATCGATTACTTGTGTTAGATGTATAGAATTCCGTGTGTTTGTTGTGCTGGTCTCCACCACTCTGTGTACATTAATGTTTTCTGCTTACTGAGTTTCTGTAGCAGCAGGTACATGCTTTTCCAAGGCTTTCTCACTCTGGAGTAGTGTTCATCCTGAAAGTACATTATTTGAAACTAAAAAGCAGGTATTTATCTGCCTTATAATAAACTTGCAGTTATGCCACACAAGATGTGATTTTATGTGTGTATATGTGTCTGTATACACATACCAAAAAAAAAAAAAAAGCCTCTTGTGGCAGTTTCTTTCTGAAAAATTGCAGATTTGGTAGGAAACATTAACTTAAGAGTAGCTTTTAGAGAAAAATTGGCAATTTCTAAAGTACAGTAACCTTTGTGAAAGCAATCAGAAATAGGAATGTTTTCCTGCCTTTCTTTAGGACTTGGATTTATTCCTTCAGAATTTTTGTTTTGGTTTGGATTTATTAACTAGTGATTAAAAAACTGGTTTTGACATACCTGTGTGGCAGGAAAGAAGAAAGAAAATAACCACAAAATCTGGCAAATTTCTGTGTCATGCCAGTCTGGTAACAACAGACAACCTCAGTAGCTTTTGTCTTTACGTGTTAGGGGCGCAGGGTTTAAAAATCCCTGGTTTGCACACATATGCATAAATCCTGGCATGGCTCCACTAAACTCTACCTTTTCTGTGCCTGTCCCAGCTACTGCTAATGATATCAAGCCTGTTCAAAGGAAAGCAAAATCATTTGTGTTTCTCATCAAACAAAGGCGGAAATAGCTTTCAGGATGTAATACTTGGAAGAGTGAGCTCTCAGCAAGGTGTGAAAGGCTCAGTATGAGGGCGAGTTCTAAAGTTATCACTTCTCTCCACAGCCAGCAAACGCTCGCCCTCCACTGCCAACCTCAAACAGGCAGAGGCTGCTGTGAGCAAATGCCTGTCGTCATCTGCAGCTCTTCTGAATGCCTCAGATCGAAGTAAGTGTGGGTGTGTGGCTGCTGGGAGCAGGGCACTGCTCAACTGTGGCTGGGGAGGGGACAGGAGGTGGAGTGAAACTCCTCCCTCCTCCCCTGCTGTGTGAATTACTTCATATTTTGATCTCAGATGCATTTCATGCAATTTGTTAATCCAGCTTGACTGTTCAGGGCTTTGACCCAGTTGGTGTGATCTCTGTTAGAGGAGAAGAGCAATGGTAAAAACTGCTGGTTTTTTTTATTTTTTACTTCTGCAATTCTGTTACTAAAGTCGAATCTTGGTGAATGATTCACAGAT
Source organism: Argya squamiceps (assembly GCA_037834095.1). Classification (NCBI taxonomy): domain Eukaryota; kingdom Metazoa; phylum Chordata; class Aves; order Passeriformes; family Leiothrichidae; genus Argya; species Argya squamiceps. The sequence continues at coordinate 6,815,514 of JBBMKD010000194.1, forward strand.
ACTTTCCCATAATCTCTTTGGATTTGCATGCCTTAATTCATACCCTAAAATTTCAGCAAAATAGAAATAGTACAAAAATAAATTTTGCCTTGTTCTGTTAGACAGCTTTAGTCATTTGATGGCCAATGAGAAGGGAAAAAACAATTTTGACAGGGAATTGTCCTAATATACTTGTTAGGATAAATAAAACTATTTGTAGGAGCACATATTTTGGCTTGTTTTAGCATGAGATTTTGTTATTTGGAATCTCCCCAGAGTTTCATAGGAACCTGCCTGTATCGCAAATATGGAGGTTTTTGCTTTTGTTTTTCTGTTTGTCTAAAATGATGAATAAGCTAAAAGCTGTTTAATACAAAAGCACATTCAGTTAGGTCAGTGCTGCAGTGTTCTGCCAGCCTGCAGCCTCTGATCAAGCAAGCTCTGCTGAAAGAATCCCTGACACAGACGCAGCTAAAGGTGTTTTTGCTGGTTTGTGTTGGAAGGTGATGCAGCAGAACAATCTGCGCTCATACACTGTATGCCTGGTGGGGAAATCAGTGACTGTTTATACTGGCAGAGGCTCTGAGTCACTAGAGGCTGCTTGTAATTTTAAATTATATTTATGTATTATGTGTCTGCAGGGTTCAGCTCTGGATATGAGTCAGAAGCAGGGCTATAAAGTTCAAATTAAACCTCTTACAAAGGAAGTCACTAATTGTCAACTAATTGGGATTGCTTTCAGACTCACTGTCATACCCTGAAATCCTTTGTGAATCCTTAGTTGCTTTGGAGAAAATATTCTCAGGTGGCCTGAAATACAACAAATTTGGACAGGTGTCTGAGTGATCTCCGTGGTCAGGATGTAGAGGTTGACTTAGAGTGATCCTGTGTTCTCAATCTGACACTCAGGGAGAGCTGTCTGATTAAAATATGGGTAAATTCACAGGACATTAAATATAGTCACAGAATGAATCAGATTGCTTCTGTTTTGCATGTGTGCTTGGGAGGAGGGTGAAGGAGCAGAATGTGGAAATGAGAATTTGATGCTTGTCCTGGATCAGGGGAGTATCTCCACTTAACCCTGTGTTCTGTGTTAATTCTGTGCTCACTCATACTCATATAGAGAATGTGAGCAGTTGTCTTTTAAGGTTCTCATGTACAAGGATGGCCTCAGTAGATCAAACAAGAATCTGTTGTGGCTGACATCCTGCTGCTGTGATCGGTAACATGCAGAAATAAAAGAAATAATGCTTTATATAAAGCAGTTCTTCCCTGATCCAGTTTTCCTGCTTCTGAAGAATTCAATATTACAAAGCAACTTAATCATTCCTCTCTCTCTTAGGGAAGTGGGGCAGGTGTTGGAGGGGACCTCTGGGCTTTTCAGCATAATTAATCCATGCACTTTCACTTCCAGGTACCACAAAGAGAAGTGCCTCATTAAACAGACTGAATAACAAAGTCCCTTCACATTCCCAGCAGTCAGCACCCAAAGGTTCGCAGGTGGAACAGAAAGGTGCTAGAAACCAGTTTGTTTTGAGGATTGGGAGGCAGTAAATGGGATATTTGAAGATGACTTTAAACCATGTTCCAGTTCCATTATAAATATTTTCACTCAGGCTTTCATGCAGTCTGTGCACTGTGCCATAAATATCTTTATGCACGTTACAGAGCCAGATATTGGGTAACTGTCTCTAAACCAGCCTTATTCCTCTGACAAGTAGAAGGGTGGGGGGAAAGTCGACAGATGGTAGCCAAACCATTTAACTCATGAGAAAATAGTACTTCATAATGATACATTGATGGTTTTGGCTGATTGGTAGAAGCAAAGCATGGGATGGCAGTTTAGAAAGTCATATCTTGTTAAAAATAATCTTCCTTACGCTTGGTCTCTAGGAGGAACAGAAAAGAAGAGGAGCACATCTTTGAGTAGAATGAGTAGTAAACCCCAATCCTCTCCAGAGCTAGAAAAAGTGAAAAAGGAAGAAAAACCAGGTGGTTGTTTCATAAAACTGAATATTTTTTTCAAAGCCTTAAAAATTTGGATAGGCTTGATTTCACTGTTTTCCTAGGTTCTTAAATTTCTAGCACTTTCTAATGGCTTTTCAGTTATCCAGTGTTAAAGATAAAATGGTAAAAGTTCAGTTTTTACTTCTGGACCAAAAAAATAAGTCCTCTGAGAAGGCATTTGTCTTTGTTAAATGGCATTGCAAGCAGACAGCAACATGTCTCTCTGCTTAAGAAAGCAATCTATTTGAGAGCTGGTAGATTTGAGGATCAGAAATGGTAAAAATGTCACTGATCTATTCACTTCTTAGTTAACTCTTGCCTTTGCTTTTTTAAGTTCCTTTTCATTATTCAGTTTAAAAGCAGCTTCTCTGTTCCTGCTGCTGACATAAACCATGTGCATGCAGAAGGAAGAAAGCAGTTCTCAGTTCAGTCTCTTTTGATCTGTGTATTCCTCACTAGGTTACAATAAACCTCTTTCCTAGGAACTCCTCCTAAACCTGAAGAATAGGACCTTGTCTAACGTGGTTTTCCCTCTGAGTTAACAATTCTGAAACTTTCCTTTTTAGCAGCTGTTGCCAAATTATTTCTGCTTCAGAATCTTTCCTGTGTGAGAGAATGATGGGTGCTGTGCATGTGAATCTCTGTGTGCAGGCAATGCTTGACCATAACTGCTCGCTTTGACTTGCAAGTCTTCTGTTTATTATGTCAAAACAGCCTTTCCTGCAATCTAGGGAATGTAGCTCTGAAGAGCTCAGTCAAAAATGTCTCATACTTTGGCTGGATTCAGCATTCACCTCTGTTGTACACGTGCCAGTCTCTGCACATAAAAATGACTTGTACTAAGCAAGGCAAGGACAAGGAGTGCAACACGAGAGATTGCAGTGTTTTAACCCTTCTGTGCTTTTTCTTTGGAGTTCCCCCTCCATGACTTCAGTATTGTTCTCCCAAAACCATTACAATTGGCAGCAATGCTCAGTCTTCCTTTGCTTTGTACTGCTTGTCTTTTCCATGATACGATTTCATGTTGGATCCTTTTTGGTTTGTTCCTGTCATCCAGCTCGTCGCTCCCAGCTCAGTCCCCTGGACAGTAGCGTAATCAGCCGCCTCCTGGCCCCCACCCAGGCCTCCCTAGCTAGGAGTAAAAGTGCTGCTACCTTGTCGGCTGATGGACAGGACCCCTCAGGTAACAGGAGGGCAGCAAAGCCTCAAAGTCTTATGCAGTTGCTCTTCAAGCAAGAACTTAGATGGTAGCTGCTAACTGTGCTACACTTTTGTCTGAATCAGACAAAGAAACAAGTAAATACATGGTTGTGTGTAATATTACTTACACAGTATTTTATGTGGTCGTTAATACCCAATTCATATGCTGTGTTGCATGTTTACTTTTCAAAACCAAAGAATAATATTGGCTTTTAAACTCCAGTGCTGGTTGTCTTGCTCTGCAGAGAACCAGATGCTGGTGTTCATTCTGGGGCTTTTGTGTGTGGTTTTTTAACTGACAGTGGTCTGCGTTTGTACCCTCAGCTCAATCTGAGACATTCTAGTTAGACCAGTACTAGTTAAGGAAAGGAAAAAAAAAAAACCAAACCTATCATTTCAGAATGCAAAACCTAAATTTCTTTAGGGGAAGAAACTCTTGCAGGAACATGACAATAGGGTTACCTTAAGATAAGTGTAGGGGGCCTTGAGCTGGCTTTGTTCAGCTCATAGAAGAAGTCAAGATGTATTAGGAGAAACCCTGGCTGTTTCAAACAGTTTTGTGTTGGTCCAGACTGGCCTGATATGTCCACCCCAGGGCTCAGTTTACTAAAGCAGGAATTTGCATAGTGGGCAAGCCCCCCTAGTCCCACATACCCTGGAATTGTTACTGGTTAATTAATAATGCCCCAGTAAATGCATCTCTGGAACCAATGTGGAGTCCTTTCTCTTCTTTTACCTTACAACTTGTGTTCCCAGTTTTGCTTGTTTCTTCTTAAGTATGAAATCCCACCTTTATTTTTATCTTACACCATTTCACTTGGTGCTTGTCAGTAGCGGTGACATTTCCACACTGTTCCCCTTGTCTAATAATCAGGTTTTATTTTTTGGTTTGTAGTCAGTAGTCATATTTTTACACACCTGTGTACGTGATGCTTTTATTTTACCATGAATACTTCAGTTCATGTCATGTGGGGAAATGCCATCTTTTTTTCTGTTACTGTTGGCATGTGACATTCACTATTTCTGAATTAAAGATGCGTTTTTATAAGTTTACTTAGAGGTACTTTTTTCATTTCAGTAGAAAAGTACCTGTGCTTTAACACAACCTGTGCACAAACAGAATGCAGGTCTTGCACAAATGAAGCAAATACAAAAATAAAATGTATTTTCCATAAAGTTACAAGCTACATGCTGCATGTGTCACAATTTGTTTGAATTATAGAAGAATCCAATATCTAGTTTTAGAATATTTTTGCATCTATGCGTGCGTATCTATCAGTGATCATGTTAGTAAAAAAGTAATAAGATAAAATTTCTTCCAATATCTTACATGTGAAGAGATTGACACTTCAGGTAGGAAAGGTTAAATAGTTAAATTGTAGACCTTTTTCTCTTTATAGATTTCTTTTACACTGCCTTTGAAAAGAAGGGAGGTTTCCTTCTGGAGTATAGAGGAAACATGCTTAAAGTCTGAACATGTCATGAAGAAATTGTCAGGAAAGATGCTAAGCCATTTAAAGTGAAGCATTTGTTATCAAATGCAACTTGACTAAAATTAATGCTGGTGTACTACAAATTTGGTCCATTTTTGGAAAAGCATTTTATTTTTATCTACTCCAGACTGCTGCTTTCACAGTGTTTATTCTTGGTGCTGTTGCTTCACAAGTACTAATTGTGTGGTGGTGTCTGTCCGTGACCCGTTGCACTGTGCACTGCCTGCGGTGTTTCCCTGTACGGTTTCTAACACACACAATCTCTCTTTCTCTTTTTCTCCCTCTTCCTTCTCTCCTGTTCTTATGCTGTGCACTTGGTTCTCGTTTTGTCTTGTCAAATTCCTAACTTTTATAGAATCTCACCTCTGTCCTCGTTCAGCTTCAGCCAGTTCCATCAGTTCCCCAGTCCCAGCTCCGAAAGTGCCGATGCGCAGCCGTAGCATCGACAGGTTGAAGTCCTCTGTGTCTTCATCTGATGCAAGTTCACCTGATTCAACCCAGGTTTGTTGAAAACCCACAGGAATTAAGTTTCTATTAATCTGGGGGGTTGGAACAGCTCAGGATGGGATCCTGTTTCACATCTTTCAGTAAGCATTAATGAAATGTACAGTAAGATTTGCCTAAAAAATACAGAGTATTAAAATCAAATTGGAATTTTATGGTACTTGCTCTCCCTTGTATCTTGAAGGCATATTGTTTACTGCTTATGGTTCCTGAAGTTTAATTTATGTAAAAATTAAACACAGACCAGATCTGTGTTTTGGAACATAAAGAAAATTCAAAATGCCCATTGTTGAGCACTTGCTTGTTTGTTGGAATCACAGCTTCTCTGTCTGCAATGTATTCTAGAGAGTCAGCAGTATTTTGTTTTTGTGTATCTTCTAGAAATCAGAGACAGAAAAACCATCCCCGGGTTCTGGTTTGAGGCGCCCTCCCTCCCCATCTGTGTCTGCCCATAGAAGATCCCCCTCTCCTGCTAATTTGGTGAAGCGTCCTCCATCCCCTTCTGCAGTCAGGTATGTGTGAACACCTTTTATTCAGCACAAGATGAAGGCTTCTTCCTGTCTCAAGACAGCTGAGCTGAGTTTGGATGACCTATGCTATCTATGCCTTCTTCGTACAAAAAAGACTTCATTTTGTCCAATTTCCCTTACCCAAATAAGGGATGCAGCTTTTATTTCAGCCTTTGTTGTGCAGACAGAACACGCCCTAATTTTCTGTGCAGTCTGTGCACTAAAACCAGCAAAAGCCTGAAAGCTTTTGGATAAACTGATCCACCTGTGTTAACATAGGAAGTGTCTTGGATTGGAGTCATGAGGTTCATCCTAGATGTGGAGTAAGTGGAGATCTGGGCTAGCAGTCCTGTTTTGATGTTAGCCCCCAGCTAGCAAGGCTGGGTGCCCAAGGTGTCTTGGAATCCTGGTTTGAGTTTTATGAGGAAGGCACTAGTAATTTGTGGGTGGATTTATTTTTAAAAGTGAGGTATGTAATATAAACTAAACAAAGGAGACTGCTCTCCTCAGATGCATAGTTGAGATTTTCATTGTTAGCTCTGAAAAATATTCTTTATTTCAACAGACAGAAGACTCGCCCACCTTCACCTGGTGTGTCAAAACAAAGGCCACCATCTCCTACTCCAGTCTCTAAACCAGCACCCATCCAGCGTCCATCTCTCACACCAGGTGTTATAAACATTACCAAAAAGAAAACTGAAGCAGAGAGCAAACCAAAGGATAAGAGCACAGAAGGAATAGGACAAGAGCAAGGTGCTTCCCCAGCCTTGGAGAGGGATGCAGGAGTAGCTAGCACAAAGACCAAAGAAGGTGGGTGTTTCTCAGTATCTGACTCACTCCTGATTTAGTCCTCTCCAGTGTGTGCTAGGACTGGGGAAACAACTGGTTTGTGAGGCAGAGCACTGGAGGGTAGGATGCTTAAAGACAAAAGTTGTTCATTGCTGATTGTATAATAATTTTACATGGTATGACTTTGTGATGCAAATTTTCATGCAGTAGTTGGTTTATTTGACTTGGAGATTTAATTCAGAAGCTTTCAATATTATTACTTGTACTGTAATTTTAAGAAGAGCAGAAATCTTCTTTGCCTTTTGGGCTTCAGCTGCTGTAGCTGAGGGATCTACTAGCTTAGCTTTATGAAGTCAGTAGTTAAACTACACAAAGGTCTTTCAGTTCAGTTGCTAGTTCTTAAAATGCTCCTGTAGAGACGTCCTTGGAGGACAAAATCAGCTCCTGTTCATCCCAGGGTGACAGAGGGTTTTCACAATGCTTGAAGGCTGCCTTGGCCTAAGTTCCAGTGAATGTGTGATCACTGCTGCCTTGGGAAGAGTGATCAGTTCACAAGTCACACTGAGAAATTATCGTGGTAGATTAAGGAGAGTCATGTACCAGATAAGCAATTAGTGTTCTGGTCCTCTTCATTGTGCCGCATGAGCCCAGCCTCTGTCCCTCACTGGGAAAAATGCCAGCTGCCATCTCCAGCAGAATCTGGGAGAGCCTTCTGATGAGGTCTGGCAGGGAATTCACTGTGCAGAAGGACTTAGGGGACCCTTGACAGGAAAAGGAAGGATCTTTAGAATGTAAGTTACAGCCAGTGGGCAGTACTGGGGGTGAATCCCTCAGACACCAGGTAAGTGGGAAACATGTGCTTGCTGCACGTTACTGCATGTGCCGTTCCTGTGTGCTTCCCTGGGCTGCTGCTGTTCCCTGCCACTTCTGAGACTCCTCCTGATACTGCTTCTGTTGGATGTGGAGAAGTGTTATTCAGCTGAAGAACTCATGGTGCAGCTCTCTGGGCATGTGTTCCTGTGGAAGGAAGCCTGGCTGTCAGAGGTGGATGTTTGTATGAGGTCCCACATCCGTCTTTGGTGTCACGTCCTTTGTCTTTGCAGTCAGAACATCCATCACTTGATGTGCTGCCATACTATTGATAAATGTCCTGTGTGCCTCAGAGCATCATCACTTCTGATCAATGTCAACAGTTGGTTGAAGCCTCCATAACAATGTGTCCTAGTCCTGTATATTCCAGTTGTTCTGGAGCAAGAACATCTGTCCATGTTCCTTGGATGCCTGATCTTTTGCCTCTCTACACTGACTTCTGAAACTGTGTTAACCCAGTTTATCTGTTTTCCTTTTAGTTTATTTCTAATCTCAAAATAGTCATCTTTGTAGTGATTCCTACTGGGGCTGAGCAAAGCTCTTCTTTGACACATAGAACAGAAGGAAATAGTGGGCAAATTCTTCAAAATAAGATATGATTTCTCTCTTTGAATGTTTTGGTACACTGCAATATTGCTATATGAGGCAGAATCTTTTTTCTTAAGAAGTTGCTTTCAATTTACAAGGCAATTTTCATTTTACACATCTGTGTCAGCAGTTCACCCCATGGGTTGGTGCAGTTCCCTGTCCCAGACAGCTTCTGAAGTCAGAGCACACCAGTGAATGGCATGTGGCAAATCAGTCTCTGGGTCTTGTAGGTTTAGCCTAATTTCAGCTTTGTGCACTTGTATCTTCATCCCATCTCTTCTCTTCCAAACTGAACTTGTTTGCCTGTTGCTGACAGCAATCAAGTTTTTGTCTTGTTTTTTGTGTCTTCCTACTGCAATATACTGTTCCGCAGTAAAACACTTTTTATTTTTCAGTGACTGGAGCAGTTGTCATTTCTGGCAGCAGCCTCTCGCAGCTTCTCAGAGAATTAAAAGGCTTGTTCAACTTAAAGCATAAGAAGTGCTCCTTCATGAGCTCTCTCCTTATGCATGATGATAGGTAATGAACTATCATGGAGCCTCACATTTTGTATCTGGGTATTGAAGGCTTTGAAATATGATTCCTAGATTAATTGGGAATTAATTACTTACCTTGAAATCTGTTTAAATCTTCCCTCCATCCAGCTAGTATTACATTTTGCACGTGTTCAGAGATTGTTTCTCTTTCCTCTTTCTCTCTTTCCCTTTCCCTTGCAAAAAGATCCTTTGATTAAAAAATTGCTCTTACCAGTAATGACTAGGAGTACAAGGAAAAGGAAAGGTGAGTGTAAAAGACTGTCAGAATTTTCTTAAGGCGTGTTAGCAGTCATGTTGGGAAGTCTCATGTCCTGCCCTGTGGAAGTAGGCTGTACAGAGGTACATGAAGATGAAACAGTATTGAAGTACTCATATGGAAATCATCGGTGAAACTGCAGAAGTGAAATGCATTGGGAAGGTCCCCAACCCTTTCTTCTTGGTTATTTTTTTCCCTGTTCTTTCCATATCTGCAGTGTTCTGAACTGTTGTGACTAATTTTCTTCTCTCAGTACCAGATACTGTGTTTAAGCTGTCATTATCATGCTGTAACCTTAGAACTTAACAGTCAAAAAACTTGAGTTTTTTTGCTGGACAGTAGGTTGTCTTATTTAGGTTCTGTTTTGAGGAGGGGAAATAGGTTAAACCTGACATTAAATGTCAACCAGATTTGATACAACTGGGAGAGATTGCAAATGCACAGCAAAAAATGGCCTCTGCTGTAAAAAGTGAGTAGTCTGAGCAGAAAGTGCACTCTTATGTCAGAGGAAGAGAGAGACATTTTGACTTTTTCGTGGCTGTGCACTGGCAGCAGTAAATGAAATCTATTAAGTTACAGAATATAGGAAGAAAAGCATTGGCCTGTCTTGAATAGGCAGATCTGCTAATGGTTTTTATAAATGCAAAATGGTCTTTCTTGCTAAGGAGGAGGACCCCGTTTGACTGTGCTCAAATTTGGAACAGTCATGGCTGATTTTTGTTAGTACCAACATGACTGCAACTTTTTCCCACATCAGAAGCAATGTGTTGTCTGGGGAGGTGGTGTTTTCTCAGCTTTGGATAAATCTAAGTGTTAGAACATTCTTTATGCCTGCACTACATCAGTGCTGAAATGCTTTTCCTAGGACTGCAAGAACAATTTTTATGCACAAAAGACAGCCTTGATTCAGCTGAGAGTTTGCTGTGTGTAATTATACCCTGCAGCTGCAGGTAATGATTATGTGTCCATGGGGCCTAGGCAGCTTTTCAGGTATTAAAGTTCCTGATGATGACATTGTGTTTTTGGATGATTTATCTTTTGGTCAGAAGTAAAACAAGTAAAAAAATCCTGATGTCATAGTTCATTAAAATTACCTTGACTTCAAGGCTTTATGAATGTTAAGCAAACATATATATCCTGATTTGTGAAATGTTCAGGAGAAAGGCAAGTTATGAGTAACATTATGATGCTGCTGCTCTGCTGACATCAAGAGCTGATTCTCTGAATATTCAGATGATGAGTTCTTAAATCACATTCAAACAGAAGTATTTCTAGGGAGTGGGAATAACTGATAGAAATCAGAGTTCTTTCAATATATATATTAAGAGCAGCTGGATGGCAAGATGATTCTGTTTTGACTTTTTTCCTGATGTTAATTTGTAATAGTGCCTCTGATGTTCATACATCAGAACACCAGGCAGGTCATGAAGAAACATAAACAGCAGGAGGTGCAAAGATTTACTCGCCTGGTGGTTGAAGTTGTTTTGATCTCCCTGTAAATTGGAAATTGATTTGTTTGCTAATGTGTAGAAATGTGGTGTTCCTGAAGTCATTAGTATGTGCCTTCAGGGCCAGATAAAATGATTATTTGCACTCTTAAGATACTCTAAAAATATAAAGGCATGAATGTTAATGTTATGAAACAAGAAAAATGAAAGAATGATCATTTCTTCTTTAGGGTCCTGTGCATTCAGTTGTATTAGAAGGAAGTGAAAGATACTTCCTAAAGCAGTTCTTTTTCCATTTTTTTTCTCAGTGTTCAAACATTACAGAAATAAGGGTGTCTTATCAGAGACATGTTTTTAAATGCTGTGATAATTGGAGAGTATCTTTAAGTGTATCCTCTGGAATATGGCTGGATCAGTGTTGAAATGAGCTGTTACTCTTTCAGTGTCAGTGAGATATTGTGGCTCTGCATCTTCAGGGCTCCCCTTTGGCTCCTGCAGGCCTGGTACAGATCAGGGTGCAATGACTGTGTGACGAGCGCTGACTGAAAAAATAGTGAACCAGTTGGCCGTAAGATCTCATCTCACAGCAGTAACATCTTTCTTAATTTTAAGTTCCTGGAGCTTTCTAACAGCCAATTCTTTCAACCTTTGCAGAATCAGGTAGCAAAACAGTAGCAGGGACCACCACAGCTGAAGAAGCTGCTAAAATCTTGACAGAGAAGCGACGTCTGGCACGGGAGCAAAGAGAGCGTGAAGACCAAGAAAGAATTCAGAGACAAGAGGAAGAAAGGTAACAATTGAGGGGAAGGAAGGGGTGCTTTTAGTAATGAGGTGTGGTTGAAAGGAACACTCCAGCTGTATATGTTTTCTGAGGTTTAATTTAGGCTCCAGCAAATGTTAATAATTGTTAATAAATGTTAATAATGTTCCTGAAGCTGAGAGGCACTGACACCAACCTGGGGCAGGTTGCTGTATGCAGCATCAGTTTATATCTCAGTACATGTGTAATGCACAGTCCCTGTAAAATTACTTTTTATTTTACTGATGCTTTTTCCTTCCAGGCACCAGTGGGGCTTTTGTTTCAAAACCAGAATGTGCTTTTTGCACCGCTTGTGTTTGGTTTGTTTGTATTTGGTTTGAAAGAGTCAACCTCTCTGTATTAAACTTTCCTTTGATCAGTTTAGGCAGTGGCATGAAATCTCACTTTAGTGATACGAAGTATAAATCAGGAACATTGCAGGCAAGTAATTCAAAATGTTAAATCAGTGTGCATTTGGTTCACTGCATAGAAGTTGTTCAAAATAAATGGCTAAGTTAGTGACTAACTTTATTCCAGATCCGAGGTCACCTGTCTGCTTCTGTGAACATGGTGGAACATCAGGTTTTGTCTGTTTCCTAGTTGTGGATTTGAAGCTGTCAGACACTTGGATCTAATCTGCTCTAGGTGTTTTATCGGAAATATGTAATCAGATCTGCTCTGTATATCTGCAAGAGCTGGCAGTGTGCACCTTCAGTGTATCTCTGAATTCAGGCTATAGAAGAAACAGTCTTATAGGAAATCCCACTAAATTTATGTTTCACAGTCATTATGAGCTTCATTCATGCCATGGTTGCAGATGGTTTTTATTAAATGGTCATTGCTTAATCCATTTCTCAATCAAACATTCCATTATTGGAACAACCTGCCTTGACTTAATCAGCAAAGAGCATTTAGTCACAGATAATTTCTTTCGAGTTATTCTCATTTTCCCTTTGGCAAGTGGCATGTGTAAATGCACACCAGAAAGTGTCTTTACGCATTTATTTTTTGACTGGACTGCCTAGAACTTCCTTACTTTCCTACTGTGTCTCTTGTGCATTCACACTTCTAAAGAAATAAATACCCAGCAATCTGTACCTTGGAAACTCTAGAATCAGAGAAGAAGAAATGGCCAGGAGAGCAACTGAGGAAAAAGCACAGCGGGAGGAGGAGCTCCGGAAGCAGGAGGAGGAGAAGAGATTGGCTTATGAAGAGCAGCAAAGACAGGCTGAAGAGGAGAGGATCCGCCGGGAGCAGGAGGAGCAGGAAAAACTCGCAGAGCTTCAGCAGCAGGTCTGTGGCTCCAGCTGTGTTCCTGGAAGAGGCTGCTGCTGTGGTTTCAAGAGGGTTGTCTTTGATTTATCTTTCACGGAATAGTTTTGACAAATCTGTCAGGCATGATGTGAGACTGAGTTCATGCTGTCTGAGATGGATTTTGATGTGTAGGTCCTTTACTTGCCCTGATTTCTGTGATTTTTTTTCCCCTAGCATTTAATAAATTTAAGTGTGGGCAAAAGCAGCTATTTTGGAATATTTTCTTTAGCCATCAGGAATGCTGTTTTGCATATGTAAAATATTTGTATTGAACCCACTTTACCAGCAGACTGCTATGAGTTACAAGGAGATGGTCTGTCTGGAAAGTAATCTGATTTCCTCTGATTCCTCTCAAAGAAAGAGTGGTAGTGTTTCTGAGCCTGCTTTTCCTGTTGCTGAATAGTCTTCCACAGCAAGTATCCATGTACCTTTGCAAAGGCATCCTTTGAACTGCAGGGAGCAGTTCTGCAGAAAGCAGGCTTTCCTTAAATTAGATTAATTCTGAGAACTAAAGCAGTTTTACATTGAAATTATTTGTGTTCAAAGAGCTGTATCTTATGAATGGCTTTGCCTTGTGTCTGTATATTTCTTTAAATGTTTGTTAACAACAGTTACTCAGAGCACTGACTATGTTTCTGTCTTCTTTCCAGTTATACACTGGAAAAGATTCTCCAGTTAGAAGGAATAGTAGATGTTCAGCATCAAGTGTCTTGGTACCAATACCTGACTGCCAAGATTTTTAAGTTAGCCTTGACACATTTAGAATTTAATTGCTGTCTTTTTACTGTATAGATTGTCCTCGTTAGCCAAATGTTTGTCCCAAAGCACAGCCTGAACAACAGCATTCAGTAGCTCAGCAACATTCAGAACATTTGCATTACGTCAATATAGTTGGTTTCAGTTTCTGAATGTCATAGTAATGTATATTTCATGTCAGGAACTGGGTAATTGACGTTTCGTTGTAATGTGTGGTCATATTAAATAGTGATTGTCTGATGTTCCTGTCTGTGTTGAACCAGATTCTGTAACTGCTTTGCTTTTTACTTTTGGGAATGAGTTATGCACTGGGTGCTCTCTTCTTTTTGTTTTGTTCTCAGAGAGAAGAAGCTGAAGCAAAAGCTCAAGAAGAGGCTGAAAGACAGCGACTGGAAAGAGAGAGGATTATGCAGCAAAATATGCAGGAAAGGCTTGAAAGAAAAAAGGTAGCCTGTTTTGAATTCTCAGCCTAAAATGAGCAAGCAAATGGTCTCACATGCAATTAAATAGAATTGTGTGGTTTTGAAGACTTCCAACTCTGGTTTGTGACATTTCAAAACAGTGATGAAAACAGAACACTCATGAAATATGAAAATATATTATGATTAATGAATTTTAGCCATAATGTTGAAATATAAAGCTCTGCATGTCATTGTAAATGGTCTCATGTTTTAACAGAGAATCGAAGAAATAATGAAAAGAACACGAAAATCAGATCAAAACGAATCCAAGGTACTTTTTTGTTTGGATCTGCATAATGACAGATTAGGACTTTTGCCTTGTATCCTTTCTTCCTCTGTTATCCTTACACAAAATGGCTTCCACAGGAAGTGCAAAGTTCTGGTGCATCAGAATAATTTCCACTACTTGCCATTGCACACATTCTGCTGCTTTGCTTGCTGTGTGAAGAGTCTTTGTTACATTTTTATAGATACAGTGTTATCTGGTGTTATTGCTTCCAGATGGGTTTTTAAACCGCTGTTTTAACCAAACACTTGTTGGTAATGGATTTTTTTTCTTAACTGTCTGCATTCTGCCAGGACTGTTTTTTCCCAGAAAACTTAGATTTCTGGCATCATCTGTTTGCTTAAAGCAAGTCTTGGATTCTCTTTGGATTGCTATTGCTGCAGTAAACTGGATGTATTTTTGTTAATGCAGTGACCTAAGTTTTATAAAAAATTGTGCATATTGAGGGATAATTGTTCTTCTTTGAACATTCAAATATTCAAGTCTTCCAATAGCTGAAAATCAATAAAAATTTAGCACATACCTTGGAGAAATGAGGGAAAAAGGAACTCAGGAATTAAAAGATGGGAGGTGGAAGTGAGTTCCACAGGCTCTGGCTCAGCAGAGAATGTGTTGCTGCGTGACCTGGTTGTCTGTGAGCCTTTGTACTCATGTGGCCTCACTTCTGGGCACAGAATGGTTTTGTGTGGGAGCTGTTGACTGAATTTGTGAAACTGTGGAGGACATGGAGTTGTTCCAAGTAACACTGTGGCAATTCAGTTGCAGAATGAAGGGAAGTCTGCCTCTGAGGTGATGGAGGGAGAGGATATTGAAGAGGAGGAAGAGTTGGGTCTTGAGAAGACTGATCAGCCAGGTAAGGAAGCTGAGTGAGTCAGACCTGAGTGGCAGTGATCTCAGTGATGTTTAAGCTCTCTTGAAAAGGTCGATCCTAACAGCAGTGGGATGGTCTAAGACACCAGTCCCAGAGATGCCAGGGGAGTCCCTTCTTGAACAGACAATCAGTCAAAATGATTTGAGAGTGAAATGCAGGCAGCATGCTTTCATTTTACAAGTGGATTTTGAAAGATGAAAAACAAATTTCATGTTGGTATAGGCAGCTTGTCTATAGATAAATGAATCTATTGAAGCCAAGTGCCTCAGCTTTTGGCTAGGAAAGGTTATTTTGGCACTTGTATTTTATTCATTTAGAATTGCAGTTCTGCTACTCAAGTTCTTTTTTCCCTTGTGTTTCATTTTTTTCTCCCCCCACAATGTTCAGGAAAGCTAAATGGTGTTGACTTGCTCGGGGAAGTCAAGGGGGAGGCGGAGGATTGTTTAGAGACTGCACAAAGCATGATCTCTGCAGAATCTGAGGCACAAGATGAGTCAGAGTTGAAGGCCAGTGAAGTGTTCATGAATGGAAGTGACTTGAAAAGTGACGAGGGGTCTCTGTCTGTTACTGAACTAAAGGATTCCAGGTGAGTCTGCCATGCTCTGGGAGTACTTAGGTCTCACACAAGAAGGCTCTTGTCTATGTTTAAATTAAATGCAGTACTGTCTGCAGAACCTTGCTGGCTTTTTGGTGTCTTGTGTGCCTTTCTCCAGCCATGTGGTGTGTGCTGTCAGCTCACAGCCTCACGCAGAGCAGTTAGCTCAGGGTAATTGTTTAGATGGCACCATGTTAACAGTGCTGCCTGTGCTGAGAAGTGAGACACACAGCCAGCAACATGGCAGTGTTGATTATAAAAACCTTTTCCATTCAAATGCCCTGCAGTTCTTCTCATTAACAAAACAGTAAACAAGAGAGAGGAGAATAACACTGGAAAGGAAAAATAACCTGCAGAAAGCTCTAGAATGCTTTCAGTTGTGCTGAAGCATCAGATACAATGCAGAAGCCTCCCTTAGTGAGGAATTTGGGTTTTTTACTATTCTAATTTTTTTTTTTTATAGCATAAAGCATTTTCATCTACTACTGGAAAATTTGTCCTCTGATGCTTTTTCCATTTGCTCATCTAAATGCCAGTGCTTTAGAAATGACATTGTGAACACTTTTTTTAAAGTGATGGTAAATTATTGTAATTCCTCCAGTGATGGAATATAAAGACATTTCCATGATTGTCCAAAGAATGAAGGAAAATTGATCTGTAATTTGGGTTTAGCTTTTGAATCTCTTTTAAACATTGCTGGTCTTCTGAGACTTAGTTTTGTGTTCAAAAAGTCTTAGCTGGAGGAAAAAAAAGGAAAAATGCACCCTACAAAAATCAAGAGTTTAAACTTTTAGATCAAGGCTTTAAACTTGTCACTTTCTTATATCAAATTTCTAGAGCCAGAAACCTTACCTGAGAGATGTTAGTGTAGTAAAAAGTGGGTATGTATTGCTGAGTTGTTCTTCCCCATGGGCTCTTGGATGGGAGGTCCTGTGTGGCAGCTGGAGCTTACCTGGGAATGCCCTGTGGGGTATTCAGTACTTTGCAGAGCATGCAGATTGTTAATTGTCTGCCCTGGAATCAGTGTAAAGGTTAAACGTGTGGAAACTGCAATACAGGTACCTATTCTCTTTTTTTTGTAGCCATCCTGCAAAAGAAATGGTTATCGATGACTCGGGGAAGTTGGGTGTTCATGAAGCTGATCATACAATTGGACTCATTCAGAATCTTAATGGAAAATCTGGTTCATGGACTTTTGAGGAGTTCATTGACGTTGGAGTACATTCCAAGTCAACCAAACTGAGCTCGGACAGCATCTCTGCTGGTAACTGTAATCAAAACTTGAATGATGCTGCTACAATACCTTCTAGTCACAAATTGGCTTTTGAGGAAGATGGTGCAGTGAATTCATTGACCAAACCTATAGATGCTTCATCAGGTAATCCAAGCTGACTTCCCTGTCTGTCTCCTCCCCTGGCCAGGGAATTCACTTCCTTGGGTTTTGCTCTCCTTGCCTTAACTACAGCTTCTTATTTTCAAGGCACTTCTTCCAATGTGTAGACTGGAGGGAAGGCTCTCTCTTTAGTGCTTTTAACTTGAATTCTATCAAAAGGAGTCACCCACCAACTGATGCCTTTTCAGGGACTTTCTAAGGCTCAACATTAAGGCTCTTCCAAAGACACAGCTGAGCCCTTGTGAAGTGCCAAACAGCATTGAAGCTCATACATTGTAGTTTAAGGTTTTTCTAAGATATGTTAAATAGCACATGTTACTTTTGAAGATATAAAACATTTTAAAAGGTGTTTCATGTAACTCTACACACCAGGCCTTTCCACTCCGAGGCATGTTCTGTTTTTGATGCTGACCTGTGTGGTCTAACAAGGTCTCCTCAGACTCTTAGCAGAATATTAGCTGTCCTCTCTACTTACTGTGGAACAGTCTTTCACTTCACTGAGGCACGTAACACCAACCTGAAATTCCATAGATGGTTGTGTTACATTTTGGGAGGAGTAATAAAGCTGTACACACACAAAATATTCTGAATTTTCTGAAAGAGGCAGGGCTGCATCTCAGGCCACATGTACTTAAGAGGCCAAGCTCTGGTGCAGTACAGTGCATAGTGTGTCAGAGAAGCTTCAGGAAGCCAGTTTATGTAAGACTACACTTCTCTGGTGTTGGAGCCAAACCCCAAAGGGCTGTTTTCACAGGAGATCTCTTTTCCATGGGATAAATGACTGTGTGATCAGTTGAAGTGAATGCTGGTGGATAAACAAGCCTTGCTATCCACCTTTCCTTCCAGTGATGTGTAGCACTTTCTTTGATTAAAGTGTAGCACTTTTCTAGACTGAACTGTTCCCCGAGTCTCCTCTGTCACTCTGCGTCTTGTGAATTTTAGTTCCAGGGGCACACCCTGATGGAGGCTTCCCCTGAGGCCACAACAGACTGGGCCATGGGAATAGACAAATTTATTGTGGTTCTGCTGATCACTTTTCTTTGTGATCTCACTCACTAACTTTTTAGTGAGAAGTGTGGCCTTTTAGTTTTGAACTTGAAAATTTTTAGACATAATACAGTTTAAGAAATCTGTACATAACCTTGAAAACTAATATTTCTGTGAAAAGAAAGAAAGCCTACTGTGCTGGTTTTGGACTGTAAGTGACCAAGTGGTTCTGTGCTCAGTCCTGGATGTAGACTGACAGTAATGATAGATGCATGTGGCATACACACAGTTATGATGGTTAAATGTTTTCTTTTCTTTGCTCTTTGGACAGAACTGTGAACACTAGAGACCTGGAAATAATCTGATTGCACTTCAGTAATCCAGTGTTTTCTCAAGTACCGAAGGCCTTGTTTTGAAAAGCTGCTTGTTTACCTTTATCCATCTTCAAGTTTGCAAAAAACACCAGGGGAGGGATGACAAACTTCTAATTTGCACCTTGAAACATTTCAGGGAAACTGTTGTGCTAATGTTCTTTTTTCGTTTGTTTAGCTAATTGTTAGATAAGGTTTCCTAGTTCAAATATTCCTTGTTTCCCCTTTGCAGACTTTACAGTAACCTGATTGAGTCTTTTTTTTAATTTTATTTTCATAGCAGTATCATGTAGAACATGCCACTGGAGGCTACCCACTAAGCTGCAGACTTTGCATATTTCTAAAATTATCTTGATGAAATAAAAGACTCACTCAGTGTATGTTAAAGCTGAACTCCCTTTTTAATGTCTATAAAAATGTTGTTGCTTGTTGGTACATGTGCTATATAAAAATGCAAAATTGAGTATCTTCAGTTTTGAATGGAGAAGAATAATTCCTTATTATCTAATATGAAAATACTGGCAGTTTCAAAATGCAAGTGTTGTGCCATCACTAATATGTTTTAATCTATTGGCAAACATCAAAACATTTGTCAGCATGTGCTCTAATGTATTGCAAAAATGTTGAGTCCCTAGATTTGTCTGTCAGTGCAGTTTAAGGTGTCAGGCTTTTAAAAGATGTTTTCCTTTTAAACTACTTATTTATCTACATTTATGGAAGTATTATTTTATTGTGTACATAACAGTATTAGACCATTGAAGTTGTGTTTTGTTCATGTTAATTATTCCAAGTGTTCCAGTTCCAACTCTATAACAGTGGCTGCAAGCTGCATATATATTTCCCTTCCCCTAAAGCCTGCATTAAATAATCTATTTAACCTGAACTTGCCTGCTTTTTTCAGCATGAAGAGATTAACGAAGCATCTTCTGAAAATTGCTACTAAAAGTAATAATGCAGCCTTGTTCTGCTGTCTCCTGTTAACAGATAGACTGGATAGGTGATTACTTTAAAGAGTAGCTGTCTCAAAACCTGCTACAACCCATTGGCTGATCCCTCAATTCCAGTGATGCATCCAAGCAGCAGCTGTGTTTGCAGTGGGTTTGCTGGAACTACACCTGTTCTTCCTTCGACACCTCAGTTGCAACGGGAGCCCTCAGCCTTCTCCCTCTTGCTGTTCAGAAATACTGTAGAACTGTTTTAGACATTAGAGCAGTGCCTTAGGTAAAAGCAGAACTGTATTTTTGTATGATAGCTGTTTGTTCTGGCAGAGACAATCATTCTAACAAAGATGCCGATATTTTTTCTGTGCTGAGATTTGTTGGATGGTCTGATCCAGCCCCATGTAAATACGTGCACACAGTTAAATAAACTTTGCAGTTGAACAATGCTTTATTTCTGTAGTGTTAAATGTGACCTTACTAGGCCCCTCCACCCCTTGCCATGCTGACCTGCCTTGGGAAACACTCTGGTGCTGCTCTAACTGCTCCAGCTGCAAATTCCCAAACTAGCAGCCTCTGGCAGTTACATCTGTGTGATTGAGAGGGGGATTTGCACTAACACCTTCAGCTCTTGCTGTGTTTGTCCCTGCTGATGGCATGTTCTGAACTGAGGAATTCTTTAACATGCTTTGCCCTGCCAGCCTTTGCCTTTCCCCTACAGCAGCAACTCTGTTAGGGTGAGTCCAGCAGTGGAGCAGTGACCACCAAGATGCTCCCTTTTCATTTTTCCTGCAAGAGTTTGTTTATCAGCAGTTGAAAGGGAATGGCTGGAGCAGATCCAGTTGATAAAGTAGTTCACTGCTGTGGGGGAAAAAAATCTCCTTAAATCAGCATTCACATTGCTGAAGCATGGTAGATCTGTGCATGAACAGTGGCTGTACATATGCTCTCCAAAGGGCTTTTTCACACAGGCTGTTTCTGGCAGATGGTCCAGTGTCAGTTATATATTAACAAAATTAATTAGTTTATGGAAATTGTTGCTTTAGTCCTCAGATGTTTAAGGGTGCAATGACAGCACAGCTGACTCTTACTTCACCAGTATCAATGTAGTAGACTTGGTTTCAGTAGCTCAGCCCTAAGACATGTCAATCATGTAAGATGGCAAAATGAAAAAGAAAAATAATTTCCAGACTACAGATTCTAAGCAGGCACTAGACTCACTTTTATTCAGTCACTAAACATACACTGACATGATAGGAGAGCTAGCCTTGTCTGAGCTATTTTTAAGGCACTTGTAAATGCATCTGCATGTTGTAGGTGAAAGATTTACTACTTGTTAATGGATTAATAATTGTACGTAGACAGCCTTGTTTAAACAATGATATAAAAAAAGCTGATGAGGAAAACTTGCAGGCAAACCATGCGGAAATCAAGACTAAAACAAGTTTATGGAAACTTAACTAAGCTAAATGTCACTGCCAAAACATTGTTATCTGTAAGATGAAGCCATTCCATATATGTGCTGCAATGTGATGTTGTTGAGTAAGCTAAGGTATTTATTACTTATTAATGGTGTGATGTTTGTTGTGTATCTGTACTTGCTGAAGCATAATAATGGATCCCTCTGATCCCAGGTGCAATCTTTGCATCTCTGTCTCAGAGGTGCATGCCTTGTCAAACTCACTTCAATTAAGTGCCAAGCTTAATCATATCCCCAGATAAGTTTAAAACTAGATTTGTTTTAGTTTAAGCCACACACAGATGATGCAGTGTGTGGATCTCTAAATCTAACAGCATTTCAAGCCTTTTATACTAGGAGTTACTTGGAAACAAGGTTAGATTTTTGCAAGGCTACATGCTTTTGTAATGCAGGAGCTTCAAAAGTCAAACCCAGTATATTAAGGCTAATTTAGTTCTTACACTAAAATGGAAAAAGTTAAAATTCTCAACATGCAAAAACCTGCTCTTTTACCAGGGCTGTTTGGGAAAGCAGGGCTTTAAAATCCATCTTACATCTGCTCATTTACAGTCGTTTGGGACACTCAGCACAATAAATTTTTCCATTATGGCAAACAAAGCGCTTGTTGGCCAGACCACGGGCACACTTTGTGCACTTGAAACAGTAATCGTGCCAGGATTCATCTTCGTAGTTAACCACACTGGTGCCTCTTCCAAATCCTGCTAGGAGAGAACACAATTATAGGACGGCGATAGTAGCTTTGCCTTGGCTGGGTTATCCCACCAAACAGCACAGCCTGTTCCTGCTGCCTCCCAGTGCTTCCCTAGGCTTGCAGGCCACAGGGGTGTCTGAAACACCAAAGGGGCAACTGACATGGTTTTGTTGCATCTTCTGATGTTTCTTGAAGAAGAAACACGAGCATAAGGCTTGCATGGCTTGTCGCTGCAATGAACGTTTTCCTTTGGCTCCTTTCTCCAGCCAACAGTCAAGGAGAGATGTGGAGCAAGGACAGGTTGGGCTAAACATTTTTGGGCTCAGATCCCTGCTCCAAAATGCAGGATGGAATGTGAGTGTCATGGGACTGACAGGACAGTGCCCACATTTCAGGGCTGAGCTCTGTAACCCAGCGAGTTTTAAGTGTAAAATACGTGAGAAGGGGTACAAATGTCCCTTTGGAACAATAAAACATTTTAGACTTAAGGGTCCCAAACTAAGACTTGGGTAGGAACATTTCTGGTTGGGGGAGTGTTGAAGGAGGTGAATTTGGGACATGCAGAGGCTGAAGAGCTCAGTTACTAGCTCAGTGTCCATCCAGCACAAGCACGTGGCTCAGAGTCAGATCACATGTAAAATGCTGGGATTGGGCTTGGGTTACCAGACCTGCTTCTGATGTTACCCGTCCCTGGGCCCTCTGTCTTTGGGGGATCACTGTCCTGACCTTCAGCACCCACTGCCCTCAAGCTGCTTTTAACCCAACATACCTGTAATAGGATTCTTGCATCCAGCACACTTCTTGGCAACACACTCCTTGTAGCATTCAACACAGTAAAACTGATCCTCCACAGCTGTGAAGCGCTTCCCACCCAGTTGCTTCTTGCAGTTGGAGCAAATGAAACACTCGGAATGCCAAGGCTGTTCCTGGTAAGTGAGGCCTCCAGAAGTGATGGGCTGGGAGAGAAAAAGCAGAGGTGTGGTTTAGAATCAGCAGGGGAGAAGTGACACAGGCATGGGGTGTAGGGTAGGAAAGCTTTTCACGGAGAGGATCTTTCCAAAGTTTGCATCAAAATTGAACTGCACAGTACACTGGAGTCCTTCTAACCTGAAATCCCACACACCTGGGACTTTCATAATGCTTTCTTTTACCTGCAGTAACTGAAATTACACACTAATCAATTGCAGAAGTTGTAAAACAGCTACTGTTTCACTTCTTGAATATTCAGTGCCACTACAGCGCTTAACCTATCCTCAAGGCAAGTGCAAGACTGGTATCACTTGGTTTCTGCAGCGATGCCATCAGCTAACCCAACCACCCCTGCCCAAATCCTGTAATGCACAGGAACCATCAGCTCTCCCATCATTCCACCAGCTGCTGCCACCAATATCTCAGGGGAAGAACATCAGCATTGGTACAGCTTCAGCATGGTCTGCCTGCTGGTTCACCCTCCCAGCTCCCTGAAGGCACAGAGGGCTGGTTCTGGCAGCTGCCTCTGCAGAGGGGAAGGACTTACGTTCTTGCACTTAGCACAGGTCTTAGCAAACTTGTGCTCGTGGCAGGAGACACAGTAGAATTCATCACCCTTGGGGAAGAAGCTCCCAGATCCAATCACTTGCTTGCACTGGCTGCAGGTGAAGCAATCCTTGTGCCAGACCATCTTCTTGTACTCAACATTTTGGTCTCCTACAACAGATAAAAATAACTTGTCCTGTGAGATTTCAGGCCTGTGGCAAACCCTTCCCCCGTGCAGTGTAATGTCTGTGGGCAGGACCTGTCCATACCTTTGCCCAAGATTCCACTGGAATGCAGACAAGGGATGAGCTGCTAATTTCTGTATCTGGTTTTAGCCAGGACCTGCTAGATTTTCTTAAAATAGTTACCAGATCAGCTGCCTGAACATTTTAGGACCTTGATGTACCAAGCAAGGCTTTTGGTAGAAATGGTTTACAACTGACATAAGGGTTAATTAGCCAAATGAGGGTTAAGTGTGAAGCAGCCTTTCAACACTTGAATAAAATGGACAGGTGAGAGCAACAATCAAAATTTACTATTCTGAGTAAATTTACTATTCTGAGGTGCTCCAGCTTTCCTCTGTGATGCCCAAACCCCTGACTGCAGCCTCCACAGCCTGATAAACCACCCTGGTTATGCCCTAGAGCAGAACGTGGCCCTCAAACCCATCACTGGCACAATACCTGCAATAATGGGCTTGAAGCAGCCCTTACACCTGGGTGCATCCTCAGCAGCAGTGCAGTTGCTGCACCAAACCTTGTTGTTCTCCCTCAGCATGAAGGGCTCATTGACCAGGGATGTGTAGCACTTGAAGCAGCGGAAGCAGTTGTCGTGCCAGTAGCGGTTCTTGAAGTGCAGCTCCTGAAATGAACAGAAAGGGAAGAGGGAGGGAGTGAGAAACTTTTCTCTCCCCCTGTGCAACCCTAAAGCCAAGCTCCTGCCTCACCAGCCTGGGCAGCAAAAGATGGATTTGTTGTTCCTAAGTTTGTCTGATCGAGTGGGTAGGGCTACAGCTCCTCTTCAAGCACTTAAGGGAAGGGCATTTAACCAAACTCACTGACACAATCACATTCACTTTGGACTTTCAGGAGGGCAGAAGATGCTTCAAACCAACAGCTTGGAGATTTGAACTTCTGCAGGTATGCGTTTCTTGGGTTCTTACATTCCCTCTAGTTCAGGTGTACATTGTTATTGCCATAAACATTTATCTGGCCCTGAAGGTGATATGCTAATAACTTCAGTAATATATTTTTATACATAAGCAACAAGCCAATTTCCAGTTTTCACTGAGATTGAAACAGTTTCAACCACCAGGCTTGCTGATATTTGCAGGTCCTGCAGTTCGTGTCTCTTCGTGTCCTGCCTGGCCTTACGGTGTCTGAACATCAGAGATACTATTATAAACTAACATAAGGGGGGAAAAAACCCAGCAGAACCGTCCAGTTGCTCTCTAAATAAATAAATAAATAAATGAACACATACATACATACATACATACATACATACCCTCTTGATTTCTATCATGAAGATAGAAATCTGACAAAAGCATCTGACAAACTGACAATAAATAAATAAAAAATAAATAAAAACTGACAACAAATAAATAAATAAATAAATAAACCCTCCCCCCAAAAAATATCTTGATTTCTATCATGAAGGTAGAAATCTGACAAAAGCATCTGACAAACTGACAAAAACCAGACCTCAGTGCTTTGCCCAGAGGATGAATTTTGCAGGCCCTGTGCAGGCCAGCTCCCTGCAGTTCTCTCTCCAGGGCAATTCAACATTTGCAGCAGTCCATGTGGCTGAATCTAGACCCTGGAAGGAGATCCTGTGCCAAAGCAGCCCACCATGAGCATCCCCTGTGCACGCCCCAGCACTGCTCTTTGTCTGATGAGCACACAGCTGGCAGCCAGAGGACTCCCAAAGAACTGCTCCAGCTCAGAGCCAGAGCAAACAGGAGGGTGATCAGCCTCTGCCTCTCCTCCTCACCCAGCACTGACCTTGGAGTCGGCCCCGATGGGTTTCTTGCACTCGGTGCAGGTGTTGGCGCAGAACTTCTCGAAGCACTTGACGCAGCAGTGCCGCCCCTCCTTCTGCACGTACTTCTTGCCGTGCAGCGGGTCGCGGCAGTAGTGGCAGTCGAAGCGCTCCGACATCGTGCCCACAGTGTAGCTGCTGCCAGGCCCTGCAAGAGCACAGAGGCTGAGGGGGCAGCACTGAGGCCCTGGGAGCTGCTCCAGCTTCCTGGGGCTGTGCGGATCAGTAGGAGGAACGTGGCTCAGAAATGAGCATGTGGTGGTTGTAACCACGCTCCTCGAGGGCTCCTTGATAGAGAAAGCAGCTCCAATCGAGGAGAGCAGTCTCAAACCAGACTTTTCCCCATCCCCATTCCCCACTAGTTAAGTGGAAGGATGCTAGGCTGGTTTATTTATGTACTGCACATCGAGCAAGGTTAATGACACCTAATCACTCCCTGGGTGTCCCTTAGTTCATTACCACAGCCCTTTAGTGAGGTCCTGGCTGAGCCACCGCAAAAATCACCAACAAACATGAGCAGAGTGGAATTGTTTCCATGTTTCCACCCTGAACCCGCAGCCAGCTGCAGCCCTCCAAGCCTTTTGTGCTGGATAGTTGTGCAGCTTCCAGCTGTCCCTCTTCACCAGGCTTTCACATATAAAATCATAAGGAAAAAAACAATCTGCCTCCATGGAGAGATAATTTTCAGTTCACACCATCAAGGCTCTGCCAAGGTCTGATGTTCCACCGTGGCCAGGGAGCTGTCAGTGGGTGTGGGGAATCTTGACTGGAGGATTTTCCACTTTGGCTCACAGTTTCTCCCCAGAGACCCATCCCTTCCTGCAGTCCCAATCTCCTCCTAATGACTCCCTCCATTTCATGCACCCTTCCTCAGCAGAGGCCACCAGCACTCTTGCAAGAGGGCTACAAGGGTTCCAACAGGATTCAGGGAATCCTGGAGTGGTTTGGGTTTGAAGGAACCTTAAAGATCGCCTTGTTCCAAACCCCCTGCTACGGACAGGGGTGCATGCCACTATGTCAGATTTCTTAAAGCCCCATCCAACCTGGCCTGGAGCACTTCCAGGGAGGGAACATAAGAGTTACAGAAGCCTGTGGAGTCCCACAGAGGGAGGCAGCTCCATCCCTGCCTCTGCCACTCGTGTCCCCAGAGCCCCAGCATTGCAGAGCTCATTTCCTTGCACCACCAACACACAGTGACACAGCCCTGAGCTTTCTGCATCATCACCAGCTGGATGGGAAATGTGGCTGTGGTCTGGCAACAGGGACTGCCAAGAGGAAATGTGCTTTTTTCCTGACAGAACAGCAGCATCAGCACAGAGCAAGGAAGAGTGAGGACAGATGTACAAATTGCTGCTGCCTCCATCACATGGCCTCACCTTGGAACACCCCATCCAGCCCTGGGGGCCACCTTGAAGCCTGCTCCTCACAGAGCTCAGTGGTACAACAGTGCTTATTCCAGCAGTGCTGCTCCAAGCCCAGCACAATGCTCCTTTATAAACCAAAGCAGTAGGGGTTTTGGGGTGCAGAGAGGGTGTGTCACTCCCAGCTATGTCTTCACAACAAAGCAAGGTGAGTGGGAAGAGCCCTGTTGGGCTCACCTTTGGCTGCAGGATGCTCTTGGTCTGCCCTGTTATGGCCTAAGGGCCCCTTCACAGGAGCAGAATGAACATTTGCCCACCTCAGTAATTCCAGATGTACCATCAGCTCCAGGGCCCAACCTCACCAGACCACTGCAGCACAACAGGAACAGCCCAACACTGCTGGGTACAAAGCCAGAGGAGGCTGTTCATGAACATTTTGCCATCATAGCAGAACATCTGCCTCATCTGAGCCCAGGAAGAGTGGGACTCATGCTGTAACCTTGCAAGTTTTAAAATCCAAAAGTCACCACACTGTCTCCTCTTTGTCACCCTCTCAGCAACATAGGACCAGAACAAGTTGAAGGATTTCTGTTTCAGAAAGCAGGACAGAGAGCCCTAAAGAAAAGTTACCACATGGGGAGGCTGCAGCAGAGGTGGAGGCTCTGTTCACACCCTATTCCTTCCCCTAAAATTGGCAGGGGCAGGCTGGAGACTGAGCTGGTAGGAATTGTACTTTTGGGGGAGCCAAGGTCTGGAAATATTCCCTTGGCAAGGCCAGGGGATGCCAAGTCCTGCTGACAACTACACCAAGAGCTTGGAGGTACCTGTTCAAGCAAATGAAGCATATTAGCAGCTGGGAAACATGGAAATTATGTGAGCAACCACCAGCTCTGCAGAGCTCTAGCAAGCAGGTGGGCTTTATTTGGAAGAAATGTAATTGAAGAGTCCAGGGCAAATGGTATTGAAATGTCCCTGATCTCAGATTTAGGGTTGCTGTCAACCTGAACACAGAATTTTGAAAGTATGGCTCAGGGAGGAACATAACCCCATGTTCCCATGTAACACACCACGTGCTAATGTGAGACACATTTATCACAGCAGCTCTGGAGTTCCACAGGCAAATTAACACTGGGCCTGGCAGCCCCCAGACTGGGCTGTGCACACACCTTCTGCCTGCCTCGTGCCATCTCACACACCAGAAAGCCCCTCTCATACACAGGCAGAGGTGTGAATTTGCTTCTAGCTTTTCCAGCAGCTTTCTGCCCTCCACTATCATTCCTGAATTCCTGGTCTGGAGCCAGGAAAGGCTCCTCTGTCCCCTTGCCTGCAGTGAAGATGCAGTGGTTGCATTGCCCCTGCAAATGTGCCTGCTGCTTGTGGGCTCTGCTCACCTGTGCCATGTCTGGAGCCCACAGCAGCCAGACCATCTCCCCCCACCCTCCCACAGGACCAGCCCCCCCAGGGTATGGTGTACAAGAGCCCTGAAAACCCCCACTGTGTGGCAGATTGGAGACCCAGGCCAGTAGCAGCTGTGCTGGGACCACCAGATTATTTTCCCCAAATGAAGCAAACATCTGTGGACACTTCAGAGCTCAGCTTCATTTAGTATCCTACAGCTGGTCCCCTCAGCAGTTCTGTCCCCTCTCATGGAAGGTGAATAGAGCAGATATTTCTTGTGCTCGGTATAAAAATAAATGTATTTCTGAAGGCTGCTTGACAGCTGGTCGTGGGTTTGGAGTTGTTTATTTCCTTAATAACCTGTTCACCCTACAGCTGCACCAGATCCCCACAACATAACTTTCCAGATCTTCCAGGTATATTAACCCTGACCTGTCTTTGCTGTCTGAAAAATAGGCAAGTTATGAAACTAAGAATGCACTGGGTATGTGGAGGAATCATTACTTCCTCGGGGTCTTATTTAGTGCCCTCATCATCACTTCCCATATGAGCAGTGCAGCAGCTGCTGAGCACAGGGCAGGGATCTACACCAGGGGTACAACAGTGCTACAGCAACCCCCAAGCAGGGAAAGCACTCACCAAACTACCACTAAAACCCAGAGCACTGAACCTCTGTGCTTCTTTTCACACTGCTGTGCTTAAAATGAGAGCAGTACATGCAGGTGCTTTAGCTTGGAAGTCACTTGAACACAAGTTTCTCTGGCTGTACCTTTATACCAGACTGTGGAATCTCCGAGGTGACAGCCTGGTCAAGTGTCTCTTGTGTAGCCCCAGGAGAATCACCTACCCTGAGGACATGCACTGATCCAAACCCCATGTCAGCTTGACACTGAGGCCACAGGATGGGATTTAGAAAGAGAGGAGAAGTATAGACAGACTGGAACTATTCCCTCTCCCAGGCATGTGCAGAGGATGGTTCTCCTGGAGAGAAGCAGGTGAAAACAGTGAGCACAGGCAGCTGGGGAGAGGGGTAAATGTAGAATGTGCCCATCCTTAAACAGCCTAGAGGACCCTTAATAAGAGATGAAGAAAAACACAGCTATACTTCCAGAAACTAATCTTTCTCTAAGCAAGGGGTCCCTGTCTCACCAGCCCTGGCAGGGTGTTCTCTAAATGTAGCTCCCTGATGGATTTGGCTACAGCTGGAGGGCAGAAGGCCAAGCCAGTGGCCTTCTCAGGTATCAGGGGATTTGGCACAAAGACCCCCTGGAATACAACCCTAACATTTACCTGAACACAGAGGTGCCAGTTCACCACTTGTCCCCTGAAAGCATCTTCTACTTTACAAAAACAGCCCTTGGACAGCCACACCTTCCTTCCTTCTGAGATCCCAAACACTTGGGCCCCAGGGGTTTCCACACACCCCAAGTGGCACCAACACCAAGCAGTCACAGGGCTGACTGAGGGTCAGGGCCACATCTGCACCCTGCAAGCACGGCCAGCTCTGGGATGGAAAGGGTACAGACCTAAGAAGTGCCATCCCACAAAAGCTGCTGCACCCACACAACCCCTCTCTCCCACTGGGCTCCTGCCATCACTCTGGGCTGGTTCATCCCAGTCCAGCCAAAAACCAAAAGTAGCATTTGGGTTTTTGGCTGAACTGGTTTGCAGTTCAGCCAAGCAGTGGTTTGCACAACAAATGGAACCAAAGCATTGAGGAGAGGGAGCTGAAGCACAGCTGATAAGCAAAGCACTTAGCACAGGCTATGTGTTAATGTCTCTGGGGAATATGTTTAAATGTGATAAACCACCAAGGAAGCACTTGAAGTGTAGACTCTAAACACAACCAGAGAACTGTGCTTACACTTCACAGATTATTCTGCCACTTAAGAAAGAAGACGAGGTTGGAGTTGTTAACCCTCTGCCCTACACACAGTTGCATATGGAAGAAAAGGAGCAATTGCTTTTTGACCTTCCTTTAGTTTTATTTTTTCTCAGCAGAAAATGAGTACACAGCCCCACTCTGCCAAGCACTGGCTACACCTGCCTGTTTCAGATCAGTCCTGGCAGCCCTGGTCTGTCACCTGAGTTACTATTCTCAGCATTCCTCTATGCAATGTTGCATGGCTTGCTATAAATACCTGGGAAACCCTTAAAAGAAGGGTCCTGTTAATCCCAAATGCAAAGTGACACTCAGGACTGCACTGGCACAATGCCCTGGGCAACAAACATTTGCAAAGCCCAAGAAAAGAAGGAAAAGAAATCTCTTGTAGGTCATTATTGCTGGGAGGGCTGAAAATACCAGAGCTGTGCTCTCCCATTGCCAGGCTGGGGCATGTGAGAGCCTCATACTCTATAATTCAAAAATTAATCTGTTGATAAAATGAAAGCTTCTTTATTTAGACCAACAACAGCTCCAAGTTCCTCAGGTGGTTGCTAAAAACATTCCCTATGGTCCTATTGCCACCATGTCCGAGCACATCCCAGTCATTACTAAATCTTCACAGTTCCCCAGGGAAGTAGGGACATGCTATTTATTGAAAATCACTGGCCCAGCTCCACAAACACTTTCCCCAGGGATTGCTTTGGCACTCAGTGCAGAGCTCAGGGAAGGCTAACAAGGCATCACTGCCTCAAGTTTAGGCAGGGTTTAAGCAATAAAGTCCAAATCTTTCAAAACTAAACTAATCCTTTTCAGTAACTAACTCTGTGGCTGCATTAGGTTTTGTCCTTTGAGACTCCTCTATTATGTTCCCAGCTAAGCACTGGTCTGCCCCACTCATAAGCTGGATGTCCTTCTCACATTGAGGTGCTCCCAGGTGCCAAAATGAGATTTCCTCCTGCTCTGGAGGATTCAGCCCCATCCTGAGCAGGCACTGTGATCCCCCCACAGCTGCCCTGGGGCTCCCAGTGGTCTGCAGGACCAGACACTGTGCTGTGGCTGTTTGGCAGCAGCACTCCAACCTCAGCATCTGCTCAGAACACCCTGTAGCATTTTATATTACAGCACAGCATCAAGTCTGTGAGTTCTTGCCCCAGGGGACATCCCCTGAGGAAGATAAGAAAGAAAAAAATATATAGCTGGGAGTATAATGGCAGGATGCTACAGCATTGGTCAGTCTTGTGGGCTGAAGTTAAACAACTTCTTGCATCAAGTGATACCACAGAAATCAGGTTTTACTCACAATGGTGCCCTGCATAACATGTATGTGCATCCCAGAAGCAAATCCTGAGCAGTTAGGTGCTGTGCAAGCAGCCCCACGTGTGTGCCTTGTCCTGGGAACTGAGCAGGAAGCTGAGCAGCAAACTGTGCCCCTTCTCCCCAGTTTTGAGGAGGCTTCCCAAGAGCACCCCTGGCTCCTGGTGTGCAGCAGCTCAGTCTGATGGCCACAGGAGCTGTGCCCTGTGCTGACACCCTCTCCCCAGGCACATCCACCCTCATGGTTGTGTCTCACCAAGAGATGCAATGGCACGGACACTGTACTGTGGTGTAGGGCTGTGAGTGAGCCCTGGATATGCACAAGAATAGCTTCTAAGAGGCTTTCAAAATCCCAAAGAGCTTCTGATTGTCTTCAGCTGCTGAGCTAGAGGAATGAGTCAGGATAGGAAGACACCACAGAGCTGCATGCCATGGACACATGTAAAATGTGATCTCAAGATTCCTGTTGGTGTTAATGGAAAAATTAATATTTTCCTGTCACTGGTAAGGGTCAGCCCATCTGAACTAAAAGACAAACAGAGAAGAGGGACTAACCATGAAGTTCCCACCAGAGCACAGCAAACCATCTGAGTTCACACACTGGTCTCCCCTCTGCTCTGGGTTTCTCTGCTCACTGCAATAAACTTGCAGCAAGGAGGAGCATTGTCCCTCATTTTCACTAAGTCTTGCTCAAATTGCTGCTGAGCCCCAGCCTTCCCACAGCAGCAGATACAAAAACATTTACCATCCAATGCATTTTACAAAATAAACAAGGCCACCACCACCACTCTGCTCCAGCACCAGCCTCCCACACAGGTTATCAGCCCATTTGCTATCAGGAGTCACAGCTGCAGATCGCTGAGGTTTTAGTCTGCATTCAAAGTTATTTCTCTGGCACAGGAGCCTTTTAGCAAAACCTTCCTCCCCATTTACCAGGCGTGCTCCCACAACACCTGTCAGCACATCCACTTTACCTGTGTGCCTGTGGAAAGCCATGGTCAGCAGCCCAAAGTCACCAGCAGCCCCTCAGGTAATGGAGTTCACAGTCTCTAGGCTGATAAGGAGCTGCCCCATTTGATAACATACATTTAAACGGAGGCTATTAATATGGACAGGGCTCCTACCAGATGTCCACTCCCCTCCCCAGAGATCACAACCCTAATCCCCCTTGGAAATTCTTACCATTTTAGGTTATCTGAGGGAGAAGAATAGGATCCTGAGACCTCTAGGTCTCTGCAGGCAACAGTCAAATACCTGCCCAGCTACTCAGCACCTAAATTAGTCCCAAAGGCAAAATGAACTCATGAACTTGACCCCATGCTGGTACTATTTGGCCTTGGCTTTAGAGTGAGATTGTGCCTCGTAACAGTCCTGAGCTAAATTACAAACCCAACATTAATGCTGCTCTGCCATGGCTGAAGGGAAGGGGTGAATCACTGCCCTGTGGGGGCCAGAGGTGCTGCAGCCCCAGGAGCCAGCAAGGGGCTGCCTTCTGGCCCAGAAAAGATGTGGCTGCACCCCAGGGGACTCAGCTGACAGCCCACAGAAGTACCAGCACATACATTCATGGCTGGGTTGGATTTGCTCTCAACATGGAGGTCATGCTGAAGTTTCACTGCCAGTAAAACTGCCATTCCTGCTCCTTCCCCAGCTTTTTCCTTAAGGAAGCTCACAGCATTAGCTTCTCAAAGGGAGCAAATCCCTGAAGAGTAGCACCTAAAAAGATGGGTGACATGTTAAGGGGCTTCTCTAGCATCTAGCATGGCTTTAGAGGCACTGGCTCATGCTTTTGTCCTCTTGACTCAGGTGTCCACAAAGCTCTCAGGAAGATCCCAGTTCCATGGCTCCAGCCAATCTGTTTCCACCCAAGTCACAGCAGGAGGAGAGGGAGCTCTGGCCCGGGGTCACTCCTGTGGGGACCCCCAAGCTGCAGCAGCTCTGCAGCCCCACACTCACTCTGGGTTATGCAACTGCTGCTGGAAGCACTCAGGGCTGGGGGCCAGGGACACCCAGCTGCTAATCCTCCCTCCCCACTGACGCACTGCACGGCCGTGGGAAAGTCACTGAACCTCCCTGACAGCCACTGGGAAGAGCCAATGTTTATCATTCCTTCCAGGGAGCCCATCATGGTGGTGTCTGGCCTCTGAAGAGCAGCCCTGCTACAGCCAGGAACATCTCTGCTCCCTGCTTGCAGAGGTCCCAAGAGCTCCCCAGCCACACACACGTGCACAGTCTCCAGCCTCAGCACTGGGCTTGGTGAGCCCATAAACCTTCTAAGGTCCCCAGGCAGCACATGCACAAGCTCAGCATCTCACCAGCACCCTGACACCTCCAAGTTTCCAACATGGCCTGGAAAAGGCCACTCTTGATAGCATGCCATTCCAAAAGAGCACAGCATGGATCCACTGGGGCAGCAGATTGAGGCTGGGAAACATGCTAAAATACTAATGCACTGAAAACACTTTGGCGAGGAAAAACCCAATGTTTTTCTGCCCCAGCTCATCTATAAACTCCAACAAATTGTTTGCATAATTGAGATAGCAACAGGAACCCTAACAACTGGTATTTTCCTGTTTTAATCTTGCTGCGTGCAGTGTAATATTTACAGACGTGAGTTCATTTTTGGCAGCGTGAGTAGAGTTTGCACCATTAACCATTCTCATTCCTTTCTGGTTCCCTGCACAAAGCTCTGGCACCCTCCTACCCAGCTGTCATTTCCTGCTTTCCCCAGAATGCCCAGGTATTTCCATCAGAAGCCTTTGTTCCCATCCTGGATGATGGAGCAGAGTCTCTGTGCGGTGCCAGCGGCTGCCACGCCCTGACTGGAGGTGGCTGCAATCAGCAGCAAAGTTTGGCAGCTGCAGAGGGGTGTGGAGAGCAGGGATGGACACTTGGGCATCATCACACTTCATGTGCACATACACACACATGTGTGTTCACAGCACCACAACAGGCTTGGGCTGGAGGGGAGAGGAGAGGGAGAAAGGTTGGCCAAGAAACAGGAGGAAGACCCAGACCTGCCCTCCCTGGCACAGCTCACTCTGCAAAGCCCCTGCTGATGCCCCAGAGCAGACTTTAATTAAAAAGCCACTAATTTGAATCTCTGGCCTCCTTGTCCAGCAGCAGGAATGGAACAACCTTACTGCTGCTCTTGGTTTCCTGCCTGGCTTTAGCCAGATAACTTTGGACAATTCCCCTTTTCTTCCCATGCCCCTCCTCATCCACACAAGCCCAGGTAATTAAACACAGCTGTGGTGCAGGTGTAGCACAAGAGCCAAGGAGAGACACCAATGCCCTGTGGAACATGTCAAGGAGCAGACACCTCCAGGGAAGAGAGAATGCCCCAGAATGGAGCTGTGCCAACCCTGCCTGAGCCCTTGTCTGTGCACCCACAGGTCCCAGAGGGAAGAGTGCTACAAACACACCAATGAGTGCACAGCAGGGCAAAGCAGGCTTGGGATGTGATGTTTTTAACATTAAACCTGTCCTGTGGGTTTTCCAGGGAGCTGCCCTGGACACACTGATCCCACCCAACGGGTCTGACTGCAGGGCAGCATGGCTGGGGAATAGTGTCATCCACTCGGATAAACAAATGATTCACGTTGTGATTTCCAGAGTATTTTCTTGCCCTAAGAATCCTGCCAGAAAAGGTCTGGGTCTCTCAGCTTGCTCGCACATCCTGCTGTCATTCAACAGGCAGAAGCTCCTAAAGAGAGCTGCTCTAACCCAGGCATTGATGAACTATTAGTCACCATCATCAAAGAAAGCAGCAGTAAATACCAGCAGCAGAGCACCTGTGCACCTCCTAAAGTAATGCTGTGCCTCCTGCTTCCATACATGCTGCTGGCAGTGCACAGTGCACCTGCACAGAAGAGCACACTGCCATTCACCAGGCTCCCCATAAAATGAGAGTCCCACAGTGCTCCTTACCCTTCCTGCCGTGAGGGCAGATCAATCAATTTTTTTTAATTTTGTTATATGTCTCAGGTTGCATGCATGTGTCTTCCCACAGCAGAGCACTCCTGCCCACAGATCTCAGCTATAAACTTCCTTGGCTCTTCTGAGGCAGAAAAAACCCTATTTTTAAAAAAACATTTCTTTGTTTGTTTTAATATAAAGACAAAGTTTGGAGGAAGACCACCAATTAGAGAGTTGGGTTTGCGAGGACAGAGGACACAGCTCTCTCCAAGGAAAATATCTTTGCAGTTGTAGCTGATCCATTAGGGAGACATAGGAGGCAGCAGTCCCCAGTGTCACAGAAAGGCTGGACAGGTTTGGCACGAGGACTGACACTGGGGGCTGATCCAGCTCTCCAAACACTCAGTATCCAACATGTTTCCTGCTCCCAGCACTGGCAGCAGGCACTGCAGAGCAGTTTTTGGATCATCTGGAGAGGATTGCCAGGGAATGATGGCCCCTGGTCCCCCCAGGCAAAGGCCCTGCATGACACACACCTGAACCACAGTGGGAATTTTCCACCTCATCCTTTCAAAACTGGACAGTTTCTCTTTGGAGTACCCCAAAAATGCTCTAGGAGTCTCAAATCCAGCCCTGTGTACAAGGATGTGCCTCTGAAGCATCCCAGAGGCACTGACAGGAACACAAGGCAGAGACAGCCAGCGCGTACCCACATCCAGAAAAAAAACAGCAAGGACATCACTGCAGTGACAGGGGAATGAACACCCCAGGCTCCAGGTGAGCCCGTGGTGTTCTCAGGGAAGCAGCTCAGAGGGAGAGTAGAGAAAGAAAGTGGAAAGATGTGGCAAATCATGATTCCTCCATGCTGAGCTGGGTCACAGCAGTGAGCCGAGCCTTTCAGTGCCAAAGGAAGATTTTTGGATCAGCTGTGGAGGCAGGGGTAGAGGAACTGGGAATAGATTAAGGAGGAAGCAGACACAAGGTGGGCAACTCAGATACAGTGTGAGTAGAAACAAAAGGCGGAAAAGAAGACAGGAAAAGAAGAGGAAGAAAAAAGGATAAGGGCGTAGTAATAGGAAGGAATGGTCAAGAGATAACAGAGCTGGAAATAAAGGCACCTGAAAAAAAGCAAAACTAGGAAGAGATATAAACCAAGTCTTTCCCCATCTGCCTCCATCCACAGGCTGGACTGTTTCCAGGACTATTCCCCCAGGCAGCTCCAAATTTATTTCCCTGCTGCCATCTGCTCTGTGGCTCCCCTCCACACACGCTCCTGACTGGCACTTCTTCCCATCACCTGTTGCTGACATGGCAGACCTCTCACTGCTGCTGACAGCCAAGTGACTCTGAGGCCTGGGGGGAGTGTCTGTGCATAAATCAGGAGTTGCTTTGTAGTCCTAGATTTTGTTCAGCTCCTGTTCCCCATCCTGGCTATGGCAGTGTGGAGGGATGCAGGCATCAAACAGCCCCATGGCTGCCCCAGGCTCCAGAGAAGACTGGGGACAGGAGAGGCTGCAGCAGGTGCTGAGCAGAGCTGGTTTTGAATCAACTTCTAAATAAAGTCAATTTCCTCCTACCCCTGCTCTTCTTTCTTGCATTATAGATAAGATGCCAAGGCTGCATCTCCCAGCACCAAGGATGTTGAGTGCCTGCTGTAGTCCCAGATGTTAGATTTAGACATTTAGTGCAAACTTAAAAAGGGACAGCCCTAGAAGGCTGAAGATTGTTTAAAAATCTCTTAGAAAGATGTCTTCATCTTTATATGCATTTGCTTAAACATGAGCCGTGTTTCTCTTCCCAGCTCTGTCTCCTCTGTCCTTCTGCTGTGAGTGTGCAGGCAGTGGACTGGGAGGCTCAGCAGGCTGCCCACAGCCCCCTTCATGAACTGCAAGATGAAGACCACAGGTGTGAACATGCCCATGAAGGGGAGAACATGCCCTAAGGGGAGACAAAGACTTCCTCTGCTCCTCGTGGCAGACAGATCCACATGCCAAGACTGGCCTGATTCAGAAGCCTCATATGAGCACCAGGCCCATGATTGGGCTAAAAGTCTTCAAATACTACATTTACCTCTTCCTTCCCAGCAGCCCTACAACTGGGTCATGCACAGACCTACCCAGCAGTGCTGTGGTGACTCTCAGTCACTTCTGCCAGGTGATGTGTCCTGGGAGGAGCCATGGGGCCAACCAGCTGCACCACAACTCACTTATTCCCCAGCTTATTACTCCCAAAGCTTCACGCTGAGGGCAGTGGAGCTCCTTAAGACCATCTTGGCCAACTTTAGGTCTTTCTTTATTCAAGTTCAGTTGCACTCATGTCCAGGGGGAATGACCAGTGGAGCCAAATGTGAGGCAAATGTTTGCCAGTCACAGCTTTCCCTTCATGGCTCAGCCCTGGCTTCAGAGCTGAGAAAAGTAGCTCAAGCCCCTGTCAAATAAATACCACAGTGATCCAGCCAGGCAGCAGGGCAGTCTTTCCCAGGACAGATGAGGTGTGAGGAACAGGCACAGCAACATAATCCTGCCATACCCACACAATAAATGCTCGTGTCAGGGCTTCACCAAGCAGTGAGTGAGCCATCACTGAAATAATATTTCACAGTGTCCATCAGGCTCTCTGCACTTCTAATAGCTCCCAGTTCCTTCTCATGGGCACAGCAGCTGGTTGGGCAATGCTCTGCCTTGTGAGGTTAGACCTCTGCCAGAGAGGTTAAACAGCTCACTGTGGAGCTTGTGGAAGGAAATTCAGCTACTAGTTTGCTTCACTGCTTGGAAAGCTGGGTCATTCCTTGGAAATCTACCCACTAGGAGTTAGAAATTAGCAGCTACCCAGACATGAGCTACAGCACACACCCTCTCCAGCATCCCCTGACACCCTCCTGTGTTCATTCAACAGGACCTGGCAGCAAGGAAGATTCACAAGGTGGGTGCTGCAGATTCTGCCTAAGCTCTTCCTCCAAAGCCTGGGAATGCTTTCCATGTCATGTTTTCTAGCAAAATACCACATTCCCAGGAAGCTGCTGGGCAGTTGGTTCTGCAGACCTCTGTCTTCTGCCCACACAGGACAGTGGCCAAGGCAAATCCCCACTCCAGCAGTGCTCTGTGGCACCAAGGAGCCTTGGTATTTTCCCTCACAGATCTTGACTTTCAGGGGAGGAGAAGAAAGGGCTGTTTGTGGATGGACTGTGATTCTGGCAAAACATTCTCCAGAAATTCAGCATGTGAGAGACAGTGAGAACAGAAAACTTCAGCTCAGGTGGTCAGAGAAGGGCAAAGCAAAAGCCCTCAGAAAAGGGCTGCCCGGCTAAGGGTGAAGACAGGCCGCCTCTTTGATGAGGACGTGCCCTTCCAAGCATTGGCATTCCGGTTGGGAAGACTCCCTGGCATCCAGCACACCATCAAAGCACTGCCCAAACTTGGCACAGGCCACAGGGCCGTGCTCTCAGCACTGATTTAGAGCTGACAGAGCCAGAACTGGCACATGCTTTCAGCAGGAGAAGCAGCCCAATACCCTGGGCAGGACAGTCGCCTTGAGCAAGATCAACATTTGGCTGTCTGCACCCTCAGTTGTTAGCCAGAGCTGGTGGCTGAAAGGACCAAATCACCCTTGTTATGTGGCCATTTTAAAAATAACCTGTCCCAAAGCCCCACAGTGCATACCCCTGTGTCTGTCTCAGCTCCAGGAGCTGAAGGGGATCAGCTTGCAGGGCTGACGGGTATTTTTGGGCACTCTGACTAATTGTCAGGACATATGCTGAGCATTCTTTACAAGGAAAAACAAAGCTGCAAAGTCTCCTCCAGCGAGGCCTAAGGGGTTAGATTAGTCACAAGAGTTATTTTCATAAACCTCTGCTTTAGGAAGAATGGATTTAGCTTCCAGCTTCAGATAAGTGTGGTTTAAAATGGAAGAAGAGGTCAACTTCCTTGTATTCCAACACTCACCACAAAGGCTGGGCCAAATTGCACCAACAAGGGCAGGAGGAGTGGAAACTCCTCACCTTGGAGTGGCTTCAGATTCACAATCTGTGGTGCTTCTTTGGCACCACACCAAGTATTTTGCCAGTTGTGTCCCTTGTCCTCCCTCCACTTTCAGGAGCAAGAGCTGCCAGCTCAGAGGCTCCAGAGGTTTGATGTCCTGCAGCCCAATGTGAAGTGCTCCTCAAAGGCCACATCCCCTGACAGGAGCAGAGATCAGCCAATTTTTGCATGTTTATTTACCATTAAAAAACCTTGTCCTAAAAGGAACCTGTTTTGGGTGGGTTTCTTTGTTTCAGTTCCTTGCTGCTTCTTTCACCAACCGGAGCACCTC
This sequence comes from Argya squamiceps, assembly GCA_037834095.1. Classification (NCBI taxonomy): domain Eukaryota; kingdom Metazoa; phylum Chordata; class Aves; order Passeriformes; family Leiothrichidae; genus Argya; species Argya squamiceps. The sequence continues at coordinate 6,854,374 of JBBMKD010000194.1, forward strand.
AGCAGCACTTCCCTCACATGCCAGTTTAAGGCAGCACCCATCCAGTTCACTTTCTCTGAGACAGCAAATAAAGTAACTGTGTGCAACATCCCCACAACATCCTGGCACACACAAGACAGAGCAGCCCATGTTTCCCCACCACTTTGCTCTCCCTTTCAGCCCAGAAGATCTTTGGGATGTTTTAAGCCCCACTGCTGTCTCAGCCCATGCTGTTGGCCCCTGGACTTGTGCTTTCCCCTTTCTCTGGCATGTATCAAATCTTGCTCTTCTCATTCAGCAGACACACTGCACCAGAAGCACACACGTCTCAAGATGACAAGAGCTCTCTGAAGCCTCCACCAGCACTCTGTGTACATTTTCCCCCGAGCTGCAGAGCAATTTCCACTGAGGATAAGTGTTGTCAATTCAATTTCTAATAACGGCATTAAAATGTATGAGCCATTTCTCTGGAGTCAGGGATAATATTTTCAAAGTGCCTGTGTGATAGAGGAATGTAAATCTCATTTTTCATAAAATGATAAGGATCCTGAGTCTCTCTAGCAATATGTCGGATCAGAGCTGGGCAAGGACTACACGGGAAAGCTTTACTGTGGGTTCAGTTAGAAAACACAGATACACAGATTCAAATGGAAAAAAAAAAAAAAAAAAGAACAAATATCTTTAAATCTTTCATCAGGGTTAGGTTTCAGTTTCAGCCAAAACCAGAGTCCCAGCCCAGAATGGTTTTCAGAGCCCTGCCCTGGTTTGTGGTGTCCCAGCTGAGTGTCATTATCTGCAGGATAGAGGCTGTTTTGGAGAGAGAAGCAGGGGAATTCTCCTCCCCAGCATACTCCCACTCTAGTTTTTTGGTAACCTAGCAAAATTTGAGTTCATTTAGTGTCTTGGAAATGTTAAGATCAGTAGAATAATACTTGGTAAGAGACAGCTCAGGCCAAAGGAGTGAGGGTTACTGAAACTACCAAATTTAACACCTTCATCCCCCATCCCATTCATTTCTACCAGTGCTGACTCTTGGAGCAATGGGCAAAGTCTGTGTGTGGATACATTCATTAAACACAAACATTGGAATAAGAAAATGAGATACTTAGAAGAATGTTTGATTTTAAACATAAAAATAAACCAACCGTAGTTGGTAAAAGCGTTTGTGTGTTTGATAAAGGCCATCCCCTGCTCTGGGGCTGGATTCAGGCCCCAAAAAATTATTTTGTTTTCTTTTTCAAGTAGCAGAGAGACAGTTAATTCAGGGACAAAGAGCAACACAGTCTGCAAAGAGAAACAGCCCTTCTCAGCACAACCACTGCAAGCTCTGCTACTACTGCCCACATCCAGCTATTAGAGGATGGGCTCCGTGTGGCAGAAAAGCAGTGCTAATTGCTCACAAATGCCAGGGAAAACTGTCAAAAAGCTAAACCAGATGCGAAACAGTGGTTTCCTTTCTCTTAAAACCAGCTTGTGCAACCACATTTCATGAGAGCCCACAAGCACTGTGTCCCTCTGGGAATGCTGCAGGACAATGGGAAAAGGGTGAGGTTTCCAAACCGTGGAGGGCTTTTCCTGCAACAGCAAGGACTCTGCTGTCCCTTTGGTGAAGTTATACCCCTTGAGACAAATTCTCAGCTGTGCTAGAAGGAAACCTGGTAGAAAGCCTTTCCTGCTCTGTCCCAGTGCTGAGCAAGGTTAGGCTTGGTCCTGGGTCTTCAGAGAACAGCAGTGGGTTTAATCACCCAGAGACAGCCAAAAGGCAAACACACCTTGATACAAAGAAGGTGAAACACCGGTGGAGGACACAGGGAAGACCTGCAGATGTGTCTGCCCTGCTCCCAAATATTAACATCCAGTGCTGCACCCCACAGAACAGAGGTGACACAAAGGAACATTCAACAGCACATGCAAACAATTCACATCAGGCAGGCAGTGTCTTATCTCCAAAGAGAGGCTGAAAACAGAAGATGGAAGGCTCCACGTGGCATTTGTAGGTTTCAAAGTCTTTCAGCATCCTGCCCAGCTCAGTTATGGGCAGTCTGGGGCCACAGGGCTGTGCTATGCAGCAGGGTCACACAGACCCAACTGCAGGCACTGAGACAGCCCAGGCACACCAGAGCACTGCCCACCTTGCAGCTATAAATGGTGAATTCATGTCTGTCTCACACAGATCTCGCTCAGCTGTAAATCCTCACATGAAAATCACCTTCTTTCAAATGCCAGACTGCTCCACGAGCCAGGCTTTCCTGAAGCCTCTCCCTGAAGCTGGTGGCTGAATGCACTGATGGCACTGAGGGCTGCCCATGATGCTGAGGGGCTTGGTCTTGTCGCCAAAGCATTTCTCACATGACTCCTGAAAGGAGCTGGAAAAAATCCACCCACAGCCCTGGAAGGGACTTGCAAGAACACATAATTTACAGATCCCTTGTGACTGTAAAATTATAATAAAAGACTTCCAAAATACAAAATACCCCTGCCGAAACCAATCTCTTTTTATAGATGCAACCTCCATCCCTTGTTTCAGAAAGCTATGAAGTTAATCCAAAAAAAGGATCATGTTTTTTCATCATGTGAGTAGGTTCACAGATCGCTTTTCAGGGGCTCAGCTTTTTGTTTGCATTTGTGCTGTTGATAATTGTTCCCTGTTTTCACTCACTGGCAATTATGTCTTATAAGATTTTCTGAAATCTGTCAGTGGGCCTCTGGTAAGGGGCTCATGTGTTGCTTCATCAAGACAGCTGCCAGGTGATGCTCTCATGTATTTCTACATGACTTCATGTATTTGGTAATTCAGCAATGGGGGGAAAAACCCAAGCAGAGACCACTGCCACAGCTTTGTCAGCCTCCCCCCTGCAGCACATGGTGCAGAGGGACAGGCAGTACTTCCCCCTACAGACAAAGCTTTTCAGCTAAAAATTGTACTTCTTCAGAAAAATGCAAGTCCATTAAATGAAGTGCATCTGAAAACATCTCTGTCCTCACAGAGGAAGGTGCAGGATGATACAGGAACCCTTCCTGGACTGCCAGGAGACTGAGTGCAGCACAGCCTCCTTATCCTGCCTTTCTCAGGCACTCCATGAGAGCCCCCTCCAGCCCCAGCCTCCATCATCCCAGAAATGACACCTCTGCTCCCACAGAGCCCTGGCAGGAGGCGACTCCAAAAGTCCAGTCCTGACCAGCTTAAACTGGGGACACTTCAGGTCAAAACAATGCCATAGTCCAAATTTTCCATCTCCTGCCTCAGGTATATTTCCATTTTCAATCTCCTACCCCCAGGCAGAAGAATGTGAGGTTTTTCTAAGCTCTTGCTCCAGGCTCTGGAGCAGCAACAGAGAGAGGCTTGGCCTGTCAGTACTCCTGTATAACCAACTGCTTAGAAACAACCCTTACCTACAAGTCAAGCATCTCAGTTTCCCCACAATCCTTTCACATTGGAAATTTCCAGGATAGGGGAGATGGCAGAGAAGGCCACCTTTGCAGCACCTGAACCCACCCCCAAGGCTCTCCCGCCCACAGTCCCACGAGGAATATAATTCCCATACTTCCAGCAATTGTAAAAGCCCTGTCTCAGCAGCCAGCTTCACGCACCATCCCCTGCCCGGTCTCATTTACAAGGCAAAAGCTGTTTGGCAAAACAGCTCACACGGCATCCAAATGTCGGTGGGGCAGACACCATTCCTGGCGCTGGCTCCCTTTCCATCCGGCTGCTCCGGCTCAGGCACCGACGCTGCTGCTCCAAGGATGAGCTCATCGCTATTTCAGGTTGAATTTGCACTTGGCAATCTCCCCGGTAACCAAAACAAGTTACTCCTTGGTTTATAAGAGATTTATTGGTTGTTTGGTTCAGCGTCTAGTGGAGCACACAGAGATTTCCCGGCACTAGAGCTGTGGGGAGAGCCGGGAGGGCAGGAGGTGTTCGGAGTGCTCCGGAGATGGGCTGTGTGAGCCCTGCAGGGCGGAGGGAAAGCTCCCTCCGGGCTCACCCCAGCGTCATGGAACTGAGGAAAGGAGGTGAGAGGCACGGCTTTCACTCACATGCACCACAGGTGAGCCTTTATGGCAGCCTCCTGCCACCCCAAACAAGTGTTACAGCCTTTCCAGCACATCTGAGTAACCACAGGGATGCTGTTTGCAACCCTCTCCAGCCAAAAATCAGCAAATCTTTCCCCAAACAGGAGTGGTGTGTCCCCCACTCACTGCAAGAAACACATCCTACCACAGGGACAGATCCAGAGTCAAAGTTTCCACCTTTGGCTATAAATCATTAAGGTGATAATGGCATAAGAGAGAAGGGAATGTTATGGCAAGGTGTGGATGACACGTTCTGGCATCCACCAAGCAAATCCAGACAGAATTTAACAGATTTGCAACCCCACCGAGTGCCCTTGTGCTGCTGTGAGGTGAACGTGGGCTAGTCTCCAATCCTGATCCCATATTGTCATCCTGGCCATTTCCAGTTGGAAAATAAGTTCTACATCAAGTGGCATTCACCTGGCAGGGTGTCTCCTGGGGAAGCATGACTGGCTTTCAATGGGCAGAGCAAGGGTAGACAGGAAATTATATCAGCATATGTTGAGTGAAACACAGAGCTCTGTGTATTTTTAAAGTGGGATGAGACCAGGGAGAGAGAGAGGGAAATCCTTGCACCCTGGGCTGTTCATTAGTGCCTCTCTGCAGTAGTGTCAGAAGTAAGATCACATCAGGACAATGCTTAGAGATCATCAGAGAATTTTTAAGTGGAAGCAAAGCCACTCAGTCTCCAGATTACGATCTCAAATTCCTCAGTCCAGATGAGGACCACACACCTGTGTTCTGGAGGTGCTGTCTGTGTTTGCATTCCCTCAAACCACTGACTGCCCTGTGGTTAATGCTGCACCAAAGAGCAGGACACGGTTCCAGGCCCCTGGAATGCTCTTGGGATCCTGACACTGCTTCTGTGGGCTCTGAATAAGTATCAGTCAGAAACTCATCAAACTCATCCACTGGATGAGGTAAGTCAAGCTAGAAAAATCTCTGTAGCACACAGCAAGAGCATTGTGAGTGCACACAGCTGTCCCAAGGCAGCAGTTTCCTGGGATGCTGCAGCCCTGGGGATGACACACCTACCAGGAATTTTAAAGAGCTCTTTGCTATCTCAGTGCAATGAGATGAGGGGAAAACCAAGAGGCACAGAATGAAGTGGAAAGGGCTCAGGAGTCCAAAAACGAGACGATAAGACAGAAGCTGGAAAGGGAGGCAGGCAGTGCCTCAGAAGTGACTAATTCCAAACCTTTGCTCCAGTGTTTATTATAGAAAAGAACAGATAAGAAAGGCTGCTGGTAACAACTGCCAGGGGCAGCCAGTCCCAAGGTAAACAAACAGCAAATGCCTTGAGAGCAGCCTGCCAAGTCCAGATGGTTCCCACATCTTGGACCATTTCTTTAAAAGAAAGGGCATTATTTTCTCCTACCCCAGCATCCTCCCAGCAGCAGAGGGGATGTATTTAGGGTAGTGTCACAGTTAAGGGGATCTTTGGTCAGAGACCACTGGAAGCACATGAAAACTGAATATTGGCATATGAAGGCTCTGAGGAAGATCTGGGAACAAACTCCCTGCAGGAAAGTCAACTAACAACCACTGTGGGCTGGACCAGTTATGGCTTTAGTGTGATGAACCATTTCTGTTTTTCTTAGCACAAGAAGAAAGGCATGTCCAGCACTGTAGCTCATATGAGAGAGTTTTGGAAGATTGAGTGGATTTTTTGCTCTGTCCAAGCAAAACAAGCAAGAGCAATTCTTGCTCTGCTAGAAGCTCTGAACTCCTCTGCAGCTGAGAGCTGGTGTAGCACAAGAACTCTTACACCCTGGGAGTGCCAAAGGGACCTTGGGGCAAAATAGGTGGATTATAGATCCCTGTACCAACTGTGCCTCCCTGCAGGAGCCCCTTGGCATATGGAACACACACAGTTTCTTGTGAACAGGGGTCTTTTAAACCCATCATTTCAGCAGACAGACACCGCTGGAGACAGCCAGTATTTGATTTGAAGCTCCTTCATATGTCAAAGCATTGTAAAGCATGAAGGTCTCTTATGTCTTGAAGACATTTGGGAGGATTTCTAGGAGAGAGTTTTCTATTCCAATCACTAATTTTAGCTATTTTTCCTGTTATTTACCTCCCCATCCACATCACAATAGAAACAGGAGAACAAATTAATTTCACCATAGCTCTGTAGTTCACCAAGTAAACTCACTCTAAAACATTTTGATCCAAACTATTAAATCTCAAGTTAGACAGCCTCTTGTGAGGAAGATTCTAGTCTTCTCTTTCCCACTGTGCTCATTTCCCCTTTCCAGGGGTGGAAATCCCTCACAGTTCATGATCCTTGGCTGCCAGCTCACACTACAGACAGCTCTGCAGGAGGGGTGCATCCCAAAGGACACCAGCCACTGGGGTCATCTCAAGGAACAGAAAAAAAGATGAGGCACATCTGTGGAATAAGTGGGTCTTCTGAAAACATCAGTCCAAAGTTAAGAGGGTTTGAATTTCTTATTTACAAAAATAATGCAACTCTGTAACAGCATCCAAACCAAAATTGTAACTGTGCCTGAAAATTTCCTGTCAGGCCCACAACAAAATAGCTGCCCTTCCACCCTGGATTGCAGCTCCAGGAACTGCCAGGAACCCTGCCCTAGCTCTCCAGCTTCTTCCAGGCAACTCTAGTTCAGCCTTTTTTGAAAGAGTGCTTCCAACCCTGTCTATAACATTCCATCATGGCTGTAATGCAATCCTTGCCCTACTTTGATTTTCTCCAAAGCCTTAAAGGTAATTTTAGCCCTGTCTTACCATAGGACACAAACCCCATTTCCCATCTATTCTGATGGAGATGAAAGTGCTGGAGAAGCAGAAGAGTGAGCATCCATCCATCCATCCATCCCTTTGACCCACAGAAAATGCCAAGCTCTCCTACTCTGAGAGGAGGAATTTGCTCTGGCAGCATTCTTGGCACTGCACACGCCTGAATCACCCTGGAAATACCAAGGGCCAGCTCCTGCCTCAGTGTGTGCTGCAGGGAGGGCAAAGCACTGCCCCATCAAGGGCTCTTCTGTGGCTTTCCAACAGCAGCTTGGAGCAGAGCAAAACCTTTGCAGGAAATACTCTGAGCAGCAAAACCTGCCATTTCTGGTAGAAGAGTTTTGCCTACAGGCCTGGGGAGGTTTTGCAGAGATAAATGCTCATCACACACCAGCCTGGGCCTCTTGGCTCCAATTTATTCCTCCACCTGGGGTGATATTCCCAGAGCTGGCTCTGGGATGCTCAGCTACAGAAAGTCCCACTTAAAGCACCTGGGGGAGAGGAACAAGCTGGGCTATGTCCTGTCCCTGAACCCCAGAAAAGCCCCAATTCCTTAGTCCTACACCCAGTCAAGTGACTGTAAAAAGGGTTTTTAGTGGACCCAAGGACAAAAGAACTGAAGCCGTAATATATGGCACAGTCCTTCCAAAACTACTCTGCAGAAGTGGAAGCATGCATTTGTCTAAATAGCATTTAGTTCTCTGGGGTTTCAGTGTCTCAAGAGCCATCTGCTTGAAACTCCTCTCCAAACACAGTATCTAAGTGAAGTATGAGGTCTGTTTCTTCCTCCCACATTTCCTCTGCCAAAATCAGACACAAAATGACTGATCTCAGATATTTCTGCTTTGTTACTTTCCCTGTCTGCATTTCTATAACAGAGAAATGAAACAAAAAGAGATCCCAGTGAATCGAGCTGTAGTATTTTGACTTACAATGGATTTTTTTATGAAATCACAGGTCAGTTCTGGTAAGGTTTATTGCATAGACATGATTTCCATTATCTTTTCAAGCAAAAGGGAGTCCACCCTGCTCAAGGTATAGAATTGAATGGGAAATCTCAGCTTTGCTGCTAGTGCTCTCCCACCAGCAGGGCACAAGGTGACAGTGTCTGGGGACCACGAGGGTGACAGGCAGGAATTGGCTGCTTGGCTCACCCCTCCACACATCTGCATCTCTGTGTGACCCCTGTGGAAGCCTGGCACCAGAGCCTGCCCATGGCTCTCCAGGGAGCTGCTCTGATTCAGGAGCAATCAAATCAAAACCAATCAAAACCCTGAGCAAACTTTGCACATTGTTGGTGGTGAGGCTTTTCTTGATGCATTTAATGCCACTGGGACTTTAGGGCTAAGCAGCACCATAAAAAGGGAAATGCTGAACACAGGCTTGTGTGATCCTTGTCTGATCAGCAAAGATCAGAGGAATTTTCCACCTAAATCCCCCAGTGCCTCCACTGGCTGGTGAATAAACTTAAAAGAACATAATTCACACAGGCTACTGCTGAGGGGACAGTATTATTCCTGGCTCTCATCTGCCTCTCTGCTCCATTTTGTGAGACCTCACCTGCAGAGCTGCATGCAGCCCTGGGGTCCCAGCACAGGGAGGACACAGGGCAAGCCCAGAGGAGACAAGGATGATGTGCTCTGAGGGATGGAGCATCAGTGTTTGGAGACAGGCTGAGAGAGCTGGGTTTGCTCAGCCTGGAGAGAAGAAGGCTCTGGGAAGGCCTTATGGCAGTATTGTGTTTCAGTACTTCAAGGGGGCTCACAAGAAAGATGGGAACTAACTTTTTTTCAGGGCCAGCTGCAACAGGACAAGGGCAAAAGTTTTAAACTGAAATATATTAGATTTATGCTAGATACAAGGAAGGAGATTTTTACACTGGGAAAACCAGTAAAACACTGGCACAGATTGCCCAGAGAGGTGGTAGGTGTCCCATCCCTGAAAGTGTTCAAGGCCAGGCTGGACAGGGCTCTGAGCAACCTGGCCTGGTTGAAGATGTCCCTGTGGACTAAATGGCCTTTAAAGGCCCCTCCCAACCTAACTGTTCTGTGACACAAAAGGAAGTAAGTTGCTTCCTGGGGCAAGGGGGTCAGCTCCTTAAAGCTCTTGCTATATCTTAATGCAGTGGGTGTGGACTGCAAGCCATATTTGTGTGATAAGACCTTAGATTTCAGATGAAGTGCATCCTACAGGATCACTCCCTATCCATGGACATGAACAGGGACCTGACCAGGCTCCCCCAGCTGCTTCCTACCATATATCTGGATTCTTCCATTCATGGTACAGTTTGATGGAAAGGCTTCATCCAAAAGAGAGGTCAGCCAAGATGGGCAGGAGGGTGTTTATTTTCAAGTGTTTGAGTACCCTAAATGTTGCCTCCTTTTGAACAGCTGCCATTGTTTACATACAAGCAGAGAATTATTCAGTATACAGGGAGACATCACTCACAACAGGGAATAACTTCTGTTAGAAACAGTTCAAGGGCCCAATCCTAAAATCTTTCCCAGCCAAAATTCCCAAAGAGCAGTGCATGTCAGAAACCAGCTGTAAAATCCCACCCCTGAACTCATTCCCCAGAGCCTCAGTCCAAAATCTGAGCAATTGGCTTTCTGCTGCACTGAGATCTGGAAGGGTTTGGGGTTTTTTGCACTTCTGGTGCCAGCTCTGAAACACCTACCCACATTTTTCTCTCAGGTACTAGTCAAGAAAGAATTTTTATATACTGAGTTCATTAAGGAAAAATTAGGAACTGGTTTGTACTCAAGAATGTTGCGTTTGAGAAAAAGGAGAAAAGGGTGTTGTCACTGAAGTATGTGGGTGCTTTTATCATTACAAAAGAAAGTTGAAGTTTCAAAGCCATATTTGGTTGCTTGATCAGCTATTTGCTTTGTACATCATGGCTTAAGAATTTAATCAGTTTCCTTTCGGAAGTTTTTTTGTTGTTGTTTTTAAAAAAACACTCTTCCTCTCAAAACAGGGTAAAAGGCCATTTGGTAGGTGGATTGTTTCTATAATTTTCCCCATTCCATGTGCTAGGATTCAGTGGTTTAAAAAATAGTCACATCCCATTCTCAACCAGACATGTGCTCCTGCTTACACAACACAAACTGGACCAGAGTCCCATGCAGTAACTTATCTTTTGACCAATTACTAAAGAAAAAGATTAATGACAGAAACACCCATCTTGCAAACACAACTTCACTCGTACAAGTGAATTCCCAAATCTATATCCGTGCAGGGGTGCAGCATTTGTACAAAGCTAAAGGTGTTTGCATTCACATGGGTGCAGCTGCAGCAACTCTGTAACCACCTGATATTCCATAATACAGAAAGAAAGAGGAAAGGGGATAATTATTAGGCAAAACTTGCATTTCCATATTCCCCAATTGTGTTGCTGCCAGCCTGCTCCCAGGATTATTCCTCACATCACCTGAGAGCCCACAAAACAGCCTCTGCTTTAGTTATTTCCTGCCCAACTCTCGTTAAAAGCCTCAAAGAGGCACATCTGATCACCTGCCCAGGAAAGCACAGAGCTGACGGCTCTTACACAACTCAGTACCACTGCAAATGCTCCCTGAGCACCATTTCAACTTGGAAGCAAAGAGAAAAGTTGTATTTATACCCCAGCGTCTGCTGGTACTTTCAAAACAACCACCTTCCAGAAGGGAATATGCATATCAGAAAACGATGATGGAAGAAAAATCAGAAGTAAGAATGTAGATAAACCCCATTTCCAAAACAGCCCTTAAGCAAGCAGTTTCTGAGGTTAACCCAGTGAACCACAGAGAAATTGCTTGCTGGAGAGTGTTTCAGAAGCGCATTACACACCCACAGGCTCCTCACTCCCCATCCCTGCTCCCACAAACCCTGCACAGCACAGGAATCACAAGGCAGACAAAAGACCAGCACCAGCCCTGAAATCCAAAGCTCTGCGAAGCGTGGGATGCTGAAACTTCTGCATCTCCCTGCCCTGCTCGGGGAGACGATGCTCGAGAGGGAGAGGAGGGAGGGGTGTGCTTACTGGCTGCCGGAGAGACGGGGAGTGCTGCGAGGCGGCCGCTGCCGGGAGGAGGGAAGGGATGGACCGAGCGCTGCCAGCGGCTGCGGGACGGACACGGGAGGGCTTCGGTCCGGGACTGGGCTGGGATGTCCAGCGGGAGAGACGCGGCTTCCACACTTATAATAGCAGGGAGGTGCATGGGAAAAAAAAAAAAAAAAAAAAAGTTAGTCCAGCCCAGAGCACTGATCCTGGCTGGAAGTGGGGAGCTCCTCCCAGGGTCACTGCACCATCCACGGGGGAAAAACCCCATCCAGCGATGGCACTTTGCCAGCAGAGAGCTGTTCCGAGCCTCCCCACAACAGCACAGCGCTGTCATGGGAACCGCGGGATGCAGCAGGCTGGGAACAGCCCCGCTCTCCCAAAAAGTGCCAGCAGCTGCACTCCCGGACAAGGAAATTGAAGCACAAAACCTTTGCAGGAGGATGCCTCGCCAGGTTTCTGTCCTGTCCAAACAACCCTCTGATAATGCTAAAGCCTTTCCTGGGAGCTCAGTTATACATCACCTTCAGGTTCATGGGGGGACTTTGAAGGACATAAAACGAACAGCAGGGATGTATTTCAAGTGAGAAGTCTACAGGGAAGGAGGGGACCCAGCTGAAGAGAGCACAGAAAAAAAATGTCAAAAGAGGAGTGTTTTCTTCAACACAGACATGAAAAAAGTACTGTCAGGTAGCAATTCATCCCTGTTGTAAAGAAATCTGCCTGATTGTGCTACACCACACCAGAAAAATCTCATTACATTCATGTTTGTTTTCTCCCTTTCTCCATCCCTCATTTTTTTTAAATTCTTCCTAGTTTATCCCACATTCTTCCATTCTTCTTTGCTATTGGACACATGGCCCAGCAAGTGACTAAGTTTGTTTTTTAACAAGAGGTGCTTGTGTTGGATCTCTTGCCCTACAAAAAGGCTTTTGTGGTGCCTTGGAGAGCCACCACAGAGCTAATGGCAGGAGAGGCCGGTAGGTGTGCTGGACACAGCACCAGCATCCCTGGAAAGCAGATCATTATACTTGGGCCAAGGAATTTGTCTTTGTTAGTGAAACGAAAACATTGTGTAAGAGCAAATGCACTCTCTTTATAAAAACATCCATATTTTTCTGTGTCTCTGTTCATTCAACAGGTAAGTCCCACAGATTCCTCCAACACTGAATCATCTGTGTTAACAACATCCCAAGCAGGGACAAGAACACTGGGCTGCCCTGAGGTTCAAGGCTCAGACCTTCACCACTTGCCAAGAACAACTTCAGGCGTGCATAAAACACAGATGTGAAACACCAACATCGTTTATCACCATGGACTGAAGTTTACACTTGATTTTCAAAGGAATCCAAATACCCATTTCCAGCTCATTTTTACAACAGCTCTCCCAGCAAGCATAAAACTTACTCACCATTAGTGAGAGCTTTCCTCTAATGGCTGTAACCAACCATCAGACCTACAAGAACATTAGCAGAACCCCCCCTGCCCCTCAGATGTGATGTTTGTTACATGTTTGTAGCTGCAGAGCTCCAGGATTCACGAGAAATTACAGAGATGAGACCCATCAAGGATGGAGATTCAGACAGAGCATTCCCAGTTAGATCAGATTCAATTAGATCCCAATTAGATTTATTCCCATAAATCAAGCTGAGAGCTCCAGGGGAAACCAGAGTTGTAGAGTGTCAAGATACAAAGATAAACCAGGTGTTACACAACTGTAGGAGAACATCACCAGAGAAAATCACCCTGCAGACAACTCCTGGGGGATTCTTCTTTCAAAAGGAGTTCTCCTGCCTCTGGCCATAAACAGAAAGAGGAGGAGAGAGGAGTGGGAAGGGCTTTGCTCCAGGGGTGTCAGTACCAACGGAGTCCCTTCACCAGACACCAGCCACTGCCCCTGACCCCACAGGGGTATTTGGGGACTAATCCTGCACCTCTGCTGTTGCACCTTGGAAGGTCCTGACCAGATGATGCATCCTGGAGAAGCACAAGTGCTCTGATAAGTGCCTGGCAACAGGCACCTGCAGCCCACCTGCAGTGTAATAAGCATCCCATATCTGCAGGGAATGTCATCAGGCTTCTGTCAGGATCCTCTGCCTCTTATTTAAAGTATTTGATGCCTTCCACACACAACACAAACTAGAGGTTTCATGGCTAAATCCTGAATACCAGCTACCATCAAAAGCAACTCCTAGGCAGTGTATCTGTCAGCTTAACAGAGGAGAAGTTAAATAATAAATTAATCTATTTAATGTGGCTCTCACTGGTTACAGCAGAGCAGGCTGTTATTGAGTAATTCATTGCTCTCATTGGATTGCAGCTCAAGGCCTCATCCTGCGATTGCTGCATCCTTTAGATCCCTGTTGGCTTCACTACCCAGTCCCATGTGCACAATGCCACATCCAGAAAAGAAAAGCAGCACAGTCTGCAAAGGCATGTGGCACAGAGCAAGTGCTTTACCCCGTCTTCAACAGGCTACTCCTGCCAGAAAGTGAGTGTGTGCAGGATCAGGCCTTAAATCAGACCTTAAAATGACCAGTATACCTGACAGAGAAGAATTTAAGCACTCCAAAGCTTGCATTTATCACAGCAGCAGCTTTATTCTGTTTGGAAAAGAGCACTAGGTGATTTAGAGAGCAAGGACAGCATGCAACCAGAGTCAAGGAACAGACACTGGGGCACTGCCACATTATAGATACAGAAGAGAACTATAAAAATCTCTGCCAAAGCATTGGATTAAACAAGAATAAAGTGCAAGAATGACACAACTCATTGCAGAGGACTGAGTCAACTCTGAGTCAATCCCTTGCTACCACCACTGCTTACTAAGGAAGATAATCAAATACCCTGCAAAATGATTTTTGGCAAACACTGTAAATCTGAAGAACAAGGACTCCAATGATCCAATACATCCTTGACTAGTTATCCAAACAAAATGAATTATTAGCAGAAGCACTTAAAACCGAGTTGGTTGAATTACTCATTCAAATCTATCTGCTAGAAAACTTTATTTGGAGATGATAGAGTCTGCAGAGGGTGTGGAAAGGCTGCTCTACAGCCAAGTTCTCTCCAAGAAACCCCGAGGGCAGGACACCCCCAAAGCCAAGGGCTCACCCCAGAACAGGGATCATCTGCACCAGTGGAGAAAAATATGTGTTTTGATTCATCCTTTGGGTCTCTGTGTGGATTCCATTAAATCCCTCTGCAGCCACAGAGGGGGAAATCTTCCCACACTGTGGGGCCTGGTTTTGGCAGTGGAAGGAAGCCAGTGCATCTTGGGGTGAATCCATGCAGAATGCCCTTCACGTGCCCCATGGGTGGGTTTGGCTGTCCTGCTTCCCACATGCCAAGATGGGGCTGGGTGTGGCATGTCCTATCCATGGTGTCCCCTAGTCAGGCCTGACAGTGGTGACAATCATCTTGTGTGGGATAGAGCTGCTCCACTCACCTGCCTTAGGTGGGACACCTAAGGTGGGACACAGAGCCACAGCACCTCTTCACATCAGCAGAGATAATCTCCACATAGAAAACCTCCAGAACCTTCTTCTCCCAGTGAGCCCCTCAGCTGCCTCAGCTCTGGTGAAAATAACCACCAATCCTCCCCAGTCATTATCCCCTCTTACCCCTTTGTGCAAAACAGCTGGGGAGGGCTCTTTTCCCTTCCCAACAGTCCAAAACAGCTGGGAAAAGCTCTTTTCCCCTTCAAGTTGCAGTCTGAGGGATGCAGCTATTTTGGGCTTAAGGTACCATCACAAACCCTCTTGACTCCCTATCCACAGGGTCACTGCCCTGTTAATTCCCTAATTGACAGGCTCCATCCTCCTTTCACCACACAGCCACCTGCTTTCACCAGGCCCTGAGAGCAGGGAGCCTTCCCAGCAGAGGCAGCCACACAGGCTGGCTGCTCCTGTGACATCTATGTCCCTTGACTGTGTAGAAATAATTCGTGGCTTGTTTTGGATAGGTTCCTTTTCCACTGGGATATAAAGCATCCGAGGCTCACACAGGCCTCCCAGCTGAAAGGAGAACTACCATGTTGGAAAGCTGATCCCTTGAGGCCCCAGTGATGGATCCCTCCTCCATCTGTCCTCTGACTTTTCCAAAGTCTGTTTGCAGCCGCAGGTGCACACCTTGCCTCACAGTGAGTCATTTCAAGAGATCCAAGAGAGAGGAAAAAGAGAAAAAGAGATAGGGAAAGAGATCCATCAGTTTCCACACCCTCAACCATCCCACCATTCTGCTGCCCTGGGGGAAAACTGGTGGCCAGATGGAGCCTCAGCCCTGCAGGCAGCTGGAACTCACCTGACACCAGCTAATTACCTCACAGACATCAGCACAAAGTCTCCAGGCAGGCAAAGTAATGGAAAAGCTGAAACAATTCAGAGTCATTTCTCTCTGGGAGTAAGTAAGGGAGGGGTTATGGAAGGTTTGGAATGGTGTGGTTAAAACATCAGTGATGCAAAGCCTTTTCCATGGAGTTTAAATTCATAACACTGCTTTCCAAATTAATGCAAAGGAGAGCATTGATACCTGTCAGCCACACACCATGGGCTGTGATCCTCCATGGGAGCAGCCAGGCTGCCAAAAACCAGACATGCCTGTGCTTCTGCTGCAATTCTTCCTATCAGCGTGGTTTGGAAGTCATACACATGCAAGGGAGTAAGGGTGAAATTGCTGAGGGACATCAGTGGATTCCTCTTCATCACTGGCTGGGCAGACCAGAAAAGGACCAAGTTGTCCTGGCCTCAAATTGCACCACAGGAGGTTTAGATTGGACAGCTGGAAATATTTCTCTGCTCAAAAGGTGGTCAAACACTGGAACAGATTGCCCAGGAAAGTGGTGGAGCCACTGTCCCTGGGAGAGTTCAAGAACCATGTATGTGGTGCTTAGAGACATGGTTTAGATCTGGGATTGGCACTGCTGGGTTAATGGTGGGAATTGATATAAGCTTTTTCCAGTCTTTATGATTCTATTATTCTTCTGATTTAGTGAGCAAAACAGCAAGCCACAAAAAAAAAGGGATTATGATAGTATTAGGTGACATGCACAAGACTACTCAGCTTTCCCCAATTTAGTGTCAAAATATTTCTGTAGCATAGCCCTAAGATACCATCAGCAAACCTGGATCAACGGATCAAAGGAGATTTCCAAAAGCTGGACAATCACCTGCTGGGAGCCTGCTAGTGAGTAAGCCCATGAGTAATTACAGTGGCTGTGTTATTTGTGACATCACTGCTACTCAGATTTTCCTGAGTGACACCAGAATCTGCACATGGAGAAGGGATCTAGCTAAAGTCTGTTCCCACCTTTAAAAAGCAGCTGCAGGGATGGCTCAGCTATCAGATTAAGAGGAGCAGCCGTGTCAGCCCCCTTGGTGTCCTTTGGCAGAGTCCAAAATGCTTCTCCCAGAACAAGTTGCTCCTTCTGTGCATGGAAAATTACAAAGGTGACTCCCATTTATAAAAGATGATGCACCAGAGCCCCGCAGGAATGGACCCATCTGTTGACTCTAACAAGGCTACATTTGGAAAAGGCAAGAGAAACTAAGGTTTCCAACTGTCTTTCCAGCAACAATTTAAGTTTTCAAGGATTGTTGGCAGCAGTCACAGCTACTTATCTGCAGCTTGCAAGGGGCTATTCAAACACATCAGGTTTTCTGCCAAGGGTAGGGCTCGAGGTTTTCTGCTCTATGGTTGTTTGAACTTCAGAATTTCCATCCACATTCATGTGCTGGGTCCTGGTATTTTTTCCTGCTGGATCACAAGCAGAGATGTGGGTGCAGCAGGCAGCTTGTGGCCACGGGCACTGCCCCACGTGGGCACACATTCCTGGGACAGGGCAGCCCTGTGAGTGCCCAGCCCTGCCCCTGCATCCCCACACACCCACCTCAGGGCTGTGCAAACCCTGCCTAACCCTGAGCAGAGCCCACAAGCTGAAGTGTGGGCTGGCCTGGCCAAAAATATGACTTTGCTTCTGCACAATTACTGCTCTTTCTAGAATTTTTCAGCCACCCTTTGCTGAAGTCAAGTAAATTTCCATTGACTTCAACAACTGCTGGGGCACAGTTTGCTTAAGTGTTTCCAGACTTTGGCCCTTCCAGCAAACACCATTGCCAGACATTAAACAATAATAGGAATTCATCAAATATTTGAGTATTCCCATAAGCCAAACAGATAAAATCTGAGGAGAGGTTTGGTTCTTGGTCCTTATCAGTTATCAATTCCTGGGTGGATACCTATTGAGAGAGATTTAAGAAAGGTTTCTAATAGTAGTGAGGTGAAGAAATAGCAATATAATATAAGGTTTTCCTTCAAACAGAGAAAAGGGATTTGTGATGATACATGTTATAGGCACATGTATATCTTTATCTTACTATATATAATTACCCTATTATTGATCTTTCTCCTTGGTGCCAGACTCACCAGGAGTTTCGTGTTCCAGATTTGAAAAGATGGCTTCCAGGTATCAGACCAAAATTAAGCTTCTTTATTGATTCTAGCTTTAGATTTTAGTCCAGGAAAAAAATCATTCAAGGTACCCACAGACTAATATAAGCAAAATACATGCTTTAATAGCAGAGGAAATTTTCAAATATGACAAATTTAATTTTGCTTGAGTCTGCAGCTAAAATCAAATCAATTAGAAAGCTGAGGACCATGAAGAAGTACATACAACTGGATTAGATCATTCCATGAACATAAGAGACAACAAGCACAGAACGGGCTGGGGCTCACAGTTTGCTGCAACTCAGGGCACCAAAATTAAATTCCCCATCGTAGTGCAAACTGCTTGCTTGACTTGGGTCACATCAGCCCCTCAGGCAATACCTGCCTGGCTCCAGGGCTGCTGGGAATGCTGTGGACACACTCCAGAAAGGAGCAGTGGTGCTCAGTGCCTGCAGTCCCTTGTTTGTTCACCTGTCAGCATGACCACGATGGAGGGAGTTGCTCAACGTGCCCCAGGTTCCTGTGTGCACACAAAGACATAATAGCATTTCCTGCTCCCCTCCCAGGGAAGCAAAGATATGGGGAGGTTAAAATGCAGGCTTTGCAACAACAGCCACATAGTTAGAGGGCAAGATTTCAGACTCAAAATTACCCCATGGAGAAGATTCTGGTTCCAGAGCAGAGCTGGAAACCACTGCAACAGACTCACACAAATCTCTGCTGCCACAGCATCTTGCAGTCCATGGGATGGGATGCAGAGTCACACCCCAGCCCCCTCTAGCACCTGCCACCAGCATGTCCTTGTCTCTCCAGATGCAAAGTCTTGAGCTGGGCAGTCTCAATAAATGCTCTGCTGTCTCCTACATAGTGGTTTTCTGTGACTCACAATTAATGCCTGTGAAAACCATATTTAGTGTCACAATTAATGGCATCTGAATCTGTGCAGAGGGTTAAATTTGGTGTGCACCAAGGTACCAGCCTAAAGAGCCTATATGGTGCCCAGGGTTACACCAGGAGCAAAGTGGAGAAATCAGAAACTTCTCCAAGGCTGTGGATGAGCTCTGTCCCAGGGCTGGAACTGAACACCAGCCCAGTCCACCACACCCAAGTGCCTCTGCATAAATCAAAGTCTTTTTTTTCTTTTACATAAAGGCACTGGGGATCATACTTACTTCTCAGACCTGCACTGATGGTGATGTGGAAAAGCCAGGTCACACCTTTACACCTTTTCTGCTTCCTCCTTGTGTCCAACAGCACTGGCTACATGACTATTTTGAATTTCTACATCAGATCAATTTTCCTTTGCTAAAAAAGGGATTGTATTAAAATTATAAGACTATTGATGGAAAACTTAGTCACAAACAAGGTTGACGTTTTTATTCTCTATGCCAAACAAACCAGGGGAATGGTATCCCATTAAACTATATACTTCATGTTAGCTTCACACTTAGGCAAAAAATAAATTTGTGCAAGATTTCCAGAGGCTTTGTTTCACAAACCAAAAAAGAAATAGTCATGGGAAAATTACAAACCATTTGGCACTAAGGAAATTATGAATGCAATTTCCTGAGCTCAGTGTGCTGAAGGAGCTGCAGTAAATAGCCGTCAGGCAGCTTTCTCGAACAAAAGATTTTAGACTTGATACCCAGCTGTGAAGGAGATTTGTCTGTGCTGGACTTTTGTTCTCCTTCCAGTCAGATGGGATTTTCAACTGGCTTAGTTTAGCTGGCATGAGGGGAGCATGGGTGTGTTGCCTTTGGTTTAAATCAAATTTTCTGGGAATTATCTCTTAAGTAAAAATGACAGAACTCACTTCTTTGCTGAGTTCTGCTGAAGAAAAGTGATTTAATGATGATTTGAAGTCAAACTGAGAGACCCAAGAGAAACATCTCAGACATATGGGTGGCTACAGAGAAGCTGTCTTCCTGCCATTTCCAAACTGAAATAAATCTCTGCAGTAAAAGCAGACTGGGATTTTCTTTTCCATCAGCAGCTCAAGTGAGAGTTGGGATGAGAAGAAGAAACTGAATCAAGAGCAGGAAAAAATATTTGGCATTAGATACTCTGGATCTGAGGAAGAAGATGAAAATTGTGCACAGACTGCCTAGATTTTGAGGGAACAGCCCCTCAGGAGAGCAGCTCCCTCCCATGAGGGGTGACAGGGACATGTCCCAAGACAAAAAGAGCTCTGGGTTCTACACATTCCCTTTTCATCTCCCTCACGTAAACCTGAGCTGGTCAGTGAAAAATGCTGCCATTTGTGGGGCTGGTCAGTGCCTCGTGTCTCCCTTCCTGAAGCTGCTGGCCAGGGTGCAGATGCTGGTGGGTGCAGTGGGTGCTGCTGTGATGTGGCAGCAGAGCCAGACTCATCTCTGGCTGCAGGAAGGGTCGGTCAGAGCCTGGGGCACCGCTGCCTCCAAGTGCCACAGCACTGCCCCTGGCTCCCTGCAGAGAGGATCCTGCCCCTGCCAGTGTCCTTGGCAACTCAGAGCCACAAACATCAAGTCATAGGAGCCAGGAGGGACAGAGGGATTGGCCAAATAGGAAACCTGGTAACTGGCTATAAATATTTACATGCTGAGCCTCAGCTTTACTCGTTCTGCTGCATCAGAGGGATGGCGGCCACGGAGTCCAGGTATTAACTGTGCTGCTCGTAGTGCTCCAGGGCTTCCAGCAATACCATCATCTCCACTCCAGGGAGATCCACCCCTGGGGAGGCCAGTGGATGCTCCTTTTCCCACCCTGAGGAGCCAGTTGCATCCTTCTTTGATGGTGGTTTGTCCACAGCAGAAGATTTTCCCCTGCTCCCATGACAGCTCTGCAAACAGAACTGCCCCAGTGCCATCCAGGCAGGACTGCCTGGCCCCCAGCTGGGCTCCTCTCCCTGGAGCAATGGAATTCACTTGCCAGCATTGCCGAGGCCAAGTGCTATCTATGGAATCTCAAACTAAATATCTGTAAAGCCAGGATGATCCATTTTTTCCAGGGAGTTTTTTCACTCAACCCCTACACCCTTGTCATGAGCACCATCAGTCTATTATCAGCTCTGCCATCGGAGCACAGACTGCAGCTGAAGCAACAAGTCTCTGAGGGAGCTGAGTTTAGGAATGTCAGAGTGCCACTGGCCTGGCTTCTCTCTAGCAGGACAATAGCCCTGAGCCTTCTCAGGCATTTGACCAGAACTAGGGTAATTTATCGACAGCAAATGTCTCAACAACAAAGCTCCAGCCCATGCAGAGCAGAAACCAATCACAAATTGTTTTGCCTTTTGTAAGAATTTGGACATTTTTGTGTGAGTGGCAGACACAGGTCTGGGGTCCCAGGGTGGAAAACATATCCCAGACATACTTTGTGCAGCTTCAGAACTGTGTCACTTGAGCTGCCTCATCAGAGGAATCCTTGATTTTGTACTTTGAGAAGTGGGCACCAATGCAGATAGTGACCTCAGACCACTCAGACATCATTTAGCTAAACAGCTTTAGGATGTTTGGGGCTATTTCAAAGCTAAAAATTAATGGCAGAGTACATGGAGAAGGGAAAAAATTTTGTATTAAACCTGTCCCATCTGTCACTGAGATACACAGACATTTCCAATTCTCTCTTACTGCAGATCTCAAAAGCCTTGGAACCTGGGAGAATTCACATAACATATTCAAGGCACCAGTGATTAATATTAACTACCTGAGAAAAGGGAAAAGCAACGGATGCTGCATCTCTTGATCTCTTTCCTCCTGTACCTCTGGGAATTCCAAGGGTGAGCCATATCACAGAAGAGCAGGTTCAGCCATCCATCATCAAAGGGTGCAGAGGAGATACTTCAAGGCACTGCAGAGAATGAGGATGCTGTGAAGATGTGGGGACCTGCTGTCTTCAGCTGTCTTTAAGGTCAGTCATATCCTTGGAGCTACCACCCAGAAAATGTGCATTTTGGTTCAGACCAGTGCTAGAGGAGGAAAAGCAAGAGCAAATCTTTGCTACTCTCTCAGCCCCAGGCACGTTTACATTGCCAAGTGTTTCCATGCTCAGCCAGTTGGTGTTTTCCTATTCTCAAAGCATCCTTTGCCCTGCAGTGCCTGCCCTGCTCAGCACAGCACCCATGTGTGTAGGCTGGCATAACTACCCTGGCTGCTGCAGGTGGAAGGGCTGACAGGCTGTACAGGGCTGACAGCTTGAATTTATGCACATTTTTAATCTTTTTGCACATTCCTGGGAGCTTATGCACACAGGAAAGGGAGCAATGTTCACACATATCCTTAAAAGTAGCCACGACCACACTATTGTGGAACATGCAGGCCTAGGAGATTGCAACCATATATGGGCTCCTTGGGGCTGGAGCATCCCTGGCACCCCTGGGAGGAGGACAGCTGGTGGAATTTTCTACGAAAGGACAATTAATAAAGACCAAATCCTTTTGTATATACACATGTCTAAATATTGGACAACAGATTCAAGCCTTTGCTACCCCAGAATCCTGAAGCTTACAGGACTCCTGCACTCATTAAGAGATTTGTAGCCTCTGACCCGCCTTCTAAGTGCAGGGACTGTAAGGGCTGGAGTTAGGAGAAACACCAAGAGGGGCTGTTTAAGGACTGCAAGTCCCAAAGGAATGTGCTCCAGAGCCCCTGATCCCCAAAACTGTTCTGAGAGCAGCACTGAGCAATGACAGGCTGGAATTCTGCTTTTCCTGGCCCTGAGCTCTCCAGCCATGCCCTCACCTCTGCAGCAGCCAGCATCCTAAGACTTTACTTTTCTTCTTATCTGAGGTCCAGGAGCTTTCAAGGACATCAGAGCCACTGTGCTGCTGTGCCACTCCCTGCTCAGCCGTGGCAGGCAGCAGGACAGCAGGAGCCAGACTGTCCCCAGTGCCACCAAGGTGCAAAGCAGCCTCTGATGTTAACATGGACAAAGGCACCAGGTGTGTTGCAAATGCCTTTGGGATAAATGAGACACACATGGCTCCCAGCTGAGTGGGGGAGGTGGAAAGCAGGGGGCACACACAGTGTTTGTGCTGGGCAGTGTTGCTACGCCTGCAACTGGACACAGAGAGTACACAAACACTGCCAGTCCCTGGGCTCCCTCATAGGCTTGGCAGATTTTTGTTAGGGTTGTCAGCAAGGACATCATTTCTCAATTTCCACGTTACTTGCCTCGTCTTCTAATTATTCTCCAGTCACAGACACATGTGGCCAAAAGAGGGCTTTGCAATTTACTGTTGTGAGATTATATTTGGGCCCATTAGCATCTGAGAGGCACTTCTACCTCCACCTGCTCTCCTCACCTCACCAAGAAGTTTCCTCCATAAAACTCCCCACATCTGGTGAGAAACATTTTTTGGAGTCGTGACAAGAGAAAGTCCTCTTGCAACAGTGCAAAGAGCCATGATGGCAACAAATTGGCTGCAGAGGTCAGCAAAGCCTAGTGCTAGGAATGGCCTCATGCCCTGGTGATGTGAGACACACACCTGTGAGACATGAGGAGCTCCTGGGGGAAGGTGCCCTTGCAGGCTCAGTGCTGGTGGGGAGGGTTTGAACCATCTCTGAGATACATCAGCAGCTCCAGCAAGGGCTGCAGCTCATCCCTGACCAAAACTCATCCTGCAGTCAGCTTGTGGCCACTGGCCTTAAACTCCTCATTCTGAAAGCTTAATAGGGAATAAATGGCCAACAAGCAGCTGGGTTTAAAGGGGAAAACAAAGTGCAGGGGAGATGTCTGTGAGCACCTCCATACTCCCAGGTGCTTGAGAAGGTGGTGGCTCCTGTGGGAGGGCTCAGAGCAGTCTGTGTTGCAACAACTCTTCTTTGTGCTGATAAGGACTCAGCTGGATGGTGCATGAGGTGTGATGAACCCGGCAGGGCATGGGGAGGGTCTCTGGGGCTGGGGTGGGCTGGGCTCTGCACAGCCCCGATCTGCAGGGACACCGTGGTGATGGACAACTGCTGTCCTTTCCAATATTGCCATCTAGAGGACCCAGCAAGGACCAGAGCTCCTTGCAGGCCATGATGAGATAATGAAGAAGAATCAAAGCCTTGTTTCTTTTACATTTTACCTCATATAAATGCTACCCCAGCATGATGTGGAGATGCAGAGCCAAGGGTGCAGAACTGCCTGTGGCTTTGGGCATGGCAATACAGGATTGCTCTAAAAGCAGCCCTGTGATTTTTTTGAGACTGTAGATACCCAGTGTTGGCCCATTTCCCAGCACTTTACTGATCCCCACCTGAAGGTGGACAGATGGTACTGACTGAAAGCTGCCCCTCATCAGCTCAAACTGAACACAACTAATAAAACTGGGACTAATCAGCAAATGACAGCTCTGTGCACCTGCCTGCAGGGCAAGTCCCCCTCCTCAAACCATGCAGGGAACTGCCTTGTCCCTGCTTGCTGTACCTCTGAACAGCACCTATCCAAAATATGTTTGCATGGCTGGTATGAGACACCAGCTCCTGGCCCAGTGGGTGCCCAGCTGCAGCTGCCTGTGCTGGGATGAGGGTGGATACAGACCAGAGGATCCCAGCTACATTTTGGGTGCTGGGTATACCACTCACTGACAGTGAGGGGCCTGAATCACACCTTGCTCCAAGGAAACAATACATTCAAACAGGTCTGCTGCAATTCCTCTGAGGGTTTGGGAAGGTGAAGGGCTGCCAAAAGGCATTTGTTCAATTGCTAAATGATGTCCTTGTTTGTTTTAGTTACATGCCCAAGTCCAACCCAAGCTGGGCTGGACAGCACACATCCAGTGGGATTAGTGTTTACTCCAACTGTTGGGATGTTGAGGTGGGTGAATACAGAGGAATTAGCATCATTTCATAGCAAGAAAATAATATAACATCTTTGTCTCTTGTCCCACTTCTGTGACTTCCAGTAGCACAGGCCAGTGTGCTACACCCAGTGTGATGCCAGGCAAGCCCCTCTCGCTCACAGTTTTTGTGAGCTGCAGTCTCAGTTTTGGGACAGCCCAGGAGGACAGCTCAGCATTCACCACCCCACACAAAGGACACAGTCCCTTTGGAAAGCAGCACAGGCACCCCCTTGACTGCCCACTGCTATGGGTGAGAGATAAGTGTGTTACATAGGTGTCAGGGCTACTCCTGCAGCCAGGCAGAGCTGTAACAGTGTGGTTTTACACCATGCAAGGGATGAAAGCCGTCCTTGGTGAACCAAAGCCCTCAGAAAGAAATTCCTGGAGTTTCTGAGGTGCCCTCTGCAGTGAGGGATTGTAAAGCACTTGAACAACTTGCCTTTTCAGCATGTGGCACCAAAAAAAAAGGTGTGGTGGGAGTCAGAGGGCAGAATCACCAGCCAGGAGCCCAAGTGCAAATTCAACAGTCCCAGAGGATATAAAACCCTGGGAAAGCTCAGGAACCTCGATTTTGCAAACACCCCATGGTGATGCCTCTGTGCAGGTCCACTCACTGCCTCAGGGCTGGGAGTGGGCAGCACTATCCTAGCTGGATTTGCTGCTCCTGGAGGAGTTCTGGCAACCAGCATGGCATTGTTCCTGCAAGGAAGGTGTGTCCCAGGAGCTGGGCTGAAGGCAGAGTGGGCACCCCAGCCCAGCTGCCCTCCAGTCCTCAGGGTCCAGCATCTTGTGGCTGCTGCCCAAGGCCATGAACAAACTGGTCTCAGAAGGTCAAGTGGCACATTGTCACTTTGCTACAGATTTATTTCCGTGTGAATTAATGAAACGGTACACACAATTCCAAAAAAGAAAAAAAAAAAAAAATCTTTTATAGGCCCATACTCCTCCTTTCACAGTACAACGCAACAGTAAAGGATTTAGTCAGTGTAAACAGAAGGTCCAATAGTGATCATCAGCTATCACAGATCAGCTGCACAAACACCATAGCTACGGGGTTAATGCCATTACCACACAAATTGACAGTACCAGTACAAATCATAACTTTACCTACAATGCTTTTTCATGTGCAAAAACCATGAAAATTCAATTTACAGAAGAAGGGCACCTTCTCTAAATCTTTGTGGGGGCTGTAAAATGCCTCCTCAGTGCTGTCTTCTCTATTTGGCAAAGGTCTTGGGCCCTGATTCTCCAAGGTACCCTGAACTCCATCTGCAGCACAAAGCATCAGGGCCCTGCCTCTGGCATTCCTGTGTGCTCTGCTGCAGCCCAGTACAGAAAATAATCAGCTGAGGATGAATCCCATTCATTTATGAAATCACTCATGAATTTAGGCTGAGATTCATTCATTGACTAAGGCTATTCCAAAGTCCTGGTTATATTATATATGGATCATAACGTAACCCATAAAATCATCATTGGTTACCTTTTTTTTCCTTTCCTGTACTAACTGAACTGTTACTGGTGTAAAAGTTGAGGCTTATGGGTAATTTGTTGGCAAGTTTACAGTGAGTGGACAAATTACTAAAGCAAAAGGGTCAGAGGAAGAGAGGAATGCCATCACAGCCATGGGAAAACATCAGCTGGTGGCCACCTTGAAGCAAATTTGCACCTCAGCTGGGAATGCCTGGGAGGGAGCCCTGGGGCAGCAGAACTGTCCTGCACCTCCACCTGCACCAACTCTGTAAATTGAATCCATAGTCAGGCTATACAGGAAAAAACAAGAGGTAGTTATTTATCATACCTCTTCAAAAAGGCAGAACAAACAAAAAACAGGATGTAGAAGTGATGCAGTAAACCTAAAATCAACAGGTTCCTACTTTTTTTTCTCTTTTTTTTGTTTTTTTTTAAACACATGAAGTTAAGTTACAGACATCATATAAAATGCACACTCACTTTATGGAATTCCTGCATAGTAGGAAACAAAGGCCAGTGCTAATCCAACTTTGTTAACAGCGGGATGCCATTTACAGGTGCAAGGAAGATGCCCCAAATATACCCAAATATAAACAGAGCATTACCCCCCCTTCTAGGGAAGTCCTATGCCAACACTTACACATTTTGTTCAGAAGGAAAAAGAAAGCATTTTCTTGGGGATAAACTGCCAGAATAATTATTGTTTCACATCCATAAATTTAAGGCAATGTTACTTAGACCTGAGAAAATGAAAATAAAATACCAAGATTTATTTTCTCAGCTATACATATACACTTGAAACATCAGAATTTTCTGTCTCCTCCAACTCTCAAGTGGTGCTGGGGAAAACAGCTGTGGGGACACTGCTCTGAGGTCTCAGGGTCAGATCCTGAGAGATGCAGAGTTTGTTCCAAAGACAGCTAATGGGAGCTGTGAGTGCTCAGACTAACCTGGCTCCCTTTCATGTATTTTCATTTTAAATACCTCTGTTTAAGCCCTCTGGAGAGGGTTAACTCCAGGATGGACCTGTAGTGCACCAGTAACCCTGAAAGGTTTGTATAGAAAAACTGTAGAAAAAACAGACAATAAAATTACATGCAGTAAATTTCCATGATTCCCCCTTTCCAGGAGAAAAAAGATGTCAGGGTTAACATTTTTACTGCACCTTTAGTTGTTGGAATTCTGGAAACTTAGGTTTTGGGGTTTTAGTATATAGTAATACATGTGAGTCAAGATGGAGGGCTCTGGGTCCTTCTTCTTCACCTTCCTCTTCCTGCTTCTTCATGGGTTTAGGTGGTTCTCTGTAATTGGGTGAAAAAGGTCCGCATTGCAGGCCTTGGGTGGTCATTATTGGGTCAGAAATATAAATAGTATAGGTGTCACCTCATTATTGGGTAATTATTGGGTAATTATTGGGTAATTATTGGGTATTATCACTTATTATATAATAATTATAATTATTGGGTAACTATCACTTAAATAACCTTGGAAAGAGTTAGAAGCTCTCCATTTTACCTCTGTTCTCTAACTTGCTAGTTAGAGCTCACGGCTCGTGAGTCTGTAAATAGATAAGAAATAATGAACACCCAGGTCCAAACTCAAAACCTACATTTCCTGTGTATTAATCTCGACCTTGGCAAGGAAGAAAGGAAGCCAGAACCTCCACATTTAGCCATTCCTATAACTACAGAATAAATCCTTTAACACTAGTGTGAAACTGCAAATTGTTCTGTGCTCTTCCTCGAAAAATAAAAACGTAAATCAAAACCAAAAAAATCAACTCGCAAACATTTCTCATTAAATGATAAAGAAACACGAGAAAGGTCGGGTGGGGACTGCAGACACACAGCATGCTAAGGAGCGACCAAACAAAGTGCAATGGTTTCTGACTCTGTGCGGGGACGGACGGACGGACAGCTCCCCTTCAGTACCAGCTGGATGCCTCTGGAGGGCTCCGGAGGTACCGTGTGGATCTGCAGCCCTAAAGCTCGAGTTTGAGGCTGGCTGGGCTCCACAGCCCCGTGTGCAGCTGCAGCAGCTCTGCACACCTTGGCTACATCTGTGACTGCAGGACAGGGAGCGGCCTGCGCAAGGACACGGCCGCCTCCCAGACATGAAACTTAGTTGCCAAAAGAGAATTTGTTGGTTGGTTCTAGAAAGCTGCTTGAGCCACAGCTGAAAGATGGACTCAGACCTAAAATCTGTGCATGCCTGGTGTAGTTTCTGTGGGATCGCCTCCTTCTCCTGAACACAACTACAGACACCAACCATCCCTCCCTCCTGCTCCCATACAAGCAGCTGGACACCCACAGCCCTTGCTGTCAGCTTTGGCCAGGGTCTGCCATGAGCCCACTAAAGCAGGGTTTGGGCAGAGGGTCACTAAAAAGCAGAAAGTTCTCAGGTTCCCACAATGAAACAAGTTTATCACCATCCACTCTCTGGCAAGAGGATCTGTGGGCAGATTTTCTGCTGATATTTCAAACGTGACTATCCAAAGATCAGAGACCAAAAGAAACTCAACAATCCTCATCGGACTAGAAAGTAATTTTCACTGCTCACCAGCAACTTCCTACCCTCCTCTCCCAGGTTCAAAGGATGAACAGGGACTCACAGCTCCTTTACTCACCCGCTGGGAACTAAACCCTTCATCAAATCACACATTAACAAAGCTCACTGTGTGCAAAAGACTCTTACGCTAAAACAGTTCCACCCTACATAGTGCAGTCAACACAGTTTTTAACTTAAATTTGCAGCTTGTTCTTTACAAGTGCTTGGCAGAGAATATTTATATTCTTTTGACACCATATAAATAATATTTATACAGCTTAGACATCTTGAGACATGCATTAGACTTTAGGTAGTACATACTTCTTTGATCATATATGCAAATATTACTGTCAATTAAAACCGAGCGACCTTATGCCGGACCGTGTCTCGCGTTATCCAGGACGTTTGACGGGGGCTCCGAGTCATCCATGGGCAGAACCAGGCGTGTTCCCCGGATCACGAGTTCATGGTCCCCAAAAGCCAGCTCCCGGTCCAGGGCATCCTCCGAGCTGTTCCCCACGAACCGCCGGGACGCGCCGCTGGACGCCACCGAGTCGGTGTTCACCGTGGAGTCCCCGTACGTCAGGCTGATGTCCCCGTCGTTCAGAATGAGGTCGGAGTCGTCGTCCTTCAGCTGCTCCTGGTTCTGGGGAAGAAGCAGGAGGGAAGTGCTGTTGAACTCTTCCAGGTCGCCTCTTTACAATGGCAGGGTGATGGTGAGTGAGCAGAGACAGAGGGCACTGAGTCACAGGCTCTCCTGCACCGTGGCCAGAACCAGATGTGGCACACACACGTCTCAGAGCCCAGGTGACTCAAACCATGCAGAATTTCTCTGCAGACTGCCTAAAAGGGCACTCCCAGCTCTCTCCTTTCTGATGCCATAGCCAGGTACTCGGGGAATGCAGAATTTGTGGCTTTGACCAGACCAAACACTCATGAGCACAGGAATTGCATTTCTGACCCATCACAGACATTTCTGGTTTGTCAGGGAACCCGATGCTGATGCCATGCAGAACACTCCTGGCATGGACACTGCCACTGCAAGGGGTCCCTGGGCACGGCAATGCTGGCTACCTTTCTGGTTGTGAGTGATGCAGCCGAAAGGGCTGCAGGAATGGCTCAGCTGTAAGGCTGGAAGCAAGCAGGGTATGGAGAATTGTGTCCTCCCAGCTGGGCCTGGGGAAGGACAGCTGGGACAACTTCACTGAGCCAGTCATCGAGGAACCACCATGAATGCACCACAAACCCCTTCACGACCTAACAGCATGCTGGAAAAGCAAAATGCTCATGGGAATCAGCTCATCCATCAGCCCCAGTATCTGATTTCCCTCATGCTCCCAGCTTGATGCTGCAGAGCAGCATCCAAAAGAGAAACAAAAAACCACATAGAGAAGGAACACACACAAACACTTACTCACTTATACGCCATGTAATTCGTTTCGAGTGCAAGTTTGAGTATGTGTCGGTGTTGACCAGCCAACAGATCGCTGATTCAACAGACTCGCCGAATGATAGTAATGAACAATTTTAGATTCGCTCTCGAAGAGTATTTAATTATATCGAAACCGAGTGGAATATACGGAGCATAAGCCATGTTTTTTTTTCTTTTGTCCATTATATTCGCTTCCGGCAAAACCCGAATATAATTTATGTGTTTGCGCAAATGCAAACATTTGGAAAAATGATTCGTGATTGCAATTTGACCGATACAAATTATTAATTAACAACAGAGGATAGACGAAAATAAAAGCACATTAAACATTGTAGTCTGTAGAGATCAGATAGAATTCCGGTTGGCCCATAATACTCGGCAAGCATGAATGCATCGCGCAAACTGGAAAGAACAAAAAAAAACAGTGAAAAATGATTTGTTTTCTACGATAAGGTGACATTCAATGCACGCTTTCATTCCATTAAGCCAATGAATTTGAATTATGTGTTTCGAATGCTATGCGGAAAATGTTGGGATAATATTGAACACGGCAGAATGAGAAAAAAAGGAAAAAAAATTCTCATTTATTACAAAGGTTGCGATGGTAACCACTCGAAGGCGGCGTTTATTTTACGTTATTTGCCTCAATATTATTAATAATTATTATTATTATTTCGAAAAGATGACAAGAAATGAGATGGATTATATTTGTTGGAAAAACCCTTACCATGCATAGACCCATACACACACACATACACACACTTATGGGCACATGGATACGACCTGATACCATTGTTTTCAATGTGAATCACAATGAAGAGATCTTGCAGTCGCATCAATTAATGAACATTAAAAGTCGTTTGCTTCCATAGTAGGCTGTTGTTGATGTTTTTTTTTTTGACTGATTACATCTTCAAATCATCCATCATTTCTAGCATTTAAATGAAGAGAATGTAAAACAATGAATATGTTTGTCATAAAGCTAAAATCAGACTGTGCTTC